>WAAE01001645.1:158321-299030 GCA_013400495.1 Nicator chloris | reverse complement strand
CTCCCTCCCTCCCTTCCCCTTCTTATTTATCTTTGCCCAAAACATTTTATCAAGAAGAGCACGGCATTGAGTCACATACAAAAAAGCTGGGAGGTGCTGACTGGAAAATAAACTACCATCAATCACATTGGTCAATCAGCCTTCCATTTATTAGGTTAAGGAATAAAATTTTCAAACGGCAGTTGGCCAGATCTTTTTTTGAAGTTCATGGGAAATCTCCGGGGAAATGAGCCAAAGCAGAATAAAGGACACCCAAAACGTCACACAGCTCTGAACAAACTACAGTACCACTTATAAAAGCGTTTGGGTCACTTAAACATCTGGTTATCTTAAGCAACTTGGAACAGGGTTCTTGGCACTCAGGAGGAATTGAAAATGCCAGATCACCTAACAGCTCTCTGTAAGTCCTTAAAGCAGAGTCTATCTGTGCTTTATGTCAAAGTAAGTGAGACAGCAAGAGAAATGGTGAGCATGCCTCTGCACATGCTGCAGCCAGCCAATAGCCCATGCAGAAAGCAAGCATTCATACTCATTTTACTCATACACACTGCCTTTTATCTCGAGGGTTGCCAAAGCACTGCAAAGGGACAGTGAGGCCCTATACCAAAATCACTTTGCCCATCCCCAAAATGGAGCTACTTCTGGGGAGAGACCTGCTAACTTGTGCGTCAAACACACATGGCAGATTAGATGGGAGAGGTAAAAGCCATATGAAAGGATATTTTCCTGGTAACATGCCATTGTTTATGCAGGACATGGTGGTAGGTAGCCTTTCAATTAAAAGAAAACACAGCAGGGAGGACAAAACCCCCATTCTGTTAAGAAGTGGCAGAGACCCACCAGCGGCACCATCTGCTGAACCTCATGGTGGTCTCAGTAATTGTGCAGGCTTTCCCTTCCCTTCTTTCCCTCTGCTTTTTCTTTTTCCCCATTAGTACTCCCTTTTCCCAAGACCTATAACCCTTGTCTTCCCAGTCTCCCTGTCGTCAGCTCCACACTCTGCACCCACTTTCTGGCATACACAAACCACTTGGTTTCCTGCTTCCCTTCCCATCACACCAATCTGATTCTCTCCTGATCCTGATCCGTGCTGTACCTCATCACTGCTCTGCTTCAAAGCACAGCTGGCCCACGAGTCAACTCCTAGGCATAAAGGCCATACTTTCTTCCCTGCTCCCCCTGGGATGCTGCAGGGATACTGTCCCTTTCAGCCCCTTAATTTGGCAAGGGAGCTCACCTTCCCAGTGGTGCTGGCCCCCCTGATCTGCCAGAGGCACAGAAGAACACAGCTGAGCTGGAAAGGATGAGGATTGCTGTAGCCCAGCTTCAGTCCTGCCTGCCTGCAGAAGAGAGGTGCTCATGCATTACAAAGTTTCTCAACAATACAAAATGGAGAGTCACAAGAATGAGGTTTTATCTCTACATTCATTAAAGGCATTTCTTGAGAACCTACTGGGTTTAGCTTGGGCCACTGGTGCCATGGGCAGTGCCCTGCCCAGACCACAAGGCTGGAAGTCTGACGTGGCCATATCCATCTGCAGTGTGGTCACAAATTAAACCCACCTTTACCATGAGAACTACAAAGAAGTCAATATATTTGCCATAGGAAAGAAGAAGCTAAGAGATATTTTGCTGTCTGCCTTGCCCCCAAGACCTCTGTGAAGAAAAGAGAGCTAATACAAGCCCCTTCTTCAATAGTTGAAAGTGAAGATCCGCTGGTTGGAATTTGGGAGTCGGCAAACCTTTCATTGCAATAGTTGAGTTTCCTCAGCATTGGGCTCATCACCTGAATATGAAACACTAAAGAAAAAAAAAAGGTAACAATCAATCTCCTTTTGTCAGATTGCCAAAGACTGCAAAATAGAGGCTGCACTCATTTTACAGAGATTATGGCAGACCCTTCCCTTAGCTTTTCTTATTTTGTGAGTAGCCCAATAATGAATTTCCCATGGAGGTCAAATGGAGAAGGGTGATACTTCATCCTGATGAAGTCTGACAGCATGAGAAGATGATACAGCTGCCCTACAGTGGTAAAACCACTGAAAAATCCTATCCTGAAAACTACACGCAGCAAGCAAACAACATTCATTCCATCAGCAACTTTGATTAAACTAAAATCCCTGCAAAACACAGCTTATGATTTTTCTATTTGTGGAGTGGTTCTAAGTTTTTAAAGGCACAAACCTAATATATTGACGAAGAAGAATGTAATGCCAAGACTTCTGAAAGATAAACATCTCCTTCAGATAGTTGCCTGTGGTCAAAGCAGTGCCTCAGAATCCAGAGTGGCTGTTTTAATGCCTGGGTTGGTTCAAACTGGCCCTGGTTTTGATTTGAGAAGGTGCAAGTAGAGCTCTGCAAGCTCCCAATCCAAGACAGCAAAAGGCATGAGGAGAAGCGAGCAAGGAAAACACCACTGCAAAGGACACCTAGAAAGTCAAGGGACAGCAGGGCAGTACTTTGGAACAGAAAAGTGACAGAGCAAGTAAGAGCACGGAGATTTACTGCTGGTTCCTAGAGGACGCCAGCAGAAGAGCATATCAGGGTAACATTTGCAGCATCAAGGCAGTAAGTGGATGAATTAAGGTGGTAGCCTGGCAATAGCACAGCCATCATTTAAGAGTGGGCTGTAGCACAGAGGATCCTGACAGCCTGCCAGCACTGCAGGTGCAGGCTCAGGGTTTGCACCATGACATGAATTCACATGTAATCAAAGTCTTCCCATAAGAGAAATATCTCTTGCCCCATTCACAGAGTATTATTCATGTGTTGCGCATGAATCCTTTCTTAAGTTAATGTCCTGGTCTGGAGGAGCCCTAACTTGAATTACTACCCTCTATAAGGTCCTTGAGTACTTTAATACTTAGCATATCATTTTAAAAGTCAGTACCAACAGAGAGAGAGAGAGAGGCAGATGCAAAGAACCCACATGCAGACACAACCAAGTATCTCCAAAAAATAAAGAGGGAAGAGGAGAGAAAACAGCCAAAAATCCCAAATAAAGATTTAAACTCTCATTCCTATTGACTAAAGATAAAAAAGGAAAAAAAAAACAAACCACCAACACTAGGTCATCATTAAAAAGTGGATTCCAGGGAGGGAAAATAAAAACATTCAGACCCAAAATTCAAAACATCACTGAAATGTGGAATCTGACGATGGGAGAGGTCAAAGAAGATTCAGATCTTGCCCTGGAAAAGTTTGTTGTTACAGACAGAAAGAAAGAGGAAAAAAAAGTGAATGTTTGCTATTTCTTCTAAAACAGAGTATTTAAGAGATCTTTTAGAAGCAGGGTAGTGGGAAGTGTGGGATAGGATTTCACAGCTTTTGGCAGCTGTCTTCTGCCTTCTTTCCCCATTCACAGTGAGAACAGATTTCTTTCTAAAAGTATTGGTTAATTCCATGGGGAACAGGGATGCCTCAGGAGTAAAACACTGTTGAACTCCCATGTGCACCAGTTTTGCACTGAGGTACATTCAGTTGACTTCACTGCCATCAGACCTCATCTGTACTGACCTAAAAAAACCAGAACAAAACAACACACCAAAAAACCAGCCTTGCAAAATCTTTGATTTGATCTAATGATTGGAGATTGTTGTTTCTCAGTATGCAAGAAGAGGCAATCACTTGAGTAAGAATCCAAGGCATCTTCCAAGTAAGTCCTTATATCCCATTAAAAATGCCTCTTTCTCAGCCATTACACAATTGCTTTTTCCTTGCACTAGAAAAAGTGCTTTTCCTTGCCTCACGGAAATCTCCCTACAGCAGCCATGAGTGAACAGTCCATCAGCAAGGAAGGGTTAAAAATATTTCCAGATGAGGTCTCTTGTGGATAGCAGTTGAGAAAAATCTATTACAGGATCCTGAATACAGGATAAACAACTTCAGTAAATTAACCATCTCACACAGAATTCAAAGTCCTTTCCACGTTCACATCAATTGGGAAAACACAAAGGCTTAAGAAAAGAAGCAATACTTGCTGCTGGGATTGAGGTGGGACTAATGATGACTAATGCTCTTGTTATGGAGCTTTCTTTAATTAATTCCCCTGGGAGGCAGTGAATCCTGTTATCTAATCTTGCACACACATCCCTAACCTGCACTTATTTTCCACAAGTATGCTAAGCACTTTCTGTGTCGAGAGGAAGCCAAAACATGTATGGCTTTCTGTGAGAAAGACAGCTAAGGTATTTCCCTCAGAGCACTCTGGGAGGTGAGAAGGAAATTCAAATATAGCTATACTGAACAAATGTGTCCAGAAGTCTGAAATGGGGTGAATTTGGAATAGATCATCTCACAGTCACATCAAGACAGGGAGAGATGCTTTCCACCTGGAAGGAGAGCTGAGAGAGCAGATTTTCGGCTATACCAGGAATAAAGACTAATAATACTTTCAATAAAATATTCCAACAATGGTTTATGGTTTACAGTGTGATCACAAAAAAAAAAAAAGAGAAAAAAGAAGAAAGAATTTATATAGTTATCATAATTCTTTGAGAGGAAAGTACTGTTCAGGCAGAATATTCTCGGAAGAGATCTTGGAAATCATTACAGTTCATTTGATAATATATTGCCTAATAATAGTTTCCTCTTCCCTCAAGCTCCCTTCAGTTGAAGTGATTCATGATGAATTCATACTACATGATGAAGTCACCCAACAATCTCTAAGTCATAGTCAAAGATGTTAGTACTGCTTATTGTTCTGGCTCATATGCAAGAAGGACCTAATAACACAAATAATAAATATGTCAATATTTTGTAAGTACTGTTCTCTGCAGAAAAAGATATATGGGTGAAAAATATTGAAACCAGAGGGGGAAAAGGCTGTAAATAATAAAACATCATAGATAAAAAATTTGTATTGTGGAGAAATAACTATTTATTGCAGCTGCATGTAGTAACATCTGAAAGGTAATATATATAGCTTTAGGCATATAGTCTTTATCTTGTATCAGATTTTAGTCAAACAAGACAAGGAAACTCACTAAATGCTGTTACCATTTGAGCAGGTACTGACAGGTTTGATCAGATCTGGGCAAACCAAATACAAATGTCACATAATTGGTGAAAAATTATTACCACTGCTTACATTATGGCTAAAGTGCAGCTGTTTAAAACTGGATGGATTCTAAAGCCATACCTGCATATTACTCAAGAGCCTGAATAGTTATTAGCTCTGATTTTGCTTGTTCCTGATGTGTGATTTTTCCTGTGAGCAAGCTTTTGGTTAATATCTACCCTGCAAACTTGTCCTTGCAGAAGTCCATTCGCAAAATGTTTGGGACCTATAGTTCTAGAGTCCCACCACAAAGAAATATCAAATTGCCTTCATGCAGGTGTTGAACACTAGGAAGACTGAAAGAGTGGCAGGTCCCATGTTACCAGACTTCAGTCACTTCAGGCTGTGACATTTAGGCCACCCTTGCTTGTGTTTAGAGAGCCAAAGAAACCTTCACCATATTTCTCCCCTCCTTCTTCAGTGAGCTGCCAAGGCAGAGAGTCAAGAGGGATGAAAGCAGCCTTGGAGCCCAGGCATCCAGCCATATTTCATCTTATACAGGCATTTGGGATCCAGCTCTTCACCCACATCGGCTCCACATAGCTTCTGCTCCAGATCTACGCTCAAACTGCTCTTAACATTTGGAACAGGCAGTGTTTCAGACTGGCACTCTGTTCCTACTGGCTTTTGTATTGTTAATAACAATAACCATACACTCAAGCATAAGCAGAATATCTGTGTACGTGACAGAGCAGGATCTAAACACTCCTAGACTCTAAGGATAAGAAGGTTTATAAAAACAGAGCATACAGACATGAAAAACACGAATTCCAAACACCCTCAAAAACAAAAAAGAACCAGAGAGGCAAATTCAATTTCCATTTTTGTTTTGCAGTACGGCATGAAATAAAGAGGAACCCCTCCCTTGCTTTCTTCATTAAGATCAGTCAAAACCTGTGCTTAAAAGACCCTCAGTATTTAATGCAGAAATGAGATACTCATTAAATGTTTGTTCTTTAAAAACTCTCACTCTGTAAAGGGAATTCAATCTGGTTCTCTTTAGATCCCTACGTTAAAGGGCCTTATGGTGGGTTTCTCATAAGCAACCTCTTAACCATTTCAGCTTGCTGAAAGTATAATGTGGAAAAAAGTGCATTTATTTGAAAAACAAATCTTGAAAGTTTAGCCATTAGCCTCAACACCAATAAAATCTTCTGGTTCAGTCTGGAGTCTCTCAGGGGTAAATGTACAGGTGCTAAGTGCTGAGCAGCTGCAGCAAGTGATGAATTTAGGGAATGGTATGAAGTTTAAAAAACAAGATGACCAAATGAGATACATTTTACAATCAAAGCCCAAGCTTATGTTAAAAATTAGAATGCCTTTATAGATGCTTTTGTTTTTCCCCTGAGCCTTCTAAAATCAGTATGGCAGCTAATGCAGAGCTAACAGTCAAAGTATTGAGTACTTCTGGCAAGTTCTGGCTCAGTGAAAAGCTGAAGCAGAAAACATTTGTGGATTATTATTATTTCTAATGTGTGTGGTAAAATGAAAGGAACAAGATTAATGCTCACGCCTTACTAATTTACATAAAAGTCTCTTCATCCTACTCCAACAGGTCTAAGAAACTACACTGAGTGTGAAGAAAATTTGCACTTTTTCCTAACAGCTCCCTTTTTGGCTCTCTTGATAGTGAAGTAGAAAGAAGTAAGGCTAAACACAGAGAGGAAGGTTTGGGTCCATTCTTGGATTGGCAGTACCTGTTCTAAAGCCAGACAATCAAGTTAAAAGCACAAAGCCATACCTTATGATGTTAGAGACCTTACAAATATTATCAAGGTCTTATCACGTGAGACTGTAGATAATTGCCAGATCTCCAATTCCTATTCTTTTCCAAATATTTTTTTCCTCTTAAATCCTTCCAATTCTTTTCATTTCTGCTCCTTTATTTGTTATCTACAATTCTCCTTTTCCCTATGAAATCTGACAGTCACCAAAGACACAAAACAGAGCTCCTATTTCTGCTTTGCTGCAGGCCTCTACTGAAGGTTTGAAAAGGGCTTCACAAGGACTAGGTCCCTTTCTCTGCTCTGTGGGAATGCAAATAATGTTGGGTTTTTGGGTACACGGCATTGGGTGTTTAAAACAGTGACTTCCAGGAGCATGGAAGGCCATTCCAGCATAGAGGAAACACAGGAACTCCAGTCAAACCACCATGCCATGTTCTAAAGAGGTGCATTGAGAGGGAGTTCCAGCAGACACAAAGGCTTTCAAATCCCTTGCCTCCGTTCCCTTGTCTCCCAGTGTTCCTGAAGAATATTGGCATTGGAAACAAAACCATCCTATCCTTGTTTTGAGAAACAGCTTTTTGGAATATTTCCTCTAACAGGACCTGCAGAACCCAGCGGAGCATCCAGTTCCACTAGCAAGGAGAGAAAACATCATCTGTTCCCTGATTTTCTTAGCAGTCACTGCATCCCTGCACCAAGAGATACTTGTTCCTGCTGACTAAGGGAGGAGAGTCAAGACCACCAATAATGTCTGCATGTTCAAACCATGGATCCCATCCCAGTAAGGCAATGAACAGAGTGCTTCATGGGAAATCCTTGTTTCAGAAGGAAAAGAAATGAGGTTAAATTTAAGACTGCATCCTGACTATGCCTGCACTTGGCAAAGCTTGGAAGAGGCTTTCCAGATCTTCTGGTACCAACTGTTAACCCAGCACCACCACAACCACCCCTAACACATATCCAGAGTCCTCTGACTTTGCACTTTTTCATGACCAACCTTTCCCTTGCCAGAATGACATAAAGGATCTTTAGTGTTAGTCACATTCTTAGCCTGTAAATAAGAAATCATCAGGTTCACTTAAGTGTATCTATGCCGGTACAGAGCTAGCCACAAAGTGATGTAGAAATTAGCTGGCTTCCTGACCTGAAAATTTGCAGATGTAAACATGACATTATCACAATTTAAAGTCCAACTAGTGCATCAGTCCATCCACCCATGCAGAAGCCCTCCATGTGGAGCTCAGTGGGTGCCTGCATGGGAACTCAGGGCCTCCCTCTCCCTCTGCACTGCCCTCCAGGTTTGCTTATAGAGGGGCTGCTTTGCTCAGCTCATGCTGCTGGAAATGAGAAAAGGCTCCTCAGCAGTCTTCTGAGTTACACAGCTTTTTTAAACTGGAATGGCCCATGGTGCAGGGCCATGGCTTTGTGCAGAACAGTGTGGCATGTGTGGGAGGGCAAGGAGCCCTGCCACAGCACCAGGCGGGGAAAAGGGGAATCCTGTGCTTAAACGTGCTGGGAGAATAGAAAGCAGCTCAAAAACAAGTCATGATGTTTTGTCAGAAAATCACACTGAGAGTGAGTCTTTCCTAGATGTCTCTTGAGACAGAGTAACTTGTTTGTCTATTTGTTGAATAACATCCCCACAGTAGCACAAATGGGAAACCTTACACTTTTTCCCTCTATTTAAACACCTGCCTCTATTACCTACATGTCAGGCTCACCCTGAAATTTCCTCCAAGCTGTGTGTGGCCCCTAGCAACACCACAACATGGTGCAGTTGACAGAAGTGTTCCTTCCAGAGAAGCAGGAACCAGGCCAGTCTTGAAGCAAAAAACATGTATTAAAAACATAAGTCTTCCTTTGAAAGTGATCAATCTAAATGTACATATTAGACCAGCCATTACCAATGTTTTGCTTTTATTTTTCTTACAAGAAAAATTAAGCTGTTCATGTAATGAATTAGTGATTTTCTCTTCCATCATTAAGTAATTTCTAGAAAGAAAAAAAATATTCCAAGGCCAACTTATATTTATCATGTTCAGTGCAAAATAAATCCCATACCAGGTCTTCCATCCTAAGCTTCCCAAACTCTTGTACACGCTTTATAAACACTATTAATCATGCAGAACCTGTCAGCAGTGTTAGCAGAGCACATAATGTATTTGGAACATTTGCAGCATAACAGCTTTGAATGTAAAGGTCACCATCTCCACATTAACTCCATCAAAATAATTGGGTAATTTTCCTTTAAAAACACACAATACAGTTTCTCCCAGAGATCCCATGTGGCAGCTGAAGCTGACATCTGTGAAAGAAAGCACGGAGCTGCATGTATAGCATCACAAAGCTGCATGGAGGATCAAAAGAATGTATTTGCTTATGTTAGCTCCCAAACAGGGGAATGTCAAACCCAGGAATTACACCAATGCATCCAAGTCAAGCCCATGCAAGCGAAGCATTTTTTGCAGGAATGTTATAGCCCTTCTCCGTCAGCGAGTGGGATCCAGCTGGTGTGCAGAGCGCCTGAGGAGTTACTGCGCCTGAATAAAGCCCCTTTCCTTCCTCCTCTTCCTTCTGCTGGGAGCGACTCTGGATCTCCTCCACTGGGCACAGGAGCTGACCTCCTCTGAAGGCATGCCAGCACCACTAATCAACTGGTGGGGAGGCTGTCAGCGTGTCCTCCTCGCCTCTCCTGCAGCCCCTTCGGCTCTGCCTGTCCCATGACCCAGGGATGCACCTCAGCCTTGTGCTTCTCTCTGCAAAATCTTGCCTCTGACTAAGCTGATGGTCAGCCACAGACACACAGCCCTTTCATAACTAGAACAGTAAGGGACGGATGACAAAAAGAAGGGATCATCTGTCTCATCCACCCTTGCTGGCATAAATGTCTGCCCTGGTCCTTCTGGACACACTATTGCTGACAGTGGCCTCCTTGGCACATGCTGGCACACGTTCAGCCACTGTCAACCAGCACCCCTGCATCCTTTTCCACTAGGCAGCTTTCGAGCCACTCTGCCCCCCGCCTGTAGGACTGCAGGGGGTTTTTGTGGCAGATTTGCAGACAGAAGGGTACAAAGATCACCAGACAAAGGGAGTGATACCACAAATGAAGAAACACACAAGCACTTTGACCTAACAGCTAAGGCCATTGCTGCAAACACCACGATTTCTGCAAATAAAATGAACAGGGAACCAGAGGTCTCACAGTGCTGCAGAATTCTACTTGTCTGAAGATATAAGTGCTTTATGAAGTTATCCATGTAAGATACATTATTTTGTACACTCAATTATCAATACCACAAATGAATTTCAGCCAGTGGGCCAGTTTTGAACTTTGCCAGATTTGTTACACTGGAGACTGAAAGATGAATCTTACTTGGAGCCTCCTATAGCAAACAATTTTCACGTGCTGTTTGCTTCAAGCAGTGGTGTGAATCCTGGTATCTCCTTCACAATCAGACAGCCATCTTCCCCTAGCTTTAAAATAACTCCTTTCACGATGACATTTGAGAGGCCATGCCAACACGGAACACGCACCCCTCGGAGCCAAGTCAGCATATGTGTTACCATGGGATGGAGCCTTGGAGGAATATATCTTCCACTGTTTGTGCTCTGAACTGAGAGTTTTACGGCACTGGGAATATAAACCTGTCTGAACGAGCTGATGTTAGAGGGGAGAGTCAAAACATCCAGCCCATCAGGATGACCAGCACTATTGATAGAATCTTCATGGAATTATAAGTTATAAAATCCCTTAAATCTGTCCAAATGGTGGACTGGAAAATTCATCAAGTCTGTTGTACCCAAGGAAAAATCCAGAAATAGATTCTTTCATCATCTCTGAATTCTCATCCAAAGGAAAAGTGGTGGTTTTGAATTTCCTGGTGTCCTCATCCCTAGATAAGGTCACTATGTCCTCCTTGGCGCTTCAGTTTTCCCCTTCCTAGCAACAAGCTAGGCCAAGTAGCTCTTGTGCTGGCCTTACATGGTGTGGTGAGAGAAAAAGTGTTTTAGCTCACAGACATTTGATTCATTGTTGTCACTTTTAATGAGTGGTAATAGCTTAGATTTTGCAGAGGAAATAGCTGCCTCGTATAACTGGCCTTTGGCCACCAGTTTGTTTTCAAGCAGCGTTGGCTTGCTTTGTCCATTAGCCAAATCCAAATCCCAGTCTGAAGGAGGGATGAGGCTCTGCATTTTCCTGTTCAAACCTTGCATTGTCCATGGACCACTCTTAAGCCATAAAACTGTACCTTACAAAGGGACCCAGATGAGGCAACAAGAGCATGATCCAACATTTTGGGGGAGCGACATGTTCAGGATATTTCCTCCATAACATCAGATGGCAGCTGCTGCTCACCCTACCAAAGTCACAGCAAAGGGCTGCCATTTAGCGTCCTTGGCAAGCTTTACTGGGCACTAACACAAAGCCAAGGCACTGAGCACAAAATCCTGGGCCCAAGAAAGGAAATGGCAACCATTCCCTCCCAATATCCAGCCTCAGAGGCAGAGTTTTGGCTTCAGGCTCTTTCATTAACTCAGCAAATTACCTCAAACCAGGAGGTCCCACTACCTTTCCCGGGTTTCCAGCCTGCAGAGAAGCAGCACATTTCCACCCCTTTGTGAACTGCTCAGAGGTGAAGGGCTCAAAAACCTGGCTGAGCACCATGACTCCTGTTGTGCTCCTCTTGCCCAAAGCAGAAAGGAGAATGCTGAAGCTGGGACTGCACAACAAGCTAGCACTTGTGATAAATATGATAAAAGCCGCCCCAGCAATCAGTAAACAGTGGTATAATTAGCAAATGTTTTTCTATTTACTTCCTTTAATATGCAATAGGGGGAAATGAAATAAAATGTCAAGGACTTCATCAAACAGATGGTTCTGCACTTATTATTTTTCTCCGCTGTATTGTTTGCGTCAACTAAAGAAGAAACTCCTTTACGAAGTGTGACTCATGGATTCCTGGGAAGCTGCATTCTCAGCAGGGGGAGGATAGCAGGGAAGGACAGGAAAGGGGAGGGAAGAGGACTCAGCTCATGAGCTTTTATTAGGAGCATTATTATGTCTCATTAATTAATCTGAGCGCCGCTTTAGTGACGTCTCGGTCTCATTTCACAGGAAAAAATTACTCTGGATTGCCAAGTTAAATAGACAATTACAGGAAGACCAAATTATGCCTACATTGCATTCCCTCAGGGCACCAGGCCAAGTTCATGTCAAATCCATAATAACTAGACTACCCTCACTAAAAACAGCTCCTGTGGACATACGTCATGAACCATTTGTAATCTACACAGAGGATGTATTGATCTTCCTTGGGCTTCCTTTCTCATAAACTCATAACAGCAAAGACAGGATTTTTTAAGTGTCTAACTCGCTGCAGCACATATGCAGAGCATAAGCTGCGTTAACTCCAATAAAGCCTAATTAAAGTATAACCATTAGCTGTTTAATTTCCTTTTTCTATCCCAAGGGGCAGCTGCTTAGAGAACAGGAGGAAAAGCTTAGTACATTTCAGAGGAGGAATGCAAAGAAAAAAACCCTTGTATTTTCCCTGAAGACAGACATAAAGGTAAAACCTAAGAAAGGTCTCTGTTTACCTGGTGAAAAAACCCCATCAGCTTTCCAGATCTGCTGGACTACAGAAGAGCTAGGAGATCCCTATGAAAAGATGGGATCTGAACAAATGTGTCCAAAAAATGCAATGCCCTTAAAAAACAGTTGACATGAGAACTGCTTACACCTTTGAATCCCACTATCAGAATTCCTCCTCCCACCTGCAACTCCCAGCTTTTGGTCTATTCTTTTTCTCTTCCCCTCACGTGCAGATCTGTCCTTTTCCCCTTGCCCCCACCTGACAACTCCCAGCTGGAGGGGGCCACATTGTTCCCAGACCTTGTACATTCCCTGCTCAGTCCCCTCAGCTCTGGTGTTTTGGAGCCCCCTTTCAAGCACAAGTTTTCTTACTCAGGACAGTGAGTACGAGTGGCTCACGAAAAAACTGGTGCTGATTGAACCAGAGCACCAAGAGTCTGGCACAACCGTGACAATGCAAATCTTCCTTCTTCCTTGCAGTCCCAATATTTCTCAGCACTTCTCTCAGGCCAGTTGCAATCTTTTGTTGTTGTTGTTGTCCCCCAGCTTAGATTTCATGTATGAAAAAACGATCTGGATGACAGTGCCCCCTGCTCATCTACTCGGGCCACCTGCCCACTGCAGGAGAACTGGGTCACTCTCCCTCCTCTGGCACGCCTCTCCTTGTCAGAGGAGGCGCAGCCTCTCATTCTCTTTTCCAAAAAGGTGGAGGTGAGCTGAGCTCCACGTGGCTGTGCCACCACCCAGACTTAGCAGGTCACCACCACCGCCAGCCTGGCCACCACTGACAGTGACAGGTAAAGTCATCTGCAACGCAAATCGCAGCAGTTTCCAACTTGGAAATAACACTTTCCTCCTCCCTCAGCTGCAGCTACATATCACTATGCTCACCAGAGACTATTCCCTTCTGCTTCACACTCTGATATTCACACGCACATTTCTTGCTCTATGCTCCTGTCACCTCCCTTCACCCACCAAAGAGTTTGTTTTGTGTTTTAGGTTGTTTGGGTTTTTTTTGGTAAAACAGTGAGATGAACTTAACTGCATGGACAGCCCCCATAGAACATCCAAGTGTGAATGTGCCTGCCAGCCCGGTGTAAATTTTAGTATGGTGTTACACGTCCCTTCTATTGTTCTTGGCAAGCGAGGGTGACGCCATTGCCACACAGTTCACGCTGGTCACAACTGGTGATACAAGAAAGAACAATCAGCCTCTTCGAAATGCCTTCCAAACTATTGTGGGGATCCTGGAAGGGGCTTTGTTCTCTCCTTCTTGCCTTAATGCTGTTCAAATGAGCAATGACTCTTATTAAATCTCTGTTCCTTCCTCAGGCAGCAATGCTCTTTCCCTTTTTTCTCTCTACTGTCCCAGTTTAGGATTTTTTGCGACCCAAGCCAACCTATTCAAGTGACAAAGCAGATTGCTTTGCAGAGTGGCCTCCAGCCAAAACTGTGACCTTTTTAACAGCGAGGTGAAATGGCAACATTTTGATTATCATGATGCTTTTGTTTTGGAGCAAGGAAAATGGTTTTTCATTCTTTAACAACCAAGGAGCTTTTTACTTTACCAGAGGTTGCTTGGTCTAGAGAAGCAGTTTTGCAAAATTGTCCAAAACCAGTGACAAGCTATTTCATGCTTCTCTCTGACATTTATTAAATGTTTTGTCAATTTGTCACAATCCCGTTAATATTTCCTTTTAAAAACTACTGTTGGATTTTTAAATAGCACTGATGAGAAGTGTAAGAAAGCCCTCAGTACCTTATGCCGTATTTTTAGATTCATGAAGTCTGCTTTCTTATTATTTTTACAGTTTGAAATTTAATTAAAAAGGGAAAATCCCAACAAAAAATGAAAAGTCCAAACACAGTCTTTGTAGTGGAGGCTGCTCTCCAAAGGGCTGCACACTGATAAAGGCTTTCCTGTTCTGAAATAGCAATAGGAAGATGTGGAAGCATCAGCTTCTTGTTTGGTTCTCAGCTCCAGCTCCAAGCAAAGGCAGGCTGAATCATGTTGCCTGCTCCATTGCTAACTTTTGTAAATTTAACCTTGATTTTTTACTTTTTCCTTTTTTTTTTTTTATAGAGGGTCCTCCCATTCTGCAGTCTGTTCCCTGCAAAGTGACTGAGGGGTCATTAGTGAAAGAAGATTTTCCAACAGTAAGACAGGAATTTTGAGGCAAGAGCAACTGCGTGTAGGATGGAGCTCTGCCTCTTGATTGCTAACGTAAATATTAATTTACCATTATCCTTTGAAAAGGTTTCATCTAATATTGAGATCCACAGAAGAACAGAGGGTCCCATGATAAAAATGCTCAAAATGCTAACTTTCAATCTGTAAAGTCAGACTGTTGCCATGTGTCCTTTGGGAGTGGAGCTTCTGCCCAGACCCCAGTCAGCCTGTCCTGTGGAAAGGCTGCTTGGAAGAACTGCAGACAAAGCAATCAAGCTCACACAACCACACACGCCACAGGCTAGCTCAGCAAGGAGAGGCAGGAAGGCCTTTCACTAGATCAGTTCCAGCAAGGTTTATTTCTAGATGCTGAAGGGGGATCCAAGGCAAGAGAAGAGACCATGGGGTCTGCTGGGTTAAATAGGGGTCTGAGGGCACAGGGGCGGTACCAAAGGCAGGGCATGGGGTCAGTGACCCATAGGGGAGATGGAACTGGACACCCAGGATATCACAGCCAACAGGGAAGTGGGGCAGGAGGAACCCAGGACCACCAAGGACATGAGGAGAGGAGAGACTGGGACAGAGCACACTGTGCAAGGTACCATGAGAGAGTCTTCTCCTTCAGCCAGGACAGAGGGCTCTATGGTCCATCTTCCCAGGGTAGAACTCTAGGCAATTCTGTGAGGGGATGGAGGGATTCCACATCAGACTCTTCTTTTTTATACCAAAAATTAAAATAAATCTTTGTTTTGCCTTCAGCACCCACCAAAGCCTTCTGTGCAAATCTTGCAAAAACTTTACGGGGAATAGAATATCTGGAATAGTTAAGGGCAGCAAAAGTTTCTTACAGCCTAGGGCTTTCCTTCTCTTGGCTTCTCCTCCAGAGAGATTTAGAAGTGAGGAAGAAAGGTTTGTGAGTTTGGGAAGGAGCATGTTACCCGTTTTACCCATTTCTTAAGGCATTTACACTATTTACTAATGAAGGTGTAGACAAATGCACCAAGCCCTGGCTCTTTAGGAAGGTAAAGCCCACCTTGCACAACCTCATATGAAATAGAACAGCTCCTTTTCTGCAGGAGTGGACATCTGTCTCATTTTCTATTCTGGTCAAATAACCATGGGTTCCTCCATTATTTACAGTGTCCTGCCCAGTGGAGAAGGTGTTTGTAAGGAGGGCATTGCCAAGCTTCACAAGTCGACAGCGTAATCTGCTGGTGCATGTTTTCTCCAAAGGTCTTCCCTCTCTTAATGGTCCCTCTGTCACTGCATGGCTTGGGAGAAGGTGTTTACAGGCAGAGGTGCTGCAGCACTTCCCCTCCTCTGGCAGCGTTAGGCAGTTGTAAAAGTCATCATGTAACGTCTCACTTCTCCAAGGCAGGAGATGTCACACAGCATGATGAAGATGCTGTCTGGCGCATACTCCTCCAGCGGGCCAGGAAGAACATCTGTCACCAATATTTCTGCTTCAGCTCCATCTGCACCTGGTTGCTCTTTCTGCAAGTTCCTGTGTTATTTTTCTTCCATATGCTCAGACACCCTGCAGTGAGTTTGTTATCTTACACGGATTGCCATGGACAAAGTGTTTGTCCAACAGATGCAAGAAAAAGCAGAGAAATTAGCACCAAGTAACAACACTTTTTCCAGAACAGAAAATATATCCTTTTGTGGCTCCCAAGATATTCTGTGTATTGTGTGTCTTGATGCTTTCTCTTTTACAAGGGTACAGCAGGAAAGGCTCAACTTCTGGCCCATTAGAAAGAGCCATGGCAGCATGTTTCAGGGTGGTAGGATAGCATGAATACACATTTGTTCCAAATGCTGTCAAATAAATCTTAGTACTGAGGACAGGAAGGAACCACATTGCAAATAAATTGAAAACAGGGAATCTGTAAGAAGACATCGGAGTCAGGATGAGATAACAGACTGCGCTTGTGATGCCTACTGCACAGAGGACTCATCTTCCTCTTTCACCTCCTATTTCAGTATAACATAAGGTTTGAAAGTACACAGTTTTCCTTGGAAAGGAGGAATTGTTAAGATGTTAGAGAAAGAAAGTATTGTCTTTCCTTTGCTAGGTCCCTGGTTGTTTAACTCACTAGAGAAACCTGTACATAGAGCAGCTGATGGTCTATCATTCACGTCCCTTATCATGCCCTGAGGGCACGTATTGTGCGTGACTCATAATTAGTTTGTTTGTATAATAATAAAAGGAAAACAAGCAGCCCCATATCTCTGTCACACTAACAATGAGCTGACACATACTTAATCAAAATAGAGGATGCTGAATTAATACAAAGAGGCTGACTTTCACGAGGGACAATTGGAAAATTCTTCCAGAGCAGTTAGTCACTCAGGCAGAGTTCAGCCAAACGCATGATGAAATCTGTCACATTCATTCCAGAATTAATAATTTCCCAGAAAATATTCAGTTGCTTTAATGTATTTCCAGACTTTGCCACAAAGCAGAGGATGAATGAAAGAGTGATGCATCTAAATACTAAGAAGCTGAGCAAGAAGAAAAAATCTGTAGGGAAGTTTGAGTTTGCTCACACTTCTGACACTAAGCCAAGAGCACCTTCCTGTGCCCTGGCAAAGCCGCCTTCAGTGGAAAAGTTTAGAGAAAAAAAGACACCCAGTTAACCAGTTGTCGAGAAAAAAAAGACAAAAAGCATGATTTATCAAAGAATCTCATTTTCACAGCTGGCCCTTTGTAAAAGCATTACAGGGAGAGGTTGCTGGAGCAGGAAAACAAAGTAATTGCCGGCCCTATGGCCACTCTGCACGTGCTCAGGATGGGACTGGCTGTTCTGTTCAGCTGTAGGTATTCCAGAAATACTACATCATCCACTGAAGCAATACAGGACATTTTGGGTGGACTCTAGGCAGCGTTGTGAGGTATAAAACAGGATGAACAGATCCAGACACCCTGTCAAAGGATGACCCAGCTCAACAGAAGCCTGCTCTATTTACCTGCATGAGACAAAAGCAGAGGAAAGGTCTTCCATTTATGGAGCAGAAAGAGAAGAAACACGGTTTGCTGGATACCTAAGTTCATCCATGGTGGCTTCTTTTTTCCTTTAGCAAACATATGCCTTTCTCTAAGGCTATGCAGGAACCTTACACAAAGGCTTCTAAGCTCAGCATTAAATATGGCAAAGAGAAAACATCCCCTCACTTTATATTCTATACTGTGTCCTCTTTTCAGGCTTATATCCATTACTTGCTTGCCCAGAAAATAGTAACTTGTTACACAGCATCAGATCAACATAGGTTCCTAAAGGAATACATGAAAAAAGGATAAAAATGTAGAAGTCTGATGGAAGTACCTTTGTTTTATCACATCAATAATGCACAAGTTTTCTCTTGCAGGTAATAGGAAAAAAAAAGGGTGATGGTTTTATAGCTTAGCAAGAGTCACTCACATGTCTCCTGAATTAGGTGAGTAATAAAATTGTTATGAAATGCATTTGGAACAAGTCACACTGCATGTGCCTGACAGCCTTTTCTGAAGCTTAATGCTTGCACTCCTCAATTCTGCTTCCTTTCAGACAGTCTGGCTTTTTCCTGCTGATTTGCTCATTGGAGTTCTGCTTGCGTTTTTACAGCACCACAACGGAAAACATGCATGGACTGAGTCAGAAATGATCCATGGGATATTCTTAAGCACAGACTAGCCAAGTCTTTAGCAAAAAAATATTCAATGTCAGATGATTAGTGATATCATTTTCATTACTCTGAGCAATTAATTACTCATAATTGCAGAAGTAGAAAAGAAAAAGAAAAAATGCAAGTCATGACTTAAATTTGTCTCTCTTGGGGTAGGTAAAGGTACAAATTAGTGGAAGAATAATGCAATGTCATGGACACTGTTGCTTTTATTTCAGAGGTCAGCACCTTTCTGAGGGATTAAATGTGATGAATAAACAGTCTTTCCCAACTCTGCTTGAAAAGCTATTACAACTATAGCGTTAATTCACATTATTTGACTTCTTCAGCCTACCAGGGAGCTTCCTGGGGAAGCCAGAAGGAAGCTTGTGGCAGCATTCAGACTGTCAGTCCAGCTTCAAGACAATTCATTTATCACCAGAAGGACATGTTGACTTTTGGTCAGTAGTTTGGCGATTTATGCCCAGAGGAGGCTGAAATTTCCTGTGCACACAAATCATCTCGTCTTGTGGCCATCTGCTGACAAAACCAGGTAAGCCACCGTGTGTCTGACCACCACTCAGAAAAAGTCAGGGTGTCCTCCTGGGGGTTATGACTCTTCACTGTAGAAGTTCAGGTGTTTCCAAAAGTAACCGTAATTTACTCAGATGTTAACATGAAACAGTATTTAAAAGAAAACTACAATTTTAAAGCTAATTAAAAATGAAAGCCTTAACTAAATCTGTTTATGAAATAGCTACTAAAAAAAGAGTACGAGCAAATTCAAGGAAGTTTTACTATGTGACTACTCCCCTCATCTGCACCACAAGTGTTGTGACAGCCAGAGTCTTCACGGTCATTTGTCACACAAGGACCACAATTCAACTTTCATATTCAGCAGAGGAAGGAGAGCAGTAGCCACTGCTTCCCAGCAGCCCCAGCTGTTTTGTTTGCAACTTCCCTCATGTGCTGTGCCCTCAGTGCCTGGCTTCTCTGGGTGTCTGCAGCGACGCTTGGGTCTGGCCGTGGGCTGATGGCACTGGGGTGTCCTCCCCCCTGACAGCCTTGCTTGCAGCAGGGTCATGAGCCTGGTGCTGGACACGCGAGCAGCTCGGCTCACACGTGTGCCTGATGGTGGTCCAGGTGTCACCCTCATGCCATCTTTGCCTGAGATGACCGTGAATGGCCTGGTCTCTGCATAAGGCAGAGTCCTCTCTCCCTCCAGAAGCTCCTCTGTCATCCTCTGTGCTGCCTTTTGGCATCTCCTGGTGCTGTGAGGCAGCTGCTGGTGCACATCAGAGTATCCATAGGCAGAGATGGTACAGAGGTGTCCACTTCTTCTGCACAGGCACCTCTGTGACTGTGCCTCTCACCTGCCTGTACCCAGGGCAGCACCAAAACCAGGCATGGTGTGGTGAAATGCCCCAAGACATGCCAGAAGAGGATGCTTAAGCCACATGCAGTCACCAGCAATAAGCAGCACATGGCTCAAGCATCACCAGTGAAAACTCCCCTTGGTTCCATGTGCTCGCACAGCCCAGACTGTTTTAGCACCCTCTCCAACATTCCTGAGCTTATGTCCCAGGTCTTTGCTACCAAGTCAGTGTAAAGCAGAGAAAGCTGTGTTCGCAGCCTGAGCCCAGTGCCAAAATCAGTTATCAGTGCTCTCGTAGCAGTGAATGTCATCATTTACACAGCAGCTAGTGAAGTTCATCCTCTCAGTGCAAATATTTATATGATGGACCTATGGCAAATGTCTCCCTTCTTGACACTTCCTTGTATTTACACACTTAAATAAAACTCCTCAATGGCTCCCCAAAATGAGCCATACCAAACACGCGGTTGGACTCACAGTTAATGTCACTCGTAATCCTTCTCCTCTGAAGGAAATCCTCAACATCCATTAAAACCACTTAAACCATCCATTAAGACCAGTCTTCAAAGCCTGCCCTCAAACACCCTGTCCCCCCTAACTAATCATTCCTCCTGTGGTCCTCCCTCCTCCTGACCAGCAGGAATCACTTGCAAGACACGCTTCAAACCCTGGCATACAATTACAGCAGTTTCCTACTGATCCCATTACTCTTGTGCACACCACCTGGGCTGCATTTCAGGCAGATGATCTTTCCCTTCTTCTACAGTTGTCTCTGATTAGACTAATTTCAGAAAGTCCTTGGAGAGGAAAGAAGATGGGGAAAGAATATTGGAGCAGGGTCATATGACAGGATATAAAGCGGGATAAGGAGGTTGCAAGGCTACGGAGAGCAGTGCCTCTTTAAGACACAGCTGCACACTAACTTGGAGTGAAATTCAAGTGGCTGGTAACAAAATTGTGGATCTTTACCACCTCCAGTATTTCCCATAGCAAAAAAACCAACTCAAAACTGTACATAGAGGAAGAGAACTCAAGGAGATGAGAAGACAGTGACATGAGAAGAAAAACGCTTGGGATCATAGGCAGAAAGTCATACAGAGGTGTTCCCTGCGTGGGGCTCTGGTGGCCAGCCTGTGATCACACATTCATCCACCTGCACAGAAGATCCTCTGTGACTGTAAAAAGCCCACAGGTCTGAAAAATAAGGACACAGCAGCAAGGTCATAGTAAAAGCTTGGAAGAAACCAGAGGATGACGTCACCAGAACCAATGCGACACCAGACTGGTGGCCCTTGATCCAAAAAAGTACTTGGCACAGGCCTTCTCAATGACTTAGACTGGTTTCTGCACTTGGCCACAGACAGTGAGATTTAGCACTCAAAAAGAGAGCAAGGAAGGAAGGTGGTTGTTTTGTTGTGCATTGCTACACAGCACAAAAGCAAGCTTGGCTCAAGAGGTATAAAATGTATAAATCACATCTATATGGCAAGAACTCATTTATGACCTGTCCCTGAGTCCTTCAACTAAAAAACTACTCTTGATCAAAGTGGACCACACACATTTGGAATCTCCTCTTTTCATGTGGGCCACTCAAGAAAACCTACAGAGGGAAACATCAGAAAAGAGAAAAAAATTGGAACAGGTCCAGATATTTATTCTAAAAGGTAATTTTTTTTAAAGAAAAAAAATATTGAAACCTTAACATTTTTATATCTGAGTAGCAGCTTCAAATCAATTTTGGTAGCAAAACCATCTTATTTCCAGCAGCAAAACAACAAGACAAAAGAAGAGAACCAAGGTTTTGGGCACTAACCAGGAATAGAAGGGGCTCCCTTTAAGCTCCACCTCAATGAGAGACTTGCTGTTGAGGAATCAAGCAGAATTTTGAGGTATTCCCATAAGTGATGGAAGAAAGGCAGGGAAGGGGCAGGCTTGAGACCCTGAAAGTGCGAGGTGTTCTTGTGGTACTGTTGGCAATCCTTAGAAAGTGTTGGTGGGGAAGACATGGTATCTGAGAGATCTATGTCTTTTCTCTCTAGCTCCATCTCTCTTTTATTTTTATTCTCAACAAAGCACGTGGAAAGGTTACAGCTTTTTTCCCTGCATAGAAAAGGAACATATTCTGAAATCTCAGAGTTTTGCAGGACAAGAAAACTCGTCTCTGCCCAGCTCAAAGGAAAAACCACATCACTTACAGGACCTGCACAGGCACACTCAGGAAATATGACCCTACCTAGAGCTTACTAATGCTACCATAAAAGAATTTTTCAGCCCCTGCAGAATTCCTGTACCTTTCTTGGCTTTATGACTTTGGCAGTTTCTTCCATATTCCAAGCAATAAGTCTTGTCTGCTGCCTTTCTTTTCTTGCATGGCTACTTTTATACAGCTGAAATATTTTCCTGCGATCATTCTTTGTCATAGATATGTGTCAGACTTCAAAGAAATAGTCAGACTACTATATTTGCAATTTTTCCTCCCATATCCCCTGACCTGGTTCAGCAATTGGTATTTTCCACTCTCAAACTTTTTTCCTATTCTTTATAGAAAGTTTCTATAATATTATTTTAATTCCTCATACATAAAAATGGAAAACCCACAATAAAACCTTCATCTTTTTCTTCCCAAGAGAAGTAGTCTAAAATAAGAATTTAATTTTTTTTTTTTTATATAGTGTCCTGGATTAAAGACATTTTGAACTGAGAAATTTGGTTGGTGGTATTTGATTCCTGCAGCTGTTTTCATGGCTGTAAAGGAAAGAAGAGAGTTTCTACACACAGCACTGGGATGACTGAGACCCTGAGGGTAGAGTCTGAATAAAATCACATGAAATGTCTCTGCTGCAAGACACAACCCATACCAACACCACAGATCACAGTGGCATCCAGAACCTGACCCATCCTCACTGACATTAGATCAAAGCCAGCAACGTCCACATGGATCCTGCCAGGAGACCTTCCCACCATCATCCCACTGCCCCGTGTCTGATCAAAGCACTCACAGAATCCTGGGCATGCTATCCCAGCACCCTCACCCTATGGAGCCACATAGAGCTGGCCAGAGGGAAAAAGCTTCTTCTCAGCAGCCTGTGCCCAGTGATGGGCTGTCCACACCCTTCACCTGGGCAAGGCAACAATTGCAAGGAACAATTTCCCTTCCCATGCAAAACCCCAGGGACTGGGGCCATTATGTGTCCAACAGGATGGAGAAGCCCTGTAGATGCAAAGCAGGCACTGAGAGCTCCCACCTCCACATCTCTCAAAAGGCAGGAGACGGCCTTGCACAGCCTCCACAGCTCACAAAAGGCCTTGCTCACAGGTAAGTCTGGATGGCCATGGGTGGCCAAAAGTTGGGGGATGAAAACTCCCAAAGCTGCCATCACCCTCTTCTTCACAGTCTAGGGAGATAAAAGAGGGAAGAGGGCAGCTGCCCACCTCGCAGGTACAGGGTGACCTTGGCTCAGCTCTCCAGGAGGGATAATTCTGTGTCCCTGTCCCACTTAGGTCCTACTTCGAAGCCCGACTTGCCCTTTCTCTGTCCTTCTCAGCTGACCATGGTTGTCACTTTGGTCTCATGGAAGACCAACTTGCCAGAGCACGTAGAGTCAGCTGGTGGTTCAGAAGATGCAAAATGAAAGGGCTTCAAACACACGGCTCTTGGGCTTGCAGCTAATTTCTCTTCCCCCATCCCCACTGGCAGTACTGACAAGCACTTTAGAGGATCGTGTAGAGTAGTTCCCCAGCACGTTGCAAAAGGATGCTAAGAAGAGGGTGCATTCAAGAATAGAGAAGCTGCTTTATGAGTCCCAGACACTCACACATACTAGGACTTTTTCTGCACCAGTTTATGAACCTGTAGTTCAAAGACAAGTAGCAGCAACTAACTCAAAGATACCCAGTGTCCCTGTTTGCCAAAATTGACGTGTGCACAATAAAGACACAGCCCCCCTCCCAAATGCAAAGCATATAATCAGTTTCTCTGCTCTACCAAAACAAAATTACTTAAGACGACATCCCAGACGAATGACATACAACTTGAGCTCTGTAATGCCCCATGAAGAGCCAACCTCCAAGCTCTGTAGGTCTGCAGCAGTGGGTAACCAACTTTGCTTGGCAGAGGAGGTCTTCTGGTGTGCCACCTGTGCAAAGAACTACCACTATCTCCAGTGCTTTTCTGGCAACTGATCATGCTTAACCTGCTTCATTAGTACTTGTCAGGGCAAACGACATTTCTCATTAAAATGTTCAGCTGAGCTACTGTTACCAGAAGTTTTTGGCTCACAAAAGTCTCACTGTGGAGCTGAAAAGAGAGGGCGGAAGGGGGAAACGCACTGCAGGCACAGACCTTGTGGTTGCCTTTGGCAAAAAAAGAAAAGGCAACCATGAGAATCTGTTCCTCAGCAAAGACCAAGTTCAGAGCTGCTTTCCATGCTGACTTTACAAATTAAGGTTGTGTAAAAGTTACAATTTTGGGTTGAAGTATGGCCAGTCAAATAGGTAACCAACACACAGCTGAAAACAGAGGTACACAGAAATCCCTGCACATGGCAGAGGTTGGAATTAGATGATCTTTAAGGTCGCTTCCAACCCAAATATTGGATAGTTCCATGATTCTATGAAATACCTATGACACCTTTGTTGAAAGTTGGAAAAGGAAAAGTTTGTAAAAAAAAACCAGTCAAAAAATTTAAAAAACTCCTCAACAATTAAATCAACTATTGGACTGGAATGCAGCGTAGAATACATTTTGAAAAAGAGTCTAAATAATAAGGGCACTGTCCAAAGTAGCCAATAACTAGAGCAGAGCAAAGATCATCTAAAACAACTCTGCTGCTTATCTGCACATCTTCTGTGAAACGGAAAAAAGAAAAGAGTAAAAACAGGGAGAAAGAAAAAAGACATTACTTGCCTGTTTGTGCAAGGCCTCTCGGTGGACATGGCAGAAGAAGGGATGAGCTTTGGCTGACAGTGTCATTAGATAAAAATCATTCCAAGACAGAAAAGGTGGTGATGATTAAGAGATGGATGGACTGATGGAGACAACAGTGAGATACAGCATATATCCAAGTCCAGTGATACCATCATCTCAACAGCCCAAGGGAGATGATATGGTCTGCATCAGGCCAAAATCAGACCCCAGCCTATTTTCCATTGCAGCTTTACTTCTTTGTAGAGACCTGACAGTATTGAAGCCTAAGCTGAAATAACACACTGCGAGTTTTCCTTTCCAAAGGGGAGGAAAGGGAGGATTTAATCCAACCATACAGATTGTCTTTTGCCTTAGCACCGCTCTCGTGAACTCCCAGTCCTTTTTAATGTTTTGAAAACAAGAGATAGGGTAGAGATCACTATTATCCTCATGGGGAGGTAGGTGCAGGGGCCCAGCCTTCTGCTCAGGTTTGCTTGATTGTACCCATGAGACCACCCTTGAAGGCAACTCCCTCCAGCTTGGGAAAGCACGGGGATGTGGCATTAGAACAAGGTGACAGCAAGAGACTGGGGGCCACCACAGCTCTGTGACCAAGTGTCACTACCCAGCTCAGCCTATGGGCCCACCAGGTGCACCAAGGTCACAAATTCTGTGAGTTATGTAAAAAATAACTTCCAAATAGTTAAAGGACCTATCCCCTGACAATCCTTGCATGCTATTTAAAACTTCTATCAAGGAAGAAAAACAGGAGACTCAATGCACAGAAATACATCCCCCCACCTGGAAATAATGCTATAAAAAGGAAGTAACTTAAAATAGGAGTCAGGCTGCAAAGATGTTAAACATCCAGCTTCCCAGGCTCTGAGATCCTTCCCAGGCTTCCCAGTGGATCCAGAGCCTGTAATAAGCACTCCTATTTCAGCAGCAGGAAGAAATAAGACAGGTCAGTGTGTGATGGCTTGTCAGTGGTTGCTCAACATTTAAAGGCAGAGCATCCCCTATGTTTTGGGACCCTCCAGTTCCATTGAGTGCATGTGATAAGGAGGCCAGAACACCCATGGCCAGTCAACTGTTCATTTTGTGCTGTTCAGTGACTACCCACAGCATCAGGGCAGTTTCCAACAAAGATCTGCTGAGTACTGCCTGACTCTTTGTCAACTGCACAAAAAGGAAGAATACACAGCCAGAACTTAGCAGGCAGCTTTGCAGGTGCTCCATACACTGTGATGGAGCCAGAAGGTGAGTTAGGGCCCATAGTGTTTTGTTTCCATTTGCCCCTCCTCTCCCCATCAGTCAAAATCGACTGTGTGGCTTCAGGCTTGCAAAAGGTCCCCAAGCCCTTTTGGGCAGTCACTTCTCCTGTTAGCACTTGGCAGGATTTGATGAGCAAGTTATCTCTGTCTGCAGTATTTCAAGGGGTGAAAAGCTGGCTGATACTGGATCTGAAAAATCAAAATGTGGCCTATGACTGTAGTCACAACAGCCTTCTAGGCAAGTCAGATTCCTTGAGTCCATTTCCATAAACAAACAAGCATCTGGAATGAGGCAGGAGATCACTGGAAGCACGTGAAAGAAAAGGGATAAACACGCTGTTTGTCTCAGCTCTTGTAAGCAATTGTATTATGTGCTTGTGGTTAGAGGGCGCTGTTTTATTGGAAAAAAATGTTTCCGAGCAACTTTTCTACATAAAAATAACTCATTAACGGAGAATAATCCTGGGAAACAGCTGGAAATGTCTGCAACTAAACCTCAGTGCAAAGTGAACCAACTAAACCTCGGAAGAGATACCGTGGCAATATGGGCATGTGCTCATTGCACAACTGCACCTTCAGGTCACTCATCCCACTTCAGGGCTCACTGAGACCATGCTTGTAGATCCTGAGACATCACAAGGACAAAAGCTTGCTATACCACATCACTAGCAGTTCTGCTAAGAAGGTTAAAAAAAGTATTTTGTGCCAGATTAAAAAAAAAAAAAAGTGGTTTGAGCAATGGAGATGAATGAAGTTCCACTAAAAAAAGACTGAATATTGAACCAAGGGAACAAACAAGAACATGGACTTCATGATTTGGGTTTTTTTTTAAAGCGGTTAAAAATATGTGAATTCAGTAGGGAATCCTTTAATTTTCCATCTGTATTTTATTTTAACTTCAAGTTGTCTTCCTCACTGTGGTCTCCTCAAAGGTGCAGCAAAAACTCAAAACCCCTACAATATTCCTCTGTATCAACTTTTCTCTCCCTTACTCCCTGATAAGGCTGCCTCTCTTACCACCAAAAAAAAAAATATCTATTTGAGGTGGCCTGGTCATGTTGACAAGCAAGTCTTTAACCAGAAGTAACACCAGTATAATCAAAACCACATGAGACTATTTCAGGGAAGTGTGTGAGCTGCTGGAGTGAAGGATGTACTATACATGGACAAATTGGTGTCTCTCTCCTGTATTCCTCCAAAATGACACAAATAATCTTCCAGGGTTTTAGGACTGAAGTTTGCTGACTTGGATGATTTATTTACATCCATTATTTATTTACATAAAAATTATTTATCTTCAGCCCTTGCCTATATAAGAAAAAATTTGACCATCTTTCACCTCAACATTAGGGAGAACATACCCCACCTTCTTTTACCCAGCTCTCAGAGGCAGTTTCTCCTGGATAAACACAGGAAGAAATAGCAAGCAGAGATCTCACATAGCCTCTAGGCTACAAATGGATCATTATCTACACAATGCTTTTCTTCCTAAAACCCACACATTGTCCAGGTTATTTACAGGACTTCTCCCAGCAGTAGCAGCTAGCAATATAAACAGCCAGTAAATTTCAGGGGTGCACTGAATGCAAAGATAATTCTGGTTTTGCACTTTCACTGGGTATTTTGGGAGGTTTTGTCTATGAACTTGGAGCCTTGCGGGGCTCTCAAAGCCAAAATAATAAAATTCACACTGTTAAACATTATTCATCGAGCTGAGAGGTTGCAACATCATGCCTGGAATGGTGGGTGGCTTTTTAGCAAACACCCTTTGCTGCTGAACGGGGCGGGCAGATCCCAAACTGAAAATCACCTTGCGCTTTTGTGAAGTTAGGGTTTAGTTAAGAGAGATTTTTCAAAGGTGTTGCTGAAAGGTAACAGCTTAAATGCCCCTTAGTGCTTTTGAAAACCTCTTCTCCTTTATGAACCAGTTCACAGGTCCAGCCCCTTTACACTGCTCAGGCGAAGTGGCGCCCTGGTTAAATATTTAAGACTAAAAGCAATGCCAGGAGCTCCCATGTCTCCATCCACACACTTTTCTGGGCATGCAGTCAGGCTGAGACAGCTTTGCAGCATGTGTGGGCAGCTACCAGCAGACTTCAGCATGTCCTCTCTTAGAGGATATCTTCCAATAAGGTCTAGAACCAGCTCCAAGATCCCTTTTCTCCATGTTGCCCAGAACTTCCCATGGGTTGGCTGCAAACGCCTAGTGTTTCCTTTCCTCTCTTCCCCCAGCTCTTAAATGGGAATGAGACTTTTTTATTTGAGCACTTGGCCTTCCTTGCAGTAGTTCTCAAGAAAGTCAGCACACTGCCTTAGAGGCTGACTGTGTAAGCAGATAGGACACAGGACTGGGAGTCAGAGGTTACAGCTTTCACCCCAGCCCTGCTTTTAGCTGGATATTACCTGCAGAAGGACTCTTTACCTCTCATTTCCATGCCAAATATTTGGACTGCAAGCTCTTTGGCTTAAAGTATAATACCTTCTTACATTTTTGGACAATATCAGCCTTGGCAGAACTCTGCTTTTAGGTGAATCCAACCACAGCAGTAAAAGGCAGCCCATAGAGAAGGCCCCGGGATAATGAACATGATCATTACAGTACACAAATGGTTTTCAGCTGAAAACACCAAGAACTAAACCCAGCGAAGTTAAACAGTATCAGTTGAAAAACTGCAACTTTGTGACTGCTTTACCCAATGAAATTAATGATCTTGTGCTACTCTACAACTTGAGTTTTCCCTATTTTCACCAAGTCATTCCCGCTAACCCGCCAATTAAAGTTTGCTAGTTACACGGCCATGCAGCACTGACACTGAGTATTCCAGCTGTACAAATAAACACTTGGGCAATTGCTTTTGATTTAGGCAATAGTTTTAATTGCTACTATAGGGCTATTTAAAGAAGGAACTCTTCTTGTTAATGGCTAAAATAAAACAAACCGATGGATCTGTCCTCATTCCTGATGGGTGGACGCCAGCATCACAACTCAATCCCATACAATCGGTTCTCATTAGCACTTTTCTGGCAGTATCTCTCTCTGAAGAAAGGTCCATGCCTGAGTCAGGGGGATAACAAGCTTTCCCCTGACTCTCACCTCTAGACACTGAAGCTTACAGATACTGCAGTAAAGTCAGCTGGCCTATGAGTCTAAAAAATCTATTTGGAAATTATGATGCTCGACATTTCTGTGAATGCTACAAAAAGTGCTGTGTTAACTCACCATCTTGTTCTTCAAAAACCTGTGGTGTTGACTCAAAAGGATGCAACAAGCAAGGCTCAGAACAGGAAATGGAGAAAGGGAATATGGTGGGGATAATGAGGCCAGGCAGAAAATCAACAAGAAACAAGCACATTTTCAAACCATCACATGTTCATGGGAAGTTTTTCATATTAACTTGGATTCACTTTTCTTCCCTGATCTCATATCTTCAACTTTCTTCATGACAGCAAGTATTCAGGGCTGATATATAGAGTCATTTGTAAAACTGTCAAGGTAATTTGCTCAAGAGAAGTTGCAAAAAGGTTACAGCTCTGGTCCAAGCCAGGACACAGCAAGAACTGCTATGTTAATTCATGGCAGAGGAAAATGAGTAGGGCTGGGACTGCAGAAACACAGCAATAGGTAACTCTTTCTTGGGACAGATTACAATGGTGCTATCTATTGCACCGACTGTACACTTATGCACCTGATTTTCCTCATTAAACTTCTGGGCTTTATTTCCAGAGTGAGCAGAGAGGAAATAAAAGAAAAAAAAACAAACCAACAAACAAACAAAAACAACAAAACAAAACAAAAAACTTCCTGAAAGAACAGGAAGCAAAAGTAAACTCACTTCAAAATTTTTAATGGTCACCTACTCCTTGAAATTGAGCAAGTATAGCGTAAGATGTGCAAGACTAAAATACCTCCTGTTTAGGAGACACCTGAATACATTCCTGCATAATAGGTGGTGATCAGATTTTAGCTTATGTAAGAGTATAGAGACATGGAAACCCAACAAAGGAGGTGATGTCAAATACCTCTATGACATGATAGGAACGTGGAAAAATTGGAAGTAATATTTAGTCAAGCTGCTCATATGTTTTTCATAGATGAATTGAGAGCCTTTTAGAAAACATGACTAGTTTAGAAAGAGCAATCTTTCTAATTTGGCTCCATGGCATTGGTATCAGCTGGGAAAAGCAGCTGGCCACGAGAAATCCTTCAAGGCCTGTTGTCAAATAAGTATTACAAGTGGTTGTCCTCTTTCAAAACAGGTCAGTTTTGAGGGGTGCAAAACTTTGGAAATCAAGAGACAGACTGATTCTACCTGCATTGAGAAGCACAGGAGAGATATGCTCCCAAATGAGATACACATCTGTATTTGAAGGGAATCCAAATCTGTTGAAAAGAAAGGACTTTTTGGCTGAGTTCCCAAAAGTGTTTTTCAGCCTGTAAAGTGCTTGTAAGGAGAAGTAAAAAAGAAAAAACCAAAACCAAATCAAAACAAAACAAAGCCCCAGCAAACAGTTAAGCAGAAGCCTCACAAGATTTTGCTCAATAAATATGAAAATATATTATCCAAAACGAGATTGCGTTTGCCAATACCCTGGTGGGGATGGCAGTCTGGTTGCTGTGCTGGGGCAGGGCGGGCTCTGAAACACACGCGAAACTCTGTGAACCCACCCAGGTTTGGGATGCCCACTACTTCTCAGTGACAGGCAGTGGCATTTACTGTAGAGTGAATTTTAGCTGGATGTCCTTAGTTGTAACAGCACACTGCATTTTAATTTGGTTACTTAGAAGCTTTCACCAAGAGCGAGAGGAAGAGAAGCAGATAAATCTAATTTAAGTACCTTCCCTGTTTTGTCAGGAAAGGGACAGGTCACCATTGTTTGGGAATAAAAGGTCAAAGTCCAATCTTTGCCCAGTCATGCACAATCATCACAGAAATCCATTCCTCACTGTCAGCAAGAGACAATACAGAAATAAGTGCATGATGACATCTACTTGTGTTAAAAATAGCAAAACAAAATAAACAAAAACCCCCCAAATTAAACAACGACAGCAGCCTGTTTAGTTTAAACATCATGGTATCGGCCCCTTTAAGCAGAAGAGATTTGAGCCTCTGGGAGTCTCTGGGTTGAATCTCCCAGGCTCTTGCAGCAGAAGGGTCTCTCTGTCACTTGCTGCTCTCTCCTTTTCCCTCCATGTGCAGTCTCACACTTGCCCCAGGTGGCTGAGCTCCAAGGCACCACTGCTAGCCAATTGCCTGTGCTGTATTCTCCTGGGTGGAATAAAGATCCCTTTAAAAATAATTGTGTTTCAGTGAGGAGGGAGGCAGAAGGGCGTGCTAGACCCGAGCACAAGGCTAGAGCTCCAGCTAGGGATAAAAGCTGGTCTGGTCTGTTTGTTTGCCTCTCTAAAGGGCTGCTTTAGGGTCTGACTCCAAGTTCAAGATTTTCCACGCTGAACCTGATTTGAACCTGAATCAGAGCCCAAGTTTCCTTTGGCCATAAATCAGTTTAGGGACAAGATCTGTCCAAAGACACATGTGAACAACTCCTGTTGAAGTTAAAGGCTGGTGTGTGCGTGCACATGTCTTTGTATCTGGAGGAAGGTCATGACTACGTGCCTATTTTATAAACTTTGGGTATTGTTTGATGTGTTTTTTGCCTTTCCTTGTCTCTGTACTCAATAGAGATTCTTGTTTCTCAACGTTTGGAAAGAACAAGGCTTCTCCTGACACTCGCTATTCCTCACAGAGTACATCATATGTAATTCTTGCTTGATTTCCATCTCAGTCAAATGTTTAAAATCAAGTTCTAGAAATGAAAGGCCCAGGGCTATGTCCCTCTGCCTGGCATGCACATGTTGGTTCACTGTGGCTGATAGGAGTGAGCCAAAGCTATTCAAGATGTCCTGCAAGACTGAAAACTTTGAACCATCTTCCCTGTACCTTCTATGCTGCTCTGTGCCACCTCTGGGCTCCGTGGGGCTGCACACATCACACATGTAGAGCAAGAGGTTAACTTGGAGCAGGTAGAGGGTTTTACTTTAAAATAAAGCCAATAAAAGTATTCCACCTCAGAAGAGCCATCTCCCAAAGATTCTTAACCATTCTGAGATGTCTTTTTCTTCATCTGGAAAGAAGGCCTCTGGATTTGAAGATCAATCTGAAAGTGTTAATTAACCTGCAGGTATTACAGGGTAGGAAGCAAAAAGTTACTGGAGGAGCTGTGTGACACAGGCATGGAGCATGTGGGAAGTTTCTTACAAAATATTTTTCCCTCTGTCAGAGGGGACTGCTCAAGAAGCAAAAGCCAGGCTGAAGTGAGAGTGGCAGCCTCACACCTTGAATGAAGCAAAGACCCTGGACAAATACAGAATTAATGACTTCTTTAAGCATCAGATGAAAGCTGTGTATCACAGGCATGTCATCAAGGGAGCAGTCTTGATAAACATGTAATGGTTGCTCTTTTCTGGTCCCTCTCTACAAAGGGTCAGTGCTGTTTCCATGGCAGATGTGACTTAGAAAACGATGGAGTTTGCTTTCTGGCTATGATAACCTTAAATACTCAACTGCCTTTGCATACTGCATTCAGGAGCCTTTTTTGGTTTTCTCCTGACAATTATAGCAAAAGTCAGTTCACCATCAAGTATAGAGTTGCTCTGTGTGTGGAAAAAAGCTAATACCTCCAAGAACAGCACAGTATGAAGTGGATCTCCACACCTTCCAGCTCTCAAGGAGGAGGGAAAACAACACTGGATCATATTTAGCTTTGGCATAAGCGGGTGCAATTCCCTGAGGGATTTGCACCCGCTTATGCCAGGACTGAGTATGGCTCATGGAGCTTGCAGGGTGGTCGTGTAATTAAATTACGTGGTGGTTCAATGTATTTCTACAATGTCAAATGATGCAAAGTTTTTTCAAAAAGGACAGCTCAGCATTATTTTAAACAAATCAATTGATTATATTCATTACCAGTTTACCCTCAATATTCAACAGATTTCCAAACCATCACTGAGGCATCTTAAGCTTTTGTCTTTAGACAGGAGCACTGACAGTCTGAATTATACACTGCTTCCTCTTTATTAGAAGTTACTTATAAAAAAAATACTGCCACTGTGGTCTACAGTTCAATGAAGTCCATTGTAAACTCCCCAGTATAACATAAACCTCCCTAAAACACATAAAATTATTGGCTTCCAAGAGCAGTCTCACTGAAAGAAAGCTCTGTATGTAGTCTTTGCTTAATACACAGGTATTTGGTAGGATGGAATTCAAACTCCCAACTCAGTTTTAAAAGGCTAGGTCCAAGGAAAGTTGACACAGACCATGTAATTTTAATTAAAGAAAGATTTTGCTCCTTTATGGCCAACAGGGGCATTGTAACATTGACATATTGATGCTAAATAATTATGAGTCCATAAATAATTCAGTATATAAAAATGCTGCATGGCTGGTGCCAGGTAGCGAAGGGAAATAGCACTGAAATAGCTGCCGTGCCAGGTTACTGCTGCAATGCCAGCGGATAGACAGGGAATGTGATCTAACAGCTATCCAAACAGGGAATGCCACGGGCTACACTACCCACAGAGAGCACTTGGAAGTGGAAAATCAAGGGCTGTCCAGTTTTGTCACCTCAGTATTTTAGTACCACTGTCACAGATGAGGATAAAGCTTTAGGAGAGATACCAAGGAGAAAGGCAGTAGAGAAACCACAGGAGAAAGAGAAATACTTAAAAGCAAATTGATGATGAATTTAAGATTTATTTTTTTTTTTACTATTATCCTAGGAGCTAGGAAAATACCACAAACTTATTTCCATGGATAACCATCCACCTTTAAGACAGAATTCAGTTCAGATGTGGTCCTGACCCTTTGGTTTTCACTCTCTATGAACTTTCAGAAGTCAAATATTCATTGGCACACATAACTGGGGAAAATAAACTTTAACCTCCTGCTCTGGAGTATTGATGCCAGAAAGATGGTATTTTAAAAATTTATTTATTTGGAAGTTTGATAAGGAATCTTTCAGCTCTGGACCAAATGAAACACAAGTTTGTAATGGGAACCATACCCATGGGGTTTCCCAAATATGTTTCTGCTCTGTGCTATTTGCTGTGATAACACTTGAAACCCTCCGTTGCTGCTTTGAGATCAATACATTTTTTAAGCAATGAAAATGAGAGTGATGGGGAATCAGAGGCCTCAGGCAGGTAGAATGAAACAATCTGTCTAAAGCTTCTCAGAGTTGCACACAATTGAACATTAAATTGAAACGTTCCTCACTTATTTAACTGTAAGATAGTACCAATATGCCCAAGTTTCCTAGGAATACTCATCACCTACAAAAGCTCCATGGCTTAAGAAATACTTTTCCCTATTTGTTTTTCAAGATGATCTTTCCAGGTTCATCTGCTACTTTTTTGCTCCTTTGCCTCTGGAAAGACTCAGTGGCTTCAAGTACCTCTTGATTACGAGAGTTATACTGATTAGGGGTTATATGGTCCAAAATGAAGACAACTGACCACGTGTCACCAACAACAAGTCAACCAACACAGCTCAAACATAAATATCTAATAGCAAACACCTTGCATTGTATAAAACTCATTTATTTTATCCAAAGACAACAGTGGTACTAGGAGACTTTAACAAGTCAGGGCTTGAAGAACAATTGCTGAAGAGGAATAAAAAGGAAATACTTGAACTGCTCCTTGCATCTGCCAGAGCTAAGACTACTGCAATCCAAGAAAACCCTTGCAGCCAGCATACTGTACGGTTTTAGTAATTTACCCCTGAAGACTTAGTTTTCCATGCTTGGATTTGGTTCATTGCCCCTCTCACACCTACCTTTATACCTTTGTGCACACTCCAAGCTGCCCCAGTAAGTACAGTCATATTTGATTTTCATTAGTGTATTAGAGCAGAAAAAATAAAGAAACCCTTTCCCTCAAGGAAACAGTCTTCAAATATCTGTGTTCCCAGACCAGTGTCTGTACATTGGGTGCCAGAGAGACACAGCCAGTCCTACATGCACTGCTGGAAGGCCAAGCAGCACCAGGACTGTGAGAAAGCCAGGTCTCCTCCAGGTTCTCACATGCCAGCTGTCGGGATGCAGGCAGCCACCACTGCCAGGTCCTGGCAACTGCAAGTGCTTTACGAGCAGCAGAAGTGCAAAACAAAGCCCAGGGACTCCTCCTCGTGCCAAGGTTGCTGAGGGGTTTGTTTTGTTTTGACCCCACTCAGCTCCTGTCACATCTCCGCTGCAGGTGCAGCCTTTTTTCATCTTCAAAAATCAAGACATTTCCTTTCCCATAGTTTGGGAAAAGAATGGGCTGCTTCTACTCCAACCAAAAAGGCACCTCCCACTAAATGATTTCTGCCCTCTCATTCCTTTCCTCCCACAAAGCGACAGCTGCCTTGTGGATGCTGTTGCAAGAACCGGTGTTACAGGCAGACCTGACAGCTTGTGCAGTTTGCTTGGCTCAAAACCTTCATTTCTCCTTTTTTAAAATGGGAATATACCCAGATCCCTGATCTCCTTTCACAGGTGAAACCCACACTTCAGTTTTGGAGAGACAGAGGACCCCAATGTCTGCTTGTGGACTGGCTTCACAGAGCTAGGGAGTGGTCTAGACAAGAGGGTACCCCTGAGTCTTCATGATGACTCACAAGAGCTTGCAGTGGTCACTTATCACCACATTTATTTAGGAGGGGAGTTTTGCCAAGGCCTCAGCACTGGCCAGATTCTATCCCATCCAAACCAATTAGGCTTTGGGGATGTTTTCAAACCCAAGAGGACCAGAGCATGTTCAGGACAGAGGGCATAAGTGCTCAGTTCACTGCAAACGAGACACAAGCCACCCAGCACAAGCTCACATGAACACCAAGCACTGGGAATTCTAATAAAATTATCACTTTACTTTTTGCTGAATCCTGCCAGATAATAGAAAACCAAGAGAAAAAAAATGCAGCTTGAAGGAACACCTCATGAGTAAAGGGCCTAGGACATTCTAATTTAGGGACTAAATTGTACAGAGAGGAGGCAGAACAATTCATTGATCACAGTGCACAGGCTCAGGAGAAATGGAGACAAAGCCTAAACCAGAGAAACCTAAACAGGACAAAAGCAAGCTGGATCACACTGTCCACAGTTTACAGTTACAAAATGAGCCTGGGCTGGCAGAGAGGCACTGCTGACTTCTGGGTGGCTTTTCCACCAGTTCTAGGATCCATTTCCCTGATGAAGCGAAGGCATCCCTGCAGGGAAGCCCACCAACATGGCTACTGCCACCTTGGTGGAGCCAGCTTGACAATCACATACATTTGTACACATTTGTTTAAGTGCTCACAATTAAGAGTCAGAGCTTTTACCTTCTTTTATACCACCTTTCCTATGAAGCTCCGTGATCCCCTAAAAATAAACCAACAAAACACCCAACATTATTCCCATGGCCTGATACGCTCAGTCCAAATGAAAGAGCAACGTGTGCCTGTGCAGATGGTTTGCTTTCCAAGAGGGCTTTGTGATTTGTCAAATTAACACCTGGAGAATGAGACAGGGAGGAGTTTCATCCCCAGGCAGAGTGGGCCATCCCCCAAGTTTCCTCACGACCCCTTTTGCAGAGGCGGTTCCCAGAAGAGGGAGAGTGAGAGGATGTACACTTGCTGTGTGTGGCCTAGCTCCTATTCCCAAACCCTTAGCTCCTTAATTACCCTTCTTCCAAAGGGTCAGGCTTTGGCTAAAGAGTACCCTGCACTCCGTTATGCCTCATCCTAATGAAAGCTAATAAAAAGCATTTAGATGACTAACGCAACATAAAACTCTGCCCTATTTCATTGCATCTGCTTAATGAGAACCTCACTTAATATCGAATTACTGCCTGCTCAGCCAAGGCCTTGCGTTTGTGGTAACAGGGCTGTGAGGCGGGAATATCAGGAGCTGCAATATGGAAATTCCTCACTAATATTCTCTGCAGGGCTGTGCAATTACTTAATTCATTTAGCTGAGCCAGTCTGATGGCTCGGCCAACTGTTTCACAACACGGAGCCCAGCGCTAGGCAACTGGCCTCCCCGCGGGCCGGTCCTGCCGGATCGCTTTTCCTGGGACCCAGCTACCAACAGTTGCTTGGGGGATTTCAAAGAGGACCACAGATAGTGTTACTAAATGAATGGGCTTGTAGTAGTGAACATGAAATCCTGCTTCCTCCCAGTCAGTCAAATGCCAGCCAGAGGATGCCCCGTGAGACAGCAGCCACAAAGAAACAGCATGGCTGGGTTTAACCTCCCTTGCTTTTAGCGGGGAGCATCAGTGCATGGGCAAGGGTCTGCATTTAAAAATATTCCCTACTGCAGTTTTAGAGAACACTGCTCCAAAACTCCGTGCTGTCCCTCCTCCCCACAGCTGCTTGACTCAGCTGGCTCCTGTAGAAACTAAAGTTCTCCATACTACACCTCAGACCTTTTGGGAAAATTTAAAAAAATGTAAACAGTGATGATTCCCAGCTCCCATGAACAATGACTTACCAGAAGCGCTTTCACACACATTCCTCACAGCTTTAATCAAACCTCAGGCAATAATATTTTAGGGGAAAGGATTTAGTTAGTGTACTTGAGTTAGGAGAAGGAATCATACTAAACAGAATGCTGTGTTACCATTCATAAGCCGTGAGTGTTAAAAACAAAAAATCCTATCATTAGTTTGACTCTGTACACAGTTTTGGCAAATCAAAATACTGAAACACTTTGTCCAATCCTCGTTTACGCTTCTGAAAAAAAAAAAAGCTACTGAAAAAAATGGAGAGGGTGTAAAAAAAACCCCACAACCCACAAATGTGTTTCAGCAGCTGCCTCATAGTGGAATTTAAAGCGTTTTATTTGCTTAGTTCAGTAAGAAGCAACAAGATCACAGAATACGTATGTCTTCACAGGAGGAAAGTGGTTTAAAAAATGTGATGAGCAGCAGTAAAAAATTACCCATGACACTCGAGTCAGGCTGACTCAGGGTATACCATGATGGGCACAGGCTAACAAGCAAAGCAATAGCTCTGCCAGTATCGTTTTCAAAACAGATGTCTTTCTCAGAGATATGATTTCAGCCAAATAAGTTATCGAGCTCAGAGAAAGATGTGGGTGGAAGGCAATGGGTCTGCAGCAAGTCAGACTACGAGTGGTATTGGGTAGGGTATGGTACAAGGGCAGAGAAGAGCAAGAGAATAAAAAAAACCCCCACCCTGAGGAATCCCACTGGTGAGAGAAACCTGCCTAACTCATGCGAGAAGCACAGCTGGGCAAACTCCTGCTGTGCAGGGACTCCCTCCATGCAGGACATTGCCCTTGAAACAAGAGAGCTTGTCCCTACAAATCCCTGTCTGAATGGTCTTATTTTCACCACGACTTTCCAGCCTTGCAGGCACCCTTGCAGACAAGGCACACATGCTAACACTGGGGAAAAAACCTCACTGGAAAACAAATATTCTAGCATATATTTTCCTATAAGAGGAAAAACCACACAGAGGGCCAGGAAACCTGCATTGTTTCAAGGCTCTCCAGGGCCAGCAGATGTCCCAAGGGCTGTGGAGAAAAGCGTTTGTGGGAAAGGTCAGTGCCTGCCCTACACAGCGAGGCTGCTGCCTCCACGCCACGTCCACCTCCCTGAGAGGCAAAAGGGAGGTGGATCAGGGGCACAGGGTAGCAAAGTAGCACTGGAAAACGGGATATGTCTGTGACAACACACTAATATATCTGAGTGTCTGCATTTAGTAGGAAACAGTGACCCCCCATCTCTTCCTTCTCCATAAGGACTTCTGCAGATGGCTTTTGTGGTTCCAAAGCTGGAGCAATACAATCAGTTCCTGTCTTCACCACTGCTGTCTTGTACAGGTTTACCACTTCCACAGTTTTTACACTCCTGCTCCTCATAAAATGCTTGGAAAATAAAAATTTGCCCAACCTCGGTAACTACAAAAAGCTGTTTTGCACAGCAATCCATTGCTTTCCACATTCCCTCTTTCCATTTTCTCCCCAGAAAGAAAAGCTGGATGATTTGAAGAAAATTTTCATCCTCCCTTGCATATAAAAAAATCATTCCCCTTTTATGATCTCCCACCCCCAACCCCTCATCTATTTTCCTGCTCTGCAACCCATGGATTGACACCAGCAACAGGCCAAACACAAAATTCAGTAGCAACCTGGGGGCCTCTCAGGATTCACCCTTTGAATCTTGTCTGATTTTCCTTTCAGTGGCAGGTTTCAATGGATTTCTGGAAAAGACCTGAAATAGTCCAGATTTTACTTAAAGCTGGAAATGTACTTCACGGGAAGGACAGTTGGTGGGAAGAACCCAACCCACTTTTTATGCACGGATACACAAACCATGCCCAAACTTCGGACTGGAAGAGGAACCTTCCGTCTCCAAAACAGCCTCATTTCTGGTCCAATTAAAATGAAACAACCTTGCTCTACTGTCAGCTATGTCATGTCTTCTGATTCAAAGTCAGGTCGTGTCTTCAGCTGCAAGGGGCTCCACAAGACTCAAAAATATGAACCCTGCATCTGGGCATCTAATGTTGCTTGTACACCTGCTGAGAGGGGACCACTCTTATATCCAGAACTGCTGCCATCATCATGGCAGAGGGACTTCCCAGGGGCACCCCAATGTGCCCAGGCCAGAACATCACAGTCTGGCTCTGCTGGTGAGTCCTTCAGAGGAGTCTGACTGAACAAACCATCTGGAAGGGACTTGCAAGCAGGAGCAATGTGACTCCAAGAGACCTATGGCATCAAAAACTTGAAGCTGTTTAGCACCTCCCTCAGCAGCACTGCAGCTGTATCATCACACACCTCTCCAGCTGCTTCCAAGCAATCTACCACCTCCTGATCAACCACCAGTACATTTTAAAAGTCATTCTGCTAATGTTCTCCATAAGTTTTTTGACTAGCACAAGGCATGTTTACAATGAAGTTTCCCTGCTGTAATGCAAAATACCAGAATAAGCGAACAGAGGGAAAAAAAAGTAAAAGTCAAGTCTAAGCCAGCAAGGCTTATGAACAGACAAGAAAGCAGATGAAAACCTGTGCAGTTTTCCTGAAAGAGATGCCCTCCCTAGGCTTGTGTTCAGCCTGACAGCTCCCCATTTGCCAGCTATCATGGGTGTGGGGAACAGCAGTGGGATCAAAATCACAGACCCATAATGAAGAAAGCCCCATAAGGAAGGAGGTCCCCACAGTGTATTGAAAAGGCAAAATCCAGGTGGCCTCTGGACAGATGTGTGCTGAGAGTAAGAAAATGGTTTCCCACACCAACAAAGCCCTGCTGAGTCCCTGCCCCACCCTGTCCAAGCCCAGAAGCCAGCAGGGCCTCCTGGGTTTGCAGAACTGTGGACAGAACAGGTGAAGAGGGGTAAGTGGCTCTGACACACAGCAGCTGGTGACAGAGCCACTCAAGCCTTCATGACCACCCTTCCCAACCTGGGTATGATGGTCCCAGCCCGCCACAAACTTGTGGCAGGCTGCCACTGATCAGGGCTGATGCCTCCAGAGCACAGCAGAGAAGTGAGCATATGGAAGGACACAGTGTCCTCTAGAGGTGGATGAATACACCTTATAATTTGGTCAAGACCAGGAGGGATTGCTCCAGACTGGCAAAGGACAAGGGTGGGGGACCACTGCTGCGCAAGGGAGGGACAGGCAGGTGTGGGGTCACAACACCAGATTCCATTGCAGTGCCCCCAGTACAGCGGAGATGGCCAAAATTCACTTACTCAGATCCAAACTGCATCCATAAAACAGCTCCTCAAGGCTCCCAGATGTCAACCCCCAAATCTGGCAGCTTTGCTGCCCATCACACCTCTTCTGCTCCTGGAGGGGGTTTATAGCCATTTAAGTTGCCAAACATAATCAGCCTGGTGCTGGGTGGTCACACAGGGAGGTAGCCCCACACGGAGGGGTGGCTGCTTGATCTGGGCTCTTAGATCAGGTAAAACAATCTTTGTGGGGATAAGGAGGAAAAAATACACGCAAGTGCTCTATGAAGTACTGCTTTGGGCCAGGAGCTGTTTCTAAATAGGAGGAGCCCACAAGTTTGAGTAGTCCTGTGAGGCTTCATACAGTTGTGGAAAATGAGGCTCTTAAGTGCTCTAAACTGGGTTTCAGCTAGAATCCTTATAAAACCAGGAATGTCTTCTACATATCTTTCAAAAGGAGCCATGATTTAAATAAAGCATTGTTGGGAAGAGAGAGGAAAAACATAACATTGCTGAAATAGGCTCAACATTCTTGCCAGAGGCACTGTTCCATGAAAATAGGTGCTCACACAGAAGATGCAGACCCTTCCCCCTGTACCACTGCAGTGCTGCTGGTGATAAACACCAGCCACCACAGGAACGCAGGCAGAAATCCCTGCACGAGGAAGAGCATGCTGAGCAAAGACACAAACCAAGTACCTGGAGCAGCACAGAGGCAAGACCACTTTCCCTGACCAGTTTCTTGCTGCCCTCTCCTATCCCTGCTGAAGTCAGCAGCCAGTCTAAACTCAAAACACTGGGGGCACTCTTCCAATCAGGAGGATAAAATCAGATTTGCGAATGCTGTGTCTTTGCAAGACATTATTGCATCCAAGTAAGCAGGAAGGTCTGCTGTTTGACAAACCAAGAATCAAAAGAATGAAAGACAAACCCACACACAGTGCCACACCATTTTCCCTCCTTATCCTCTCTCTGCTGTTGGCTGCTATTCCCTCAAAATAGATATCACAGAGAGTGTCCTGCCATTCACTCACCCCAGGAGTCCCAGCAAAGCCTTTCTTGGTCAGCCAGGTCTTGAAGGTCCATCTTTTGAGCACCCTCTAACACTGTTATTGTGAATATTGCTAAACAAAAGAGAATTCAGCAACTCCTTTTAGCCCAAGGAGGAGGACAGCTGTTCCTCCCACCACCCTTTTGGCTTGGCTTTAGACAACACAAAGCTGGGGAAGTCAACCACAATATACAGAATTCTTTATAAACTGGTAATGGCTGCAGAGCTGCAGATACCAAGGAGCTCTGCTCCGTGGAGGGAATACTCGGTGTGCCAATATCCTGCTTGTTCACCAACCAGCCACTGAGAAACCAGATGTCCACAGGAGGACTGAAAGCCTTCGAGAGACACATAAATTAATATTTAGTCTCTGCTAAACCTCCAAATCCTAGCCTAGGTGAGGGAGGAGAAGGAAAACTGAATTCTAGTAGGTTTTTTTAACCAGGTCTGACCTGTGGCCAAGCTCGACCATGTATGGCACTGGCTGAACTGATGGGAGGTGTCATCCCATAGCAGAAGGTTGCCCTCCCACTGCACCCCAAGCATTTCCAGTAAGTCCAGTGGGACTGAAACAATAGGTCTTCCTGCTCAGGGAGCAGGATCAAGGCAGGCTGTAGATTAGCTGTGAGCTCAACACCCTGAGCACCACATATTGGTTACATTTTTAAGTAACAAGATGTACCAAGAAGTGGAAAAAAAAAATAATTGTGCAAATCCCACTCACACAAGATTTCTAAGCAGAAAACTACGAACAACCAGAAACCAAAGTCCCTCAGTACTAAGTTCACCCGGAGACACAAAGCTCCATTTTTCTAGAGTGATCAAGCCAATGGATCAGGCTTGGTAGAGTATCAGAAAAGTTTCCAAGTCAGGAGAACCAGTGGCTCTCTCGTGCAGGGAGAAATGTTACTTGCAGAATGGCTGGTTGGAAGCTGCACTGCTGCGGCGTGCCCAGAAGGTGACAGTGTTTGTTAAAATTTTGTCACTACAGCCCCTGGGCAGCCGCAATTCGCACCTGAGCAGGAGCCAGCGATTCCAGTATTTGAAAAGAGCATTATTAAAGGAAAACTATAAAAGCTATTGAGAAATAATTGTGTCGGTTTGGTTAGTTTTCTGCTCTCTTTTCGAAGAGCCTGTCTCTGAACCAAGCAGAAAACACTGCGCACTGAAGCAAAACCCATTTTTGTCTTGTCTTCCATACATGCTTAAGATCACAAAAGATATAAAATTTTCCTTGGAGTCAATTAGGACCTCTGCAGATAGCTTTGTATCTGTTCCTACCATTCTCCATTTCCAAGGACAGATGGTAAAAATTCATGGCTTTTTTCTTGTCTTGTCTTTAGAGTTGTCTTATTTGTGTCATTATTCATTGAAATTATGTACCATTTAATAACACAAGAACTTCTGAGCTGGCAAAAAAAAAAAAAAAACAAAAAAAACCCCAACAAAACAAAACAACAAACAACACTGAAATGATCTTCCCTGAAGAGCTGTTGTGTCAGTCAAGCAAGCAAGGACTGTGTGAATACACATGGGAACACCTCTTTCCGGTCCCCAAACTAGAATTAGAGCAAGGACATTGCTCATGCAGCCATGCAGCACTGCTCAGTGCAGTGGCAGCAGCAGCATCCTCGTCGGGATTTGCTGGTTTGAAGGTTTTGCTCTGGCACAAGTCACCACCTGAAACACCAAACAACCAGGAACCAGCCCAAACACAAGTTCTTACCTCATTTCAGCGGGTTTATGGACTCCTCAACCTGATGAGGATCCCCCGCAGAGGAAGATCACTTTCTTCTCCCCTGGATAGGTTCCCCTGCAATTTTTAAAGTAGTGTAGGTCACAAACCTGTCTCTCCCCTCAGAAAATATTCCTGCATTGGAGAGAATAACTCAAGGAGCAGATTATGGTCCAGTGAAGGAAAATTGGTGAGTATTAGTCTCCAGGACCCCCAAACTGGCCATGTTTTGCACACTAACTGCTGATACTGTGTTTTAACTCTTTCACTTGTCTTGGAAGTAACTATGGATTTTGATGATTTTGTTTACTATTATTAGTAGTAGTAGCAGTCAAAACAGTTTCCTTGGAGGTTTCTACCTCCTTTCTAGGAATCTGGTATGCTTAAAGAAATATTCAAGAGAAGACTAATGCTAGTACACATTTCTGTGTTTTCAGACTGTCTTATATTTGTTCACACCAATAAATGGAGAGTACAAGCACATTAGAGGCGTCAGCTCAATAGTTGTGCTTAATTTTTCATAAGTTCTCTATTCCTTTGCTCACATTCTTGCGGAGCTTGAAAACAACACAGCCTTTTTTAATTTTTACCAAGATCTTGATCTTGTCATTAACAACTTTGAGACCGTATTTCAAGACTAGAGAGGAGCATTAATATGAACTGTCACAGCCTTCCCTGATCCCCTGCATAATATAAGTTAAAAAGTTTCCACTTTTAGCTTGCCTTAAACTCTGACTGAGCTCTGGTTACTGTTAGCCAGCCAGAAAGAGCCACAGGGGTACTCTTCTAGCCCATACACACAGATCCCAAAGATACCCTGAACAGCTTGATTTGATAGCAACCATTTTCTTCTTGCCACCACCTAATACCTTTTGGGTATAAAAGTCAAGTTAACATTTTTTTGGATTGGAAGTAACTTAATAATTTCCCTTTATAATAGCAGAAAAAACAAGATGACATCCCAATCATAGTCTATGAAAAGAGGCAGATTCTTACATCGTACTCCACCCTAAAGTACAACTTCTCCACTGAAAGCCAAACCTGATAAATAGTACTCCTCCTCCAAACTCTACAATCAGGAACAGCTTCTCCAAAGACAGACACAAGAGACCAATTCTTTGAATCTCAGGAGCCTGAAAAACCTCCTGAATAACAGTGAAAAAGAAACAGCAGCAACAAACCGTCCTCTTACAGAATCAATTTTCTCTCAGGTGTTTTGTTTAGGACACACCTACCTCTATCTTGTGACCCATATTATAATATCCAGCTGGCTTCCCTCTCCAAACAGCTGTACTTCTCTACCTTGAGCTTTTCCCTGATTGTACCTATGGAATGGATCGTCTTCCCTCTCCATGAGAAACACGTCCTCATGGCATCACTCTGATAGCACTGCAGGTGTTGGATGACTTTCTTAGGAACAAAATGATCTCTTAACTGCCCTCCCACTAAAGCTATTTGGAGAAAAACCACATTTTCCCCACACTACTGTGTGTTTGTAACAGTTAAGCTGTGAGGCTTGTGTGAAAGGCTTTGGGTGGTCTCTCTGCACACGCACTGCCTGTCCCTACAAACACACCTCCCTTCAGTACTGGCAGATTTTCTCCTCTGGGGTGCTAGGACTCCATATGTTTCTTTTTTCCTTTCTGAAACAAGAGTTATTGTCCTTTATGATGGGATGGAGAACAAAGCCTGAAAGAAGTATCCTGCCCAAAAATGAGGGTGTGGTCAGCAGAAACAAGGAAAAAGTTCAAAAGAGTTTTCTCCCATAGGAGCAGCTCTGCCTTGAATAGGCTCTTGAAGCACCTCTCAGATCAGAAGGCCACGGCAAGGATAACCATGTACCCATGGCATGTGGGGCTAGGGAAGCCCTGGGATAGACCACTTGTGGTGAAGGTTGGTCAAAGGTCTCTGAGATGCCCCCTTGGACACCACTATCCCTGCTTTCTCTGAGTTCATCAGCTGAGAGTGAGAGATGAACTTATATCCTTCTCACACTAAAGATTGGCCATTCAAATGAGTCTGTGAGATCATCTTGAGCTCTCTGACCCAGTCAACACACCCCTCCTCTGGTTCTGCAGGTCAGTCTCTTGACATTGTCCATGCTTCCACAGAAATAATTATTCATACAAACGGGTTTAGGCAGGCAGGAACATCTCTGGGCTACCCAAACATGGAGATTATGGCCCTTCAGAAAGGAACCTTCAGCCTCCTGAAGAGATCAGGAATCCCAGACTTCCACGGATGATGTGGTAGGAGAAGGACTCTGATACAAGGATGAATATCCTCCAAGGGAGCAGATGTGGCACAAGACCTTTGGAAAAGACCCAGCAATCCTGCCTGCTAGTGGGGCGGGGGGGAAATCCTGCTGACAACAAGATGTTCCTTTTTGCAGAGGAAGGTGATGACAGCTGGGATGAGGGAAGGAGAAAAAAATGCAGGGCAGCACCCTGTGTGGGAAAAGGTCGCTCCCCTGCCTGCCACAGCCAGCTCACACTCGGAGTCACCAAACAGCTCCGGCCAGCCCACGCTGGGGGAAGGGCTCACAGCCCACACACCACTGCCTCTGGGCAATTTCCATCTATCTACATTCAGGGCTGGCTCCAGGGATGAAAAAGCAGCAGCTCTTTCCTTGGAGGGGTGGGCAGAGGATGCAGAAAGAAGTGGGGAAGGCAATGGCTGCATCTGCCAGCTCCCACCGCTTCTGGGCCACATCTGAGCATCACCAGGAGCCACGTGAGTGGGATGCTACCGCAGATCCTTGGTTCAACTGAGCTATTACCTCTACAGGGCGAGCATCCCACCTGCTTTGAACGGCTTCCTTGTCTCCTTAATTCCCTCCTCTTCAGTCTTTCTTGCCCATTCCCCCTAGTTTCAGGGAAGAAAAGAGAAACATAACAGAAGGAGATATTAATGAATCAATGTCATCGTTGTTTACTAAGTTTTACCTGTTCAGCAACAAATCCATGCTGTGCTTGTTGCTTTAATTAGCTGTCTCTCAGTCAGGAAAATCAGGGCTGTGAAGAGCTGATATGGTGCTGAATAATTGTTTGGGAAATAGTGCTTGGGGTTGGACCAGGAATTTTGTCACTGCTGTTAGCAAATACTTCCAAGTCACCAGAAAGAAGCAGGGCTGGGAGATCCAGCAGTAGGATCCTATGCCAGGTGATGTGGGAGAGGCTGCCACCAGCATGCAGCGTACAGTGGCTCAGCCCTCCCTGTGCTGGCAGTAATGCTCATGAGGATTGGGGAAACTGGGGCAAGAAGGGACAAATTTGGCCCACACAACATGAAGGGGGCCAAGAGTAAGTGAATGACTACCAGGTTGCTCTATTTCTCTGCTCTTCCAGTTCATAAGGAGAAGGAAAATCTTGCCCAAGCATGACCCAGCACTGATACGAGAGCCCTCTTTCATCTATTGTCTCTCCCTGTACACAGGCAAAGAGCAAACCATACATCTTCCTTCAGTTTAAGGAGAGAGGAGAAGAAAGACACATTTATTTCAGAGGGAGATGCCAGGCATAAGAACTCTGTCTTATTTTGTGCAATGAACACGTAACACCAGATGACATTTGCCTTTCAGCTGGGTGGGTGGCTTTTACCTTTACGTTCACCATACACACCAAAGGCTTTTGCCACACACAGGGAAACACCGAGCTTGAGGTGAAACCTTGGAGCAAAGTGCATGGCAGCAGGAGCAGTCCTATAAGTAGAGCCTTCACTGAGAGGTGTGAGAAAGGAGCAGGCTGTGTATCAAAAGGGGAGGTGTTTCATCGTGTGAGAGAACAGCTCACAAGGAAGCCAGGAGTAAATCTGTTGTTGCTGGGTGGGCTTAATGGCTCCTGGAAATTGAATTGTGTATTCATGACTTTTTGGAAACTGGAACGACTTTTGAGCTGCTGTGGGTTAACCCGTTCGTGCCCCCCGGCCTTAGCCTTGTACAAACACCCAGTTTTATTTCCAGAGCAATTACAGGACACTAATGTGAAACGCTTCCCAGGGGACAGCCAACCCAGTTTCTCAGCCCACAAAGCTCAGAGCAATTTCACCAAGCGCAGGAGATTTCAAAGCACCTGTCCCAGACCTTTACCCCCTGGGACATTAACCAGGAGATTATCAGCATCCACTGATAACTCCTACTTTGCACCTTCAGAGGACTTGTCCTCTGAGTGATTTTCAGCCAGACACAAAGGATTCCCCACAGAACCGCAGCGAGCAGAAAAATACTGTGGAAAATACAGGAGACACCCTGAGACACTCACAGGTGGCACCTGTGGGACAGGTGACAAGGGTGGAGAGAGGCTGGCTGCAGCCTAACTGCACATTTTGGGTTTTCCTAGTTCCTGTGGAAGATGTGCAGGCAGGGAAGGAGGTGTGAGATGCTGCCAGAGGTCCCTTGTTGGTGGTTGTTGAAGCTTGTCCCTACAGCAGGACAGGCTAAGGAGCTCACTGACCCTACTGCCTGGTGCAGCCAGGCTGTGCATGCTGCAAGGGTGCCATGGACACAGCTGCCCCACAGAAAGGACAGGCAGAGGAGCCACTCCGAGCCGTGGCCATCTGAGAGCGCAGGACCACCGGGTGTCATGACTGTCCTGTCTGGGGCTTGCTGACTCAGGTGGTGTGACACAGATCTCCTGCAGATACACCTCCACCACCACACCAAACCTATCTGCTACTGCACTCCCCAGGCCTGAAATCCATTTCTGGATGTGACTGATTGTCCCCTTAATTTATCTCTGCTTAGGAATTGCTTCTTGGATGTCTGTACACTGCAAATAAACTCCTTTAACTGAGGCTTCCTGACCTTGTAGGTTAATGCTTTGACACAGCTCATCCCTTAGTGTCTGCCAGGCAATGAGTCGACATATTTTGCACCAAGCAATAAAAGGCAGCACAAGGAAACCCCAAGCCAGGAAAGGTGGCAACCCACCCAGCCTGAAACTCACACTGTTCCCAATTTTGATTATGCTTTCAGAGCACAATTATTTTTTTTCAAACCCTTGCAGCAAGACCCACAGGGTATGTTGATATTAAGAATCAAGTCCTTCTTAAAATAAACTAAATAGAGGGAGACAGCATCTCCCTTTTGTATCAAAACCTTGGCTCCTCTTGCTGGTTACATTGTTCTCCAGAATTCAAGCCAAGAAGAAACCTCACAGTATCCAGAATAAAGATTAAATTTAAAATCCACAAGAGCTGGCAGGTTAACCCCGGCAGAGCCTGGAGATGTGTACTTAGCCTGTGTAAATTTATTTCCACCGTTTGACTGATACCTACGGGATGGTCATTCCTTCCAGCTCACTGTGATTTCACACAGGATGCTGCCCTCCATTAATATTGCAGTTTTCCTTTCAGGAGGCAGAAGGTGATTCACAGTACTTAGTATCTGATAAATGTAGGCAGCATCAAGACACACATACTACTGTGTAACAGATGAATGGCAATAATAGAGAAAAAGTTCATCAGAGGCTGTGTTAGAGCCAAATTCGAGTGTGTGTGTACACACCCCAGGCAATACTGCAGACAGGAAGGAATTAACTCCACAGAGAGAGCACCCTCACCCGAAGACCCCCTTCCTGAGGCACAAAGAGGTGCCAAGGCATTTCTGCACTCACCCACTGTCACACTGAGAAAGCCAACAGCCTGTAAGTCACACTGTCACCACCCTTGCTCATCAGCCAGCCTCTGCTCACTGAGTCTCAGCTTCTTTACTGGAAATAAAGATCCTCCTGACCCCACTTTGCAGCTGTGCTGACTCAGGGGTCCGGCAACATTCTCACGACGTACTGAAACCTCTGCATGTCTGTTGTGGCCATGAGGCTCTTGGAGCTGTACCTTCGTGCCACAAACGTGACTAATTTCATACCTTTTGGGGTCTGGTGGCTTTTACAAAGCAGACATGTTGAACAGACTGTCAGGAAGAAGAGTGGGAGGCAAATGTCAGCATTTCCCTTGGTCCCGTATGCGCCTCTCAGGCACACAGCTCAGAGTTCCTGCTGGCATGATTACCTGATCAATAGGTTGGGTGTCTCCTGGGGCCCCAGTTCCAGGTCTGGCAGCCAGGGCTCACTGGCTTTTCACCCTGCTGCTTTACCAACAAAGCTTTCCTGACCCTTCTCTCTGTAAGTGTCACATCTTTCAACTACAGCAATATATCCCATTCCCAAAAAACACTGGGAAATAAATTTTTGTGCTTTGCAGAAACAGCTGAGTTTGTTTACACAGCTGAGTCCACGTGTGAAGATGAGGAATTGAATTATTCACTGCATGTCTCAGACCTTGATGACTAAATTGGGATTTGCTTCTTTATCTCCCAGGCAGGAGGGGAAGTGGAGGCTGAGGCAGGGGAAAAGTCTAACAGAAAGAGGCCACGCTGTGTCCCTCTGCTCCACTGCTGGGAGCCCTGTGGATGCTATAATTAACCACCAATAGCAGGCAGAAGCTGGGTGGTACCATGGGAATAACAACCTCTCAAACCTTGTTATTAAATAGTCACGCATGGTGCTACCTCACTTACATCTCTCAGGGTGTGTTTACCTTTTTTAATAAAAAGGAACAATAACTCCCAGGCAATTTTCACAAGGTTTTAACACGTCTGTGTTAAACATCAGACTGGAGCCTCTGGATTACAAAACCAAAACACGCAAGATTTTTATGCTGTTGGAAAGGTGGTGTGAAGGGAAAGGCCTGGTTATGCAAAGGCTGTGGAATGTGCAGTGGCAGTCTGTGCTCCCCCCAGGGATTTCGGGGTGCACATAGAGACATCCTTATGGAGACCACCTGGCAGAATGGAAAAGACTGGGAACCTTTAATAAACTGACTTCTGTAGGATATCTCAAGCTGAGTATGCACAGATGGAAGTGTCTACATCATCATTATGCCCTCTGGAAGCTTTTGCATCTTGAAGAAGTGAATCATGGAAGAGGTCCAACTGGGTACAGTTAAACTAAGCAGTTTCTCACTCCTTCACTCTTGCCCCACTGCTCGGAGTGAAATGGCCACGGTATTGTGAAAGAAAAGGAGAAAACTCTGATACCATATAGCTCCTTGCTCACTGTACAGAGAACCTGAGAAGATTCTGTGCTATTTGTGTAAGCTTGCTGTGCATCCTTCCATGTCTCCACCCTTATATAACAACTAATCATTAGACAGAATGGATTGAAGTTTATTCTTTAGCAGAAAGACAAAGAACCTGGAGATATGTGCACTAAATTGTCTTACCTAGAGGTGGAGCAGTCCTTCAGGATTTGAATGAGGCAATTATCTGAGAGAATGTTAAAAATATTCCAAGAAAAAAGGAAGTCTCAGTCACTCGATATTGATTTTCAATATATTCCCCTTCCCCCAATATTCCCTCCAAGTGGGATTCCAACAAACTATGCAAGGAAAAGAAAGTTTAGAAGAGATCAGAAAGAGAAGAGAGAAGCTGAGGAACACCTCAGGAGAGCCAGAAGAGGACTGGGGCAGTTGATGCCATGGCTGAGGACTGACAGGTGGAGGTTTACAGAGCTCCTCTCCTTTCCTCAGAGCTTTGCTTCTACCGCCAGGCAACCAGTCACTGTAGCACCCCTTGGAAAAGCTTGCCATGGTCAGCACCAGTGACTGGGTTGTCCCCAAGTCCTGCTCTCCAGCAGTAGAACGGTGCAGGTCCCCAGTGGTCCAGGAACTTCATGATCTATGGACTTCATGACTTCATGGCCACTTATCCCAAGGCTATCCCACAGGCTTCTTTCAAAGGTTACCTGGGGGGACCATGGAACACCTTCCTTTGGACAAAAATTCATGGAACACACTGCATATATAGAAATGCACATGCCCCAGCGTGAGAATCAGAGAAAATATGAACAAAGATGAGTAAGAAAGGAGAAGAGAGGAACAAGAGAAACCAAACTGACTTATTCACATTTTCCTAGCTGAAGTACAACAGTCAGGAAAGCATTTGTTTTCTTGCAGCATTAACAGATCAAAAGGTTTCACAAACCCTCACTACACCAGTGCTAATTCTGGAGTGATGGATTGGAGCAAACAGGAAAACAGACATATTAATGAAGCCTATTTGATTCTGGGTTGCTTCCAGCAAGTCTCTGCAGCATACTATAAGAACATCATTAGAAAATTTTACTTCTTTACTTCGGTAAGACTAAAGATATTTCCTCCTTACTCTAGTCTGAGCAATAATAAGTCCCACCCAAAACCATTCAATTTATTGCTAAAATAAATAAAGCTGTCTATTTTCTCATTTCTTCCCTATGTACTGAACATAAACCAGATTGAATTCTCAAAACTACAAATGCAACAAATTCACAGGTTGGCTTCATTACTTTATTAACACACATCCAGTTTCTCTGACCAGGATTCTTGGAGTGTGTTATTTTGTATTTCAATATATCTTGAAAGTTTAATGAGTGTGAGGAAAAGACATACTGTGCGTTTCTTGCGTAGATTTAGATTGCAGTAATCCCCATTTCAATTTTACACAAGGGCAGATGAGGAGTGCAACACGGTCAGGAGAGGCTGAAGTTAGACAGACCTTTCCTCTCACTTTCCCTTTCCTCTCATTTGGTGCTCTAATCCATTTGACAAGTCACATCCATGAAACCATCACCATCTGTTGGGAAACAGTTTAGTGTTGTCTCCTGAGACAGACACATAAAACATTTTGTGGGTCCCATCCGTCTCACAGCACCCTGGAAGGACATACCATGGACAGAGAAGGCTTTATAGAACTCTGGTCCCATGCCAACAACGCAGTCAGCAACTCTGATTGCTCTGCCTTTTATTGCTCTTTTGCTAGATCCTCTCTGTTTTACAATCTGCAAGGAGATTCCCCCAAGAAAGAAGACAAGAGCTCGCAGTCCCCCTTCTTTTCTTCCCTGTGAACTTCTACAGCTGTTTTGGGGCTCCATGTGTCACACTAACACACACACTGCTGCAAACAAGCTGCAGTGTCATGAAGAGAAAGCTAGAGGAAAAATGATGATGGGCTGGAAGGGGATATCTGGGAAGACCTCCTGAATAGGTTTGTTCAGCTGAGGGGAGTTCCATGGCATCACAGGTCCCAGCTGAACTCTCTGCCAAAACCAGTTCCCCTTCAGATCCCACAGCAGTTCCCAGTGCTGATTCAGTCTGGGATGTACTGACTTGTCCCAGAGATCATACAAAGAAGTTCCAAAGAATTCACAGCAAAAGCAGAATCCAGGCTGCACAATTAAACTTCAAATTTTCCTATCAAAACCTTTTTCCCCTGTATACAGCTGCTAAGTCCTGCTACAACGTGTGGTACATGTTGTTTGCTAAATGGTGCTCTTTTCTTTTCCCTCAAGGAAAGGGAATTAAAAGTTTTTCATGTAAAAGACACAAATTAACAAAGCTGCCCAAGCCTGTTCACAGAATTTACAACAAGGACATTTCTAAGGAAGGCATTTCTTAAATTACCAGCAGTAGATTACTGAGAGAGAGCCTTCAGCAGGAGCTACCATTCCCTTCAATCCCTGAATCACGCTCCAGCTCCCCAGTGTGTGCCGTACCTGCTCTCTTCCAGCACTCACTTGCAGTTCTACTACTACAATTGCCGGAGAAACGAGCAGTCTGGAACAATGAGGCATGTTTGTGATTCATTCCTTTGTGCTGCTCATTGACTTTCTCTCCCGTGCATCCATCAGTGGTTACGTCACTCTCCTCAGGCACTACATCCCCCCCAGGCTAATTACCTTTGAATATAAAGCACATCTTGAGTTCAACATTAGCTACACACTAACTGGGGCTTGCTTTCCGACTGAATGATCAGCTTTAAAGTAAAAGGTTTTCCACAGTCAGACCAGAAAGCTACAAAGGAACTGCTTAGCAATCCTCTTGAAAGCAAGCTTTCAGTATTGGAAACCAAATTCTATTTTATCTATTTATACTTGTCACTAGTAATTACTTGAAAGCTCTATCAGCTTCTAGCTTTAATGATGTACGACCTGCTACAAGCGTTTGGGAACAGGGGAGCAGATCATAATGAAAGCAAAGTTATTTTAGAGTGGGTATGTATTTCCATAAAACCAATGCAGAACAAGGTTCCAAGAAATATTTTCATGTGCATCTTGACCAGCTACTGAGATGATATTTGAAGTCATCTCCCATTTGTGCTAGGCTGAGTTAGCTTGAGTACCGCTGCTGGGGCAGAGCACCCCGGTGTTTGATCAGAAAGGCAGCATTAACCTCAAACGTGGTCTTCTAGAGGCAGCCCATCGAGCACAAGCTGACAGCAGAGACAGTTATATGTAAATCTGGAAGGCAGATACCCTGCATTTGATTACATTACAGTGAAAGGTAAGGTCTGGCCCCTTGATGCCTACAACCAAGGTTAAAATCCTGCTCCAACCCAGCAGCAACAAAAAACAGGCTTTCAAAGATGTGTTTTGCAAGATGTAGAATCAAAAAGGCCACCCACCCTTAGGAGTGAAATAAAGGACAGAAAACACCTCTAGAGAGGTCTGTTGTCCATACTTATTCACAATATATTAAAACTGCCTGGCAAATACTTGTTTGCACAGCCTGATCTTCTTCAAGGAGCCAGCTCCAAGAACTGGCACTTTGGAAGAACTCTGAGGACAGCTGCCTAGTGGGAAGCCAGCAAGGAGGACAAAGCAAATCTTTGGAAGCTGAGGATGGTAAACTCTGTCACTGGAAGAGGAGAACACCTATCACTGGAGTAGGCTGTAGCCAACATCATAATCTCAGAGCATTGCTGAGGCTGCATTGGTCTCCCTGACCACCACTGATCAGAAAATATTAACAAGAGATTTAGTTTATCTAGCAGAACTGGTCCCTCCCTATGCCACTTGGTTACAACACCAGGAAAAACATCACTATGTAGATTACGTTCCCTTAATATCAAGGAGAGCAGAAGCTGCCCCTCATTCCCCACGTTCTTCTGTGATGTGGGGGTGTGACACAGCCTCTCACCCTGTTTAGCACAGAGTCCATGTTCTAGGGTGTGATGGAGGAAAGTTCTCAGACTTTGGAGGGTGGGACTTGACCTGCACGTGAAGTTTGTGGGCCTGCAAACAGAGAGGGTTTTCTGTGCCTAGCTCCTGAACCGACTGGCTGATGGAACGGTGGTCTTGGATATCACAATTCTGTGACTCTTTGAAGCTCTAGCAATGAGTGCCAATGCTTGGGATTACTGCAGCTAACTTATTCCTGTGCCTCAACGGGGCCATGACCTACCAGAAACTTCCTGATGGAGTCCATCATGGTCTTAGTGCATTAGACACATGGGGCTGTGACCATGCCTTGGTAAGCTGGGTGGCTTTGGTCACATTTCTGTGCTGGTAGTTTGACATGAAGCAGGAGCTGTGAAGGGCTTCTGTCCAAAACTCACTTCTGTGGGCATGATAACAACAACTGATATGGCAAACAGGAACAAAATCAAAATAAAAGAAAAATAGCAAGAGATTAAAGAACAAGACAGAAAAGAAAAATCCTTTCCCATACTTTTCTTTTTCCCCATTCTGTTTCAAAGCCTTTGCCAAGTGCAGTACAGAGTTCAGATTTGCTGCTTTTCTGTCTTTGTTTCAGATGTCCTCTCTCAAGACTGATCTCAGCACTCAAAAAGAGCAACATGCCTACCTCTGAGGCCCTGTGAGACTGAGCACAATGAACAAACATTCCCTCACTCCACCTCTTCTCACTGCTGCCACTCTCTCTTTGAGATGGCAATAGGCAGGTCTGGCACCTGCAGCTGCTCTTGTGCAGCTTGCAGGGTCACAGGAGCACTGAGCAGTGATGTGCCACCAATACCACCCAAAGCTAGGGAGGAGAGACAAACAGAATGCTGAGGGGAAAAGGAAAAGAAAATCTTCTCTTGCTGCTCCTCAGCAATGTCAGCTGGTGAGGACATCCTAGGAGAATGGCCACGACTTTTACCAGTACCAGTGGGAAAATGCTGAGGTGCCCTTTCACATCATAGTATATCAATGGGAAAATTATCCAGCTGAAATATTAAAGCAAGTTCTGAAAAATTCAGGATGAAAAAGGACACCTGTCAGGCACAGAGGAATTCACAGGCACTGCTGATGAAGGCTGTATCCCCGTATTTCTCAAAGAATGCCCAGGATCCACTCAAACCAAGGGGGATGCTCAAGGGGTGGCTGCATGCTGAGATCAGAGCAGCTGCCCTGTAACAACCAGGAAGAATTTGGTGAAAGCCCTCTAGGATGGTTATAGAGCCAGAAAGCCTTTTTCTTCATAACCTGTGAATAATTCAGCTACATTTGAGATGCTGTGCTTTTTTTCCAGTCTCCTCTTACAAAGCACTTGGGAGGCAGAAAGGTGAGGAGGGAGAGCAGCACGAGGGGTGTGCTGAGGATTCTGTGCTATCCCCAAGCAAACTGATTTTTCAAGGGGCTACACAGTTTGCTGTTTCACATTCCCCTTGGGTCAAGCTCTCCTCAAGGTGGATAGTGACACCTGTCACAGAAGATTTCTGAGATCAATTAGGAGTGAAAATGTCTCAGGAGCCTTTTACACAGTTCATCAACTCGGTGAGCACAGTTTGTGCCTGACTACCTTCCCTCACTGAAACCAAGGCTGCTCGAGTGGGCCAAGTCTGGAGGTTATGTAAAAGCTATTAAAAACGTTTGCAATGAGAGAGGCACAGTGGGACTTTTTATTATTATTTTTTAAAGATGGCAGTTACTTTGCCTTCTTTCACAGCAAACCAAATGTTAGAAACACCTGCACAGATAGTCAGATTTGATGCACCTTTTCTGTCCTAGAAATGGCATTTGTCCATCAAATTCTCATCCCCCCCATTTCTGTGACTTTTGTCTCTGTTCCCTGCAGTTCCCCTCCAGCACAGGCATTCAGGTGCCATTTCAAGATATTTTTTTCTTACGTGTCCCTCTCCTGAAGAGGAAGAGGTGGCACTGTACTGCCAAGTTCCACGTTGTCCAACAGCACGGTCCTGGATGATCCTAAGAAAAAACTACTGGCAATTCTAGTTTTGACAAGAGCTGTGATCCCAGAGCAGAGGAGGGATCACACATCCCCACTACTTGAAGGCCGTGAGGGCTGAGAGCAAAAGTCATTACAGGTAGAGCTGATCAGACCTTGTTCTGCTCTCAACAACTCCCTCCTGGTCATGCTCCCATCCTGACCTTGGGAAGGAGGAATTCTGCTTCCTGAATCTGTTCACCATTCCCATGTACCTTTACTCACTGGGGGCTGAAATGCAGTCTTAGATGTTAATTTCCCCCATTTGATCCATCTACACATCCCAGTGGGGACCCAGAGGGGCCCTTCTGAGGTGGGTGTGTCCATCAGGGTGTTGCTGTCCTCAGGCACTGGCTACAGGTGGCAGGACAAGGAGCAGGGTGAGCCAATGAAGTGCTTTGTTTTTGCTATAAGGAGGGCCAGACAAACCACTGAGGTTTTCGTGGATGTCAGGATCTCTTGCAACCTAAGGAAAGTCTTGTGCATCTCTCTTTCCTATCAAAGTGCTGAAACAGGGAGTCTCCTGCTATGCTCTGCACTAGGGCTGAGGCTCAGCCCAGGGGAAGAGTGGTCAGTCAGGTGTGGCAGAACAATCAAGCCAGGTTTGGGAAAAACACATATGTATGGTGGGAATTGCTGCCTGGCGAGCAGCATGGATACTGCACACACTGACCTAAACACTGAGCATGCAATAGGTCAATTTGCCCACTGGGTTTTGTTTAAATTAGGCTTTAGGATGTTTTCCTCCTAAAGTGACTAAGCAGGTGCTCACCTCCTCAGCTGATGCTTTTTAAGCTGGCTGACAAAATGGTGGCAGCCAGGCAAGGAGAGTAAAGGAAGGACATCACAGACCCTGCTCATCCATGCCCAGGCAGTCTTTCTGCAGCTTGGCGTCAGGCGCCTCCACCAGAGAGTTTAGTGCCACAACGCTGTCCCAGTAGGAGTAAACTGGTGTCCAGTGGTAACAAACCCCTTTTGCTACTTGTGCTGGGATGCATGACCTCCCTTTCTCAGCTGTGGGTGTGAGCAGTGATTTAAAGGAAGCAGTAAAAGAGAGGGGGGGGAAAGCAGCATGGAAAAGCCTGCAGCATGCCTATGGAGGCAGTAGAGCATTGAGATAAATTTATTTCATGGGTTCTGTAGCAAGGGTGAGACAGCACCTGGAATTTATGGGATCATTAAACTTCCATGTGCAGTAGCCCCGTGAATCCACAGCAGTGACACAAAGCCATCAACCCCAGAAGCATCACTGCTGTTTATCAAACTCAGTTTTTCTCCAAAAGTGAGTAATGGGGCAGGGAAAGAAGTTCACATTGATTCTTGTGGGTAGTCCACAGCAATTACAGGCAATAATTTCATTGTTCACCAAATGTTACGCTTCATATAAAAAAAAAAACCACCAAAAGAAAACTGATCAGGCATGAGGGTGTTATTCAACCACTTTCAGAGTCCTCTGCATCTTCCAGTAAAAATCCACTGATTCTCAAGTACAGCTAAAACTGGCATGGCACCAAGTGAGCTGAGATGGGAAAGGGTGGGAACCCCAATACACTTTGAGATTCTGCTTGCGAGACAAACTGTGGTCAAACCCAGTGCAACCAGGGAAATGTCTAACTTTGCCAAAATGCCTTTGACAGTAAGGACTCCTTTTTATTCCAAATGTTTTATTTAAATGACCTGCCACTGTTGTTTTATTTTACCCTAACTACATTAGAGGTTAAAGCTTCAAGGCATTGAAGCTAGTTTTATCAAATTCCTGAAAACAATGCACAGCTTTTTCTGGAAAGGAGATGGACTGAAACACACACATTTTGGCTCCATCTGAGTGTCCCCAGTGTGCCTTTGGAAGAGAGGAGCTGAAAGCAGAAGTTCTTTCTCGATCCTCAAAATAACTCTCACCACCATCTGTAAAATGNCCTCAAAATAACTCTCACCACCATCTGTAAAATGGAATGAACTATCAAGAACTGAAAGGAAGCTGGTGGAAGGGAACAGCTGAGTAGACAAAATCTGAGCAAAAATCCAAAGTGCATCTAGAGAATGTTGGTGAGTAATCAGGTAGATCCCAAAAGAGCAATAGTTGCCAGGGAAGAAACCTGAGGGTAACTAAAAGTCTCTGATCTACAGCTGTCATCCATATTTTTCTAATATCCAACAAGTATGAAATACAAAATTAAGAGATCAAGCTTGACAGTAGCTCTGTTTGTTGAGGTAATCCATTTGTCAAGATCAGCTGATGCATGTGTGGGTGTAACAAAACACCTTTGTTAGCAGGTGAGGACAGAGAACTTCCCATGGATGCATCCGGTATTAACAACTGTGTGATTTAAAGTTACATCTCTAGAGTATATCTTTAGGAAGTGTCTCCAGGTGGTTGCTGGGAAAAGTCAAGGTCATAATTTAGGAACCTGCATTTCTACCTAGTTTTGTTGCATATAAATGTGTCTGTGCTTGACCGCCCTGCCTGATGGTGTGAAGGCAAAAGGCCAAAATTTATAGGCTTACCACTTCATGCCTATTCTTTCAGCATAGCCTCAGGCTCAGCTGTTCCCAAGTGTTCTCACAGAACTGTGCTCCTGTGGGTGCTTTGAGTGAGTTTTAGGTTCTGTTCCAGATGAGGCAGTGACAAGGATGGGAAGGCGGGAGATCAGTTTGCCACCTGAGCACTCCCCATCAGGAGGACGTACCAGGAGCATGTTCTCCCCAGTAAAGCCTGATGGAAAGGCATCCACAGTCAGACTGGTTTGTGTCTTGGTATTCAAAGCTGAGGGGCAGGATGGTGTCAGAATGAAGAGACATGAATCACTTGCAAGGGCACAAGTGATCTGGTTTCGGGCATGATTTTAAACTAGGAGGTTCTCAAAAAGCAAAAAGTTCAGCATTATGCATTTGCAGTTTAACAGTTTGGCTACAGCCTGTTAACTTGCCATATAACTGCTGATGATTTGTTCATTATATTAGCTTAATTGCTGTAAGCCTAGTGTGTCTGAATCAATCAAAGTTGAAACAATGGAATTATGTTTTTACATAATCACTTTTGACTAGAAAGCAAGCTGTGCAGAAGGAGGTTCCACATGATGTTCTCAGATATCTTTTCAAAGGAATGATAATTAATTCTGCACTACTGCTTCTGAAGGGATAGAAGAAGATGGGAAAAGATAATGGGCGGCGGTGGTTGCATAATCCCTGCCCATTCGGTTTGCTGCAGTACGCTGATAATGAACGGTTTGAAGGATAAAAGCTACTGTGAGCCCGAGCCCAAGAAAAGCTTAACACACACATCAGGACAAAATGCACAGCTCCATTTTCTGCGCAGGAGCTGGATCACTTTTATCCTGATTCACAGTGACAACTCAGAGCCATTTACGATGGTTCTGTGAGGCTGAGTGCCAGCAAGCAGATTGCCTTGGAAAACACGTTTGAGCACAGGGTGAAGACCATTTACCATGCACCGCAGACCAGAGCTGAATAATCAGCTCAGCATGTCCAAACCCAGGCTTTAAATCCTGGCTAGCCACCTTGACAAACTGACATTTATTCCCGGTTCTAGCAATGGGTTAATCTAAACTAAAAGTCCTGATGAGGAAGTTTCTCTTTTCCTCGCTCATCCTTCCCCTCCCTGTGAGGTTTTCCTTGCAAGGTACAGAGGTCTTGTCACTTCGGCTGAGGTGAAAATACATTGGGGAGTTTCTTGCTTTGCATTGAAAGGGACATGCCATGTTTGTTCTCTCTCTCCCTCTGAGCTTATTCTTAGAAGTGGAGGGACATTTGCACGGAAGTAGCAGCATACATGGAAGAGCAGGTGACGTGTCACTCACCAAGTGCATGTCAAGTTTCAGTAGACAATCAAAATGTTTTGGAAACCCTCTGCTTTGCAAGATTTCTGAATTTTGGGGGTTTCTGAGCAAAGCAAGGTATGCCCTTTTTCAGGAAAAGTGGTAATTTGACAAGGCAAATGAAATACCTTTGATCAATAAAAATTATATGTGACACTAAGCTTTGTCCCAGCCCAGGAGTGGTTGGATACAAGATGCCAGAGAGGGTTTGGGAGACCCTTCTATTCAAAATAATCTAAAACTTGTATTTTCATATTGACTACAGGTGGAAAGAAGTGGTTATAACTGCTTTGTTATAACTATCATTTGTTTGACTCTATGTCTTCAAGACTAGCATAAATAGAAACTAGATGATGATCCTAAGACTTGAAAAATGCTGAGGTTGAATGAAAGTCCCAGAGTGAGCTGTTACTCACCCAAATACCTGACATTAACTCTAATACAACCCAGTTATACTCTTTGACAGCTGGTTCTTGAATCATGGAGGGAAAGTGGTTGTTTCAAAACATGCGGAAAAATCTTGTGAATCTACGTTGTGTAAGATTGCAGTACTTGCCTGTCTATAATTAATTATAATTTATCCTGATTGCAGAATCTGGACAATGAAATGCCTGTATTTTATCTTGTAGAAGGTTCTCCCACTTTAAAATAATTTTAAACAGAAAAATGAAACAATTTTTTAAAAAAGTAATGAATTGTGGGGGTGCTGGAAGTACTCTGAGCATGTCCGAAGACTCTTGATGAAAAGGACTCCCGTTCTTTGACTGCAGCAGGTTCAAAGAAAAAGCTGTGGTGGTTTCACAGGACTTCAGAAAGTTGGAGCCAATGCCTTTAGTGGCAGGGTAAGGCAGCCTAACCAGGAAACTTTGACCTGAGAGCCATCTCAAAACTGTGCGTTACTCCAGCAGAAGACCAAAGAGAGAGGCACAGCAAGGGACCTTGCTGTGGCCAGGAGCAATGTGTAGGGAAGCTGAGGCAAAATTAACACTGACCCTGCCAGATCCACGTGTTACAAAACCCCACCCAGTGCATCCATAGCAAGCACCAGCACATCCCCAAGGACTCCACAAAAGGACTGTGTTATCTCAGCCTCCATTTTAAGGAAAGGAACACAGGGAAATTATTTGCTTAAGCATAGTTAGGTGGGACCAGGAAGAGAAAAGGTTGTTCCGCGTCTGTCCCATAACATTCATAAATTCCTTATAATGCTGAAGGCATATTAATGCCCCACAGAGAACCAGGATGGTGAGAACCCCAGATTAGACCAGACCCAAGATGGTTCAGTCCTCTGGGGGAGTGCAACACTTCCCAGAGGTGCCAGTTCATGTCCTTTCAGGAGAGCTTTACCACTTCAGCTGTGGCACTGTGTGAGCAACATCTTGTATGGGGCACCCACACAGAAACCTGGGGTCTTTAAATACTACAGGAATGCAAATAATACTCACAGCATGGCAGCTGAAACAAAGAGAGGGTCTTGCAAAAGGAAGGCTGTTGCCAGTTCCTTTGTCAGAAGGAGATATTTTCATTGAAGTCAGCAAAGCTGACTGAGTTTCGGGAAAGAGGGCTTGCCACATCATTACAGCCAATTTATACTGTTAGACCAGTTCATGCCATTAAAATAGTAACAAAAGACAGAATATCTTTCAACCCAAGCAATTAATTCATTCAACATCTGACACCACTGAAGTGCAGATAGAGCCCTGGTTACCCCTGCACAGATTTCTCCCATTGTTTTTGCTGTATGTCACTAACAACTTAATAAGCAGAATAACAGCCACACCAGAGAAAACATTGTTTCTGACTAAGGACTTCTGCTACTGGCTCCATACGGAAAGTGCATGAAGAAACGAACTAGGGAAAGCAATGGTTATGGACAAGGAGCCATATCCCTCTTTTGTTTTCCCTTTTCTCTTTCTCAAACTCTTAACAGGGGTCATCTCTTTCTGGACTTTCCCAGGAACGCGGGAACCACAAATGTACAAATGTGTCACGTCCTCCAGTCAGTGGGAACAGAATTAAGATGTCTCTGGGAGGAGTCCAGGGAATCCAATGGCAAACCCCAACATCAATCTAAATAAAGTCATTCATGTCAGCTTTGAGGTATTTTAAAATGCATATATTCTTTGTGCCCGCAGAGTCACAAGGACTCAGAGAGGCTGGGTTGAAATGACTCTCAAACACACTGCTGCAGGTCAGGAGAAAGGAATGGTGTAGCAGCCCCAAGCATGGCCTGGATTTGGCCTGAGTTGTGGCATTGGAAATTTACTTTGCTAACCTCTTAAAACAGAAAAACAACCATTCAAGTCCCGAGGTGTCACAACACCTTCCAGACAAGAGTCAGCTAAGAACCCAGCCTTGGGATGATTTGGGAAATTTCCTATCAGATTGAAGGGAAGCAAAATTGATGTCTCAAGTTGGCAAACTACATAGAAAGTCTTAGTTTGCTCTGTCCTTTGACATATTTTCAGCTTTTGGAACATAAAACATTAACAGTGATTAACGTGCAGCTGGCACAGGCCAAGGCAACTTGTCATAATTCAGTACATCGCTATTAAGATATTCTCCAGGGACAAGTGGATTGAAGACAGCTGGCTTTGCAAATTTACACCAGAACTTATCTTGGTACTATGAGGAAAATAAGATATTCATAAAAGTATTCTAGAATGCCCAGATCTATAGAGAGTTGTGCCAAAAACTCATACAAAACAAAATCATTATTCAATACTTATTACCATTCTATTTATAAAGCTTCTGTCACTCCCTGGCAAACAGAGGTAATGGCGTTTGGCTTGGAAGACAAATCACAAACCATGGAAAGTGGAAAGTGGATTGCAAATCATCAGCCTGAGCCTGTTGCAAGCTGAAAAGTGTTGGTCCAAACTATTCGGAGAATCCTTATGAATAACAAATACATTTGAAGAAACCCAGATCATTTCATGCACAGCTCAACCAGAGAAAAACAGGCTAAATTTATGAGTATCACTCACAGTGGCCAAATTAATCAGCTCTGCAATATGCTGCCACTGTGACCAGAGAAAAGTATCAAGCATGAGTAAAATTTCAAATGGCATTCCCCAGCAGCAGACTGCAACCCCTTTGATTCAGTTTCAGGCTCATTTTCTTTCCCAGGGATGGAATGATGGAGACGAGTTGTGCCGGGTTGTCAGTATGAACACACGACACCTCTGGTGTTGGGTGGGCTCTCAAGAGCATGTACTTTGCCAACAAATGGCCAGCACTTGGGAATGTTGGCAGGATGTGAGGCAAAGGGCAGACCCCTCTCAGAGATGAAAATGGCATCAGGACACTCATGATTTATGGCAGTGACTTTGGCACTTCCATATCTATTTTAGGTTGTTCTTGACTGGAGCACACTGACTCAGAGGAGCTAAGAGCTTCGAGCTGGAAAAGATACTGGAGGTTTGGGGTTGGGCTTGGCAAACTTGTTGTGACCTTGGCAATGACAGTCAAGGAGAAGAGGTAAAATTGATGAACTGGGAGAGGGAAATAACAGCCCAACCAGCACCCTTGTAGCACCATGAATGGAACTTCGTGGAGTCTTTTCCAAGACCAAACTTCACAGAAGTATTTGTAGAGAGAACATACATCTGACTAATTCATAATGAAGCAAATAAGAGTCATCAGAAAAAAAAAAAAAAGCCACCAAAAGCAAGGGTCCTGCAGCCTTACAGACCCTGCAACTTGGGGTTTTCTTTTCATTCCTTTCCCTTATTGTCTTCACATGCATGGTCTCTCAGACCTCTGCCTTCTCTCACATACCATCTTCCTGACCTGGATTTTTCTGTTCCAAGTTTCTGCAGACTCTCTGGCTTTTGTATCACCGATTTCTGTCTTTGTCTATCTAGATGATCTTGCATTTTTCTGCTTTATTTCTGTGGCCAGTGTTTACTCTGGCTCCTCACAATGCTATTTTTTCTGTGATGTGATCACCTGGAAGCTCTGGTCACAGCATTAAGTCTGCCAGCGTTCAAGAAGCAGAGTTTGGACGTTGCCCTCAGGCACAAGGTATGGGGTTTGGGGTTGTCCTGTGCAGAGCCAACTCTGATCCCTGTGGGTCCCTTTCAACTCAGGTTACTCTACCATTCTACCTCTAAGGGACAGACTCAGGAATTCGAACACCATGAGGAAAAAATGTCAGAGCCTGTGGTGTCTTCCCTCAGACAAAGCAAACCATGGCACGCAACCCAACAGAGCCACAGTCAAGGTTACCCTTGTTAAGACCATCTGGTTACTTGTCTAAATGAAGATGTGGGTTTGGGTTCTTTTGTTTCAAATTGCAGCATTCAAAAATGATCCACCAAGACTCACAAAAATATGCACAGTCAAATAACCCTGGGAAATAGAAAAAGAGACAGATGGAGAATCTGCCTGGGTAATTTTCTCCCCTGTGGCTACTGTGCTGCTTCTGCTAGAAAGGATGTGGAAGGAGGCAAAGTGAATAAATATAAACTGACTTTGTGGGATGCATAGATAACTGTAATATTTCTCTAAGTCCACATGAAAAACACCAGTGAAAAGAAAATGGATTAGCAAAAGCCAGAAAAGAGACTTTATAACTCACACAAACAGCAAAGAGGAATTTATCTTTTTTTTTTTTTTGATCCTGTTAAAATTCTTTGTTCAGTTTTGCACAAGGAACACTTTCTGTCCTTTATTTAATAACTTTAGAGGGACTTTCCTCTACACTTGAAGGCAAGTTCACGAGAAAGCATTTTACCAACAAGAAAGAAGTTCCGTTTTTGCTTCAAAGGGGACCAATGAGATTCTTTATATTTGCCAAATGCCCGCCTGTGAGTGAACCCAGGGGCTGCTCTGTCTCGCCTTGCAGAGCTGGGAGGGTGCTGCTGAGGGGCTGAAGCGCACTGGGATGCACAGCACCCATCAAATGACCTCTGAGCCGCAGCGTTACCCACCCGTGTTACCCAGCGACGGACAGGAGCTCCATCAACGCTCCAGAACCAGAGAGCGGTGGCGAAACCTTCGCGGCCAGAACCGAGGCACCGCACAGCCACGGACAAGGCCCTTTTCTCCTGCCCTCAGGGCAGGCAGCAGGGCCCGGGGGATGCGGGCCCGGCAGGTGGCACGGAATGAGGCGGGCTGGGCAGCGGGCGGGGGCACGGGCGGTGCCCGCAGCGGTCGGCGAGCGCAGATGGCTGTGCCAGTGCCCGGCTTTCCTTGCGGTGACATTCGGCCAGGGGGATGTGGCAGCTGCTCACTCGTCTCCCCCAGGCATGTTTGGATCAGTCCTTTCTCCCTGCATCTCCCCCTTCCCCCTCCCCAGGCACGGCTGCTGCCCGCTGTCGCCTCCAGTGATTCCCAAAGGGGTGGTTCTGCCACCTGATTCATTGACCGCCTTTTCCCCAGTTCCCCCCAGCCAAGGCTGTGTGTTTCCTGGTGCTTCTTTGGTCCTTTTGGGCAGCGGCAGTGACTTGACCCGGGTCAGACACAGAGCTGTGAGCACAGGGGCCAGGAGTGTGCTGTGAGAGTGTATTCACAGCACCATGCGGGTTTGGACTTTTCTGGGGTTTTTTGCTCGTTTGCTGGCTTGTACCATCACTTGTTCCTCACACACCGCTTTATGGAAAGGCTGGTCATAAAATCCTGAATGCATTTTTCTTAACATCTCTGGGTGCTTAGTCAAATGTCAAAAATATAACTATTTCGGAGAACTGGTTTCCTTTTATGTGCAGAAAGTGAAATGCAGGGAAAGGAAATTCTGCCTATGTTAAGTATTTTCTCTGCATTTGTTCACAAAGGGAAGGAGTTACGCACTTAAAATAATAATAAAAACCGTGACATTCATTTTGAATGTTGTTTACAGTGGGGGCTTATTTTAAGACTTCTGTTCTTCCTCCTCCCTTTCTTCCTCTCTCTGAATAGAAGGGAAATTGCCTAACTTAGTTGGGTTGCTCAGTTGGCCATATTAGTGCATCTCACTCAGAAGAGCATCCCTGAGAAAAAATGGCATGTTTTGAATGCTCATTTATGTCAGTCTTTGCATTTCTGCTTTGTGTTGATTAGTGAAGTCACTCTGAAGACAGGATTTATAAGCCATTCTCCTGTTCTCCATAAAAGTGTTAGATATTTCTCAGCTGGAGAATTGCTGTGCCTGTAGCTTGACCTCCAGATGTAAACATCTGCTCTGTTTGCCCTTTGTAAGGGTAAAATCAGAACATTTTCTTATGTGCTCGTTTTTGCTCTCCAGCTGCATCTGTCCCTAAAAGCTAGATATGTTGGTCTCTGAAATATTAGGAAGCCCCCTTATGTGTTGTGTGAATCTGTGTTGGATGCATTCTGTCTTTTGCAGGTACAGTCACAACCGAAGGACCGCTGAGTGATGGCAGTGGCCATTCCCATGTGGTCAGCTATTGTCTAAGGAAAGCAGCAAGAAAAGTGACTTTGCAGAACTCTGCAGTGTCAAGGAGGCACTACAGTTAAACAGAGCACTTGGAAAGTGAAAATATTTGTATTTGAATGATCTCCATCCAGAAACATGATTATTGTCATAGGATGATTTTTCCAAAATGGACAGTTAAAGGGACAAGGTTTTATCTTGGCAGGACTGAGGAGGACAACTTGTGGGTCACATAACAGAGCACATGGTTACTGGCACAGCTCAAAATTTTCCTGATTTCATCCTCTAGCAAAGGTCCAGCACAGACAAGCCTTAGACTCTGTTTCAGTTCTGGGCCCCCAAAGGTACTCTGTGCAGATACAGTGACCTAGAGAGGATGATGTGCTGGCAACCAGAACAGACTTGACTATTTTGAGCAAATCATGTATTCAGCACAAAGCCATCCTTTCACATGTTTCATCTCTCAGTAATTACAACACTTCCCAATTGCAGCTGTTTTTCACCAACCTCAGATGTGCTTTCTCAAAGAATGAGACACTTTTTGAAAGCCTACCAAACCACGCTGGTGGAAAGCCTTGTCTGACAGCTCTTGCAGAGGAGGAAGTGAATAAAGCAAGGAGCACATTAAATATCCCTCTTCAAACAAATTATTTTAAACCCGTTTCCTTCCTCCTCTAGCAGAGTTCTCATGCTGATATGGGCACTGCCAGTCATGTACTGCTGTTGTTGCACAGGGCAAAGGCAGTGTGGAGCTCAGTCTGGCACCTTCCTGAACACATAACCCTTCCCATCATTTACCTGATTTACCCTGGGGACAAAGTCAGGCCTGACATACATGACTCTTGTTCCCATTATGGCTGTTCTGCAGATATGAGGGACACAGAAATTAAAGGAAGAGGGCTCCAGAGCTATCTTTCATCCTCCTGTAATCTGTTATTCCTACTACGTTTGTTGGATTAGCCTGCAAGGCTCTTTCCTTATCAGGAGAGGTGGTGCTAATTTGCCACTTACACCCATTTCATCACAAACATGTACCCAACATGCAATTTACTCCCCCAGCCATAATAACAGCTGGAATTAGCACAGAGCCTTCCTAGGTATTTTTTCAGTGTTTTTGCAAGCTCCTGCTGGGCTGAGTTTGGCATATCCCAAGGAGGATCCTTCCAGTGAGACAGAGGATGAACCCCATGCTACACTGGAGACACTGCACCAGTCTGAACAGCCCCAACCTCTGCTGATGGTGGGGAGGTTCAGTGCCCAACACTTGCTCATTGGGAAACGGGTTCCACTTGCCTAGAGGAAGCATGTTAACAGTAAGCAACAAAAACACAGGAAAAAAGAGCATTAATTCCTCCAATTATCTTTTCTAGTGTTCAGCAAGAAAACACTCTTGAAAACAAAAAGATTGCTCAGTCTCTAAGACAATGGATAATGCTCCCTAAAAACATCAATGTAGCTCCGAAGTTTAATCTTGCCAGATGGGGAAGGGAGGCATTCATGTTTGGTCTGGCTAAATTCAAGCCAGCAGATAGATTTGTGTATCAATTGCCAAGGCTGGTACTTGCATGACCACTTATTCTGTTGCTCAAAAATATTCATTGCAGGTTATCAATAAATACAATGGGTTTGCAGTGTCAGCTTTCCTTATCTGCTGCCGTAATCCAGAAAAACAACCCAGAAGAAGAAGACTTGCTCTGTGCTCAGGTCAGGGTGTCAGGTCAAACTCATTTCTCTCACTTCATAAATTTCAGTTTGAATTTTCAAGACTAATCTGGTATGAATTTCTGATATTTTTCCTGGGCAGAACTATTGCAGCAATCAATGAACTTTACACAAAACTGTTCATTCATCTTTCACGTCTCTGCTTCTCTGAGAAGCTGTGATCTCTTCCTCCAAGCTGCCTGAGATGGGAAAGACAAGGCTGAGCAGCAAGGACTGTACTGGGATAGTGAGACACTACTGGGCAGGGGCAGGCAAGATCCATCTGCACATAACATGGAAAATCTGACCTGTCTGGAAACCTGTGTCTACTCTTGTATGAAAAAAACCTCAAAGTTGTCCAGTGTGGGGCCACAGCACTGAGGCAGAGACAGGAGTTTTCTAAAAACATGAAGACATAAGAAAAGAAGAAGGAACAGTGTTTTGTCCCAAAAAGAGACACACCATGAAGACTTTCAAACGGGAATATTTCCCCTACTGCCTTTGAAGCTTTCCACTGGAAGTGCTTCATTTTCCCACTCCAGCTACAGCTGAACAACCTCAGCGTGCTGGTGCACTCCCACTGGCTCATCAATCTCATCATTTTCCCCTTGATGGGCCCTGACAGCTCTGTGGTGAGTGGTGTGAGACTGATCTCCCCACTGAGACTCGGCGCGTGTGCGATGCACGCTCTGCGTTACCTGCACGTCTCCCAGGGCTGTCCCAGACGATCAGGATGGGTGGAATTGTCAGGGCAAGGAGAACTGGGGCTCTCCAAGGCAAGGAAGAGGTGAGATGGCCCCTGGCAGGAGCAATACACTTGACTCCTTGCCTCCAGATGAGTTTATTCTGTAGGCGTTGGGTTACTGCTCTGCAAATCTCACTGCTGGGGGTTGTAGACAAGAAAACTTCTCCTCTTGCCTGCAAGAGTAGCCTGCAAGCACGGTTGTTCAGTGTTGGGTATATGATAAGCTAAAGATCTGCGCCCAGCTACTAATAAAAACAATCCTGGAAAATTTACATTTCCCTACAATTTATCTTAAGTCAATTTACCAGAATCATAGAATTATTGAGGGTGGAAAAGGCCTCTAACATCATCAAATTCAGCTGTCAACCTATTACCACTACCGTGTTCACCACTAAACCATGGCCTCATGTGCCATATCCAGGTGTTTTTTGACCACTCCCAGGCACAGTGACTTCACCACTTCCCTGGGCAGCTTGTTCCAATGCTTGATAACCCCATCTGGGAAATGAAAATTCCTAATGTCCAGTCTAAATGTTCCCTGACACAACTTGTGGCCATTTCCTCTCATCCTGTCACTTGTTACCTGGGAAAGGAGACTGATGCCCGCTTTCAAAGGCAAATTCTCTAATGCTAGAAGATGCTGGCATTAAATGGCCCATTGAAAACTTTATTTTGCTCCTTTTGGCACATTCATTATTGTAAAGTCTTTAATTACATCCTAGACTTTGCAAAGAACTTACATCTCTTTCCTCGAGCATATTGGGTGTAACAAAGGAGTGACATGGAGTTAAAACACAGATTCCTGGCAGTGAAGTTTATCCCAAACTGCTGAAGCCTGCCAGACTGTAAGTAACTGAATTTGGTTTTCCCACTGCAAAGTATCTGGTAAATTTAGCTGGGACAACAGCCCTGATGATAATAGTGTATGACTCCCATGGGAAAAACAATTTGATTTAAATGCAGTTCACTCCCCTTTAAACACTCTGTTTACATGACAGAGACATCATAAACACGTGTGAAGTGAGACAAGTGAGGCTTCTCGGGAGGGTGAGGCAGGGTGGGAAGACTATAGATGTTTTTAAATCCCTGGGAAACAAAGAAAATCTTTAGGAAGTTGGCCAGTGGGATTGTCAGATAATACTTCCTATAAGCCTTCTGGGAAAAATGTATTTATGCAAGAGATACAAACCGTGAAACAGCAAATCTTCTTTAAATTTTCAAAAAGGTCTATTTGCTTGCAAATCTCTCGTCAGCTGCAGACAAGATACCAGAAAAGGATAGGACTGAAAGCAAATTTGCTTGCAAATCCTACAGATAACGACAGTACTGGGATACAATTGAGGAAACATGTACATAATTTTCCTCATTTTGTCATTTGGATCTCACGAAATTATTCTGGAGGATATCAGCAAGTGAGTTTTAAGAGGTAAAGAAAAATGACAGTGTTTATTTGAACAAAGTTTAGATAGCAAGTTATCTACACTTTGCCAAAATCCTGGTTCTGTGGAAGCAAAAATAAACTGTTTAATTTTGCTTCCAAAAAATTAATGAAAGATAATAAACTCAAATTGCTGGAAACAAGAGTAGGCACCATTGTTACAGCTTTTGAAATGGTAAGCTTTGGCCTAAGTTATGTCCAAATCCCAATAACAACCAAAAACTTAAGATTCATAATAGCTATGCAATTTTCCCCAAATTTCTTTTTTTCTGCTCTTCTTCCTGTGTTTGTTAACAAAAGCTCACAGAAGCAGAAAACCATTACATTCGCTTTGTAGATCATATGCCAAGCAGACAATTGTGCATAAGAATTGTCTCTTCTCTACATGCAGATGAGTTACTTATTATAGAACACAAAGGATACAAATGTAAATTAGGCAGAAGCATTTTCATCAAGCGTCTTAAAAAAAATAAATAATGATCTTCAACAGCGAGATTAGCAGCTGGTGTAAATGCAGCTCCACATTTCCCTTTTCCTTCCGTCAGACCAAAGTCTGTCTTTGCTCTGGTCACAGTCGGCAGGGGCTCCCCACCCCAAAACCCAGCAGCAGCTCCCCACTTTTTCACGCAGTTCCCACAGAAGACGGAGACGTGAGGAGACACCAGCACTGCCATTTCCCAGTCCCCTTCTCCAAGCCTTGTGTTTACACCCACTGCTCCCATGGTCCCATGGCAAGAGCAGGGACCTCTGGCAAGCAGCCTGCCCCCACAGGGTGCCCACATCTTGTCCCCTCACACACACCCATCTCACACAGGTTGTTTCTGCTGCTGGCTCGAGAACACCTTCCCTGCACAGTGAATGACACCAATTCTTATGATAAGCCCAAGAGAGAGTTGTCATTTGGCTGCATAATCCATGAGAAGAGCTTTTGCCTTGGGGGTTGGTGTGCCACAGAGTCAGAGCCTGCTGCAGAGGCCACGGCTGGGAAAGGGGGAAGCATTTCTCACAAGGAGCAGTTTCTTAGAGGAGCAGAGATGCAGGGAGTCACAGCCCAGCTTGAAGAGCCTTTGCAGCATCTTCCCCTTTCCGTGAGCTGTCCCCAGTCCAGGAGCCCCGCAGGGTTGAAACTGAAAGCCCTCATGCCATTGACTGCAAAAGAGAGAAACTATATCTAATCCAACCTGTTCTTCCTTCAAGCCACAAAAGAAAAGTGACTAATCCTAGCAGATCCTTGAGCAAGGAATAAAAGAATGGCACTAATTCCATGAAACCCCAACGAGATGTGGCTGTTGCCTTTGTGTAAGAAGTGGGCAGATACTCAAGTGAATGGACCCCAGCAAAACATCACAGACAAAGAGGCAGGGCCATCCTCTGCTCCCCTTCAGCTGGCTCAGGCAGACCCAGGTCCATGCCTGGCTGAAGCTGTCAGGCTTCAATAGGGACCAGCACAGATCCTGCACTTCACAGAGGCTTGTTTGCACCTCTGAATGTATGTGTATGCTGCCACAAAACAGTTAGATTGCCTGAAATTTTGGGACTGCCTGAAAAAACTTTTTCCTCCCAGCAGCCTCCAGGACACCGGGGCAGCATCAGCTCCTGAGAACACTTGTGTCCAAGCTGATAAACCAGTAAGGAATCCAACAACAAACCTCAGCAGTGGGGACTGGTACTTGGACTGATAGTGCTTCATTAAGCATTCCCATTGGTTGTAAAACTACTCCAGGATGAACTTCAGCAGTCATGGCTTAGTGCGAGGAAGTGTGAAAAATTACTGCAGAATGAAAACCCAGGGAAAGATAGGCTGATTTATGCTTTCTGTGTGAAAGCACACGCTCCATGTGGGTATTTCAGAAGCATTCTATTTTTCACAGCTATTCAGGCGGTCAGTGTGGCCTGAAGAGACACCTGACAATTTATGTGTCTCTTCTTCCCAACAGGGTGTTACTGATGATAAATACGGCATCGTTCTTACTCTGCTGAATTTAACATCACTAAAAACTTTACATTACAAGGGCTGGATAGGCAGATAACCCCAGAATGGTTTTGTCTCTCCCAGTGGAAATCTCACTCAGGTATGTGGGAGGGACAGGATTTTTTTCACTTGGCTGCACACAGTCTCTTCCATTATCTTTTTCTCGAAGTAAAACAGGCTATGCCCAACTCAGAGGACCTCATGTACATGGCTGGTAAAAAAGTCATCCCTGTTCTGACACAGGAGATAGCTGGCAAACAGCTTTGCGTCCTGAAGAAATATAATCTACAGGAAGAACGGAACAGATTTGTGGTTTAGGCACTGGGTTAAGATGCAAGAGGATTGAATTTTACTCCTGACCATTGGCACTGACTGTGCCTTGCAGCAATTCCTTTACTCTTGGTGTGCTCCAGCTCCCTGTCTGCCCTGACACCAGTCACAGGGGCTCTGCAGAGACAAATTCATTGAGATTGAGTCCCAGAGAAAAACAGTGGCATGAAAAACTTCTTCAGCTTCCATTTCTTTTTGTGCTTACTCCCAAATTGAGTGAGCATTAGTCATGGTAGAAGGTAGGTAGGCAGTAGATTGAAAAAATATATGTTTTCATCCCTGAAATATAAATCAGATATTATTTAAGCAGCAGCAACTTAATTTATTTGCAAATTTGGCCACATGCAGATTTTTGGATGAAAATTCCCAAAGGTTGGGGTGTTTACCTCTGGGGTTATATACCTGGCAGACGTCACGCTTAATCTATTTTGTCAAACACACAGCTTTAATCAGGCAGTGTTATAGGAAGGCTAAGCACAACCAGATCACAAAGGAGTTACTGTCTCCAGAATGCTAATGAAAGATTAGCTCTTCAATTCAGCCTCTGAATTTTGAGGAACCTTTTGTTTTGTTTTCAGGTTAAACTAAGGGCAGAACAAGGAGTAAAGCATGCAAATGAGGCACTGCCATGAGAAAATAATAATTTGTTTCACTGCAATAAGAAATCTCATTTACATAAAATGAGAAATAACTAAATTGGAGCTGAACTGTGTGCCCTATCAATTTAATTGAATCTCAGCTACACGTCTATGGCTGATTTACTGGGGCTGGTTCCTGGAAAGCATTTGTTATTAGTCATTTTTGCAGCAAAAAGATGAATCAACACTTCACAACTGTGCAAGAGAAATAACTCCTGAAATAAACTCCTGCTGAGCACCACAGATCAATACGAACAACAGCGATGTGCCTGCAGAGCTGTGGAGAGTTCAGTCAACAGGGAATTTAATACACTGGTGAGCAATATTGAGAAATATGGCTGTGGCTATCCACTCTGATTCTTTTAGCAGGCCATATGACCTCACCACACAACTATCCTCCTTCCTAACTACATGAATGAACAACATTAGGCCCATTAAGAGCCATTTGTCTTTCAGGACTTGAGTTTCCGCTCCAAGAGTGTCCATCCAGCCGATTTCTCTTCAGAAAGTATTCCAGATCTTTCTGGCATTAAAGGCTGAATTTCTCTTCTTGTTTGCTTTTAATTTCAATATTCCCTGACTGGATGGCCTCCTTTTTTTTTTTTTTTCTTTTTCCCTGTTAAATTATATAAGGTGTTAACTAAAAAAAAATGACCAGTAATGACTTGCCTTTCGCTCTTTTCTTAGAGAAGTCTGGTAGAGTGAAAACTCTGCTTCCTTGCTGCAAGAACATCCCTAGAGCTTTACACTATTTTACAGGTCTTTCTGAAATCCCTCCAATTAAGTGCAGGCACCTTGACTACACAGCATTTCCAGCTGTGACTTGATCTCACCTCTTTTGATACATATGTCTCTTTCAAAGTGCCTCGGCTTTTAGGGAAGGTTTCCAGCATGTCCTCCTACACGGTAACAAGGTCCCTTGCCCTCCACAGCTGCTTGTGAGTAGACATTTTTTCATTTACTGAGCTGAGGAGCATTACTGATCCTTTCAATATCCCCATTTTCAACCAGCTACACTGGGAAAATCATGTTTTCCCGTCTCTGCTTTACACGAGAATTCTTCTTTCATTAGTCGCAACATTTCGCCAACAAATTCTGATGGAAAATACTCAGACTGTGAGTTGTGTATGACCCAGCCCTCCCAACACCATCTGATGTAAATCGGTTGTCAGGATCACATGGTCTGGTTTCAAAGCCGTGATGAGGCTGTAAGTTCAGGACTCACACAACTGACTGGTTTAGGAGCGACTGCAGAAAGTTTATCCTAAAAAAGGATGAAATCACTGATCTCATGCTGTACTTCAGCAAGCCTCACCAGCTGCAAACACACTGTGTGTTCTGAACTTGTGCTGTGCGGCTCCCAACTAGTAGTTCTTTGGAACTACGTGCCCCAATGTCCCACTTGCAGACCTCTGCTTCAGGTGTGGTCTCCTCTCCTGGCAGGCCAGGACAAAAGCTGAGACTGGAAGAGCAGAAGGAGCCACCTGCACCACTCAGTGTCTGTTTGAATGAGGAATGGGAATCACAGCTCTACCGTTTGTACAAAAGAAAGCTCTTGTGCTACCAGCCTCTTGGCTCAGTTCAAACACCTCTTTGGAACTCAGACAACAGCATGGAAAAATTGGTGGTGTGCTATCAGCACCGTACAATAAATGCCTTTGTCCTCAAGAGACAATGCAAAGAAGTATACGTGTTGTGCCTGAAGTACTCAAAGTTTGAGTACCCTGTTAAAACTAGAGAGGATGCCTGGGCAGAGTGGGAAATAGAGTGTATCCCCAGTCAGTACCAAAGCCCAAAATCTCCTGGCTGCAAGAACAGTATTTCCAAAAGTTCACAGGTGTTATTCAAAATCAGTTAAAATCACAATCGAAGAGCACAAACACAAGCCCCACACCCAGCAATGGACATCTTTATCTTGCTGATTAAATATAGACAGACCCTCAGCAGGATTGTGACCTCATGCAAGAGGCTGGCCTCGCTCTCTACAAAGATTAAGGTCAGAAACAGATTTGTGAGCTCTTGGCTGCTAGTCTTAGGACTAATTCACCATCTAGAAATCATGACCCCATTAAAGAAGTGAACATCAGGCTCATATGTGACCAAAGACATTTTTTGAGGCAAGAGCGCTGAGGAAATTTTTCCTTTCATGAATTTGGGGGCAAGTTTAGCAATTCTGCATCAACTTGAATTCATTTTACTGAATTACTTACTGGAAAATATCTTCACATGTTTTCCATGAAACACGTAGTTTTCCTTAGTGAAATATTCAGGATTTTTAATCTGAAATATATTTTTTCAGAAGTTCCCTTTCCTTTTAATTAAAACAAGAAAAAATATTTTAAAAAGACCTGTAAAGAACATATGACCTTTTCAAAATGCATTTCATGAGGATTCTCCAGTCTTTGCCCTCCTAATACTACCAAGGAACAGTTTATATCCAAAATGCCAAGAGAAAAGAGTGGACAGCTCAGTCAGGTTCCAGCTGCTTCTTCTAGAGTCACCACTTCCATCACCACCAAAGTTTCTGGCAACCTTTCTGGCAAAAAAGAACTCAAAGCATATGAAAACTACATTTTGAGAAGTCAAAGAGAACAAAAGGAAAAGAAGAGGGGCTAGTGCAAAAGTCCAGCTCCCTATTGTTTGTCTTTTGTCATATAGGTCTCCCTGGGGAAAGAAAAAAAAGGTGTCTATCCCTTATTCCTTAGTAAACAAACACAGTACAGGCCATGGCTTCAAAGAACACATGTTTAAAATATTGACTGGCTAGCTGTCTTGTGCAAACAAAATGAAAAAATGTCCAAGAGCTACTTTCTCTTCCTTAGTACTTCCCCAGATTCCATTTCTCATAAAACTTAATTTATTTAGGGAATTACATTTGTGACAGCTATCTTCCCTATTAAATGTAATTGATAATGAGCATAGCTTCAGAAACAACAGTGAAAAGGTAAGGAAGAGAAGAACTGACAGGCAGCACTCCCAAGCCTCATTTCCACAGCAACATATTATTTTAAAAGCTCATGAAAGAGTAACGACAGATGAATTTGAGATTGAAAGGAGCAAAAGGAAAAATAGATCAAAAATGAGTGGTAAGAAATGTGGAATGAAGACCGGTGGCTTTCCCTCTCCTCATGGAGAAGAGCTCCTCTGGTAAAAGTTAGTTTATTGGTGATGGCTTTACACAGTGGAAGATACCTTTTCCAGGTTTTGCAAGGGAAGATGGCTAGAAAACAACTTTTCCAGAAGCTGATGTGTACAACAGATGAAACACTCTTCCAGTTTCTCTACCTGATCCAAATCAAGCTGACCACAGCCTTGGGAGAATGAAAACTTAGTTTGGTTATCCCCTGATTTGCTGTTCACCCTCTCCTGAAACACTCCTTTCAGAGAGAGGACCTGCTTGTTCTTTGCATATGAGAATCATTTCCTGCTCCTGTTGCACATTATGAGGTTAAGATGCTCCTGCTCTTAAGGAGTATTTTATATGCTTAGCTATACACAGTTAGGAGGACCCATTCTAAAGGTCAAAGATCCTCTCTTCAGGGTAGATCTCCCCCACTCCCCCAACCTGTGCTTGCATCTTAGAGTGCATTGACAGAGAACTGATTCTCTGCTTTGGTTGTACCTCCTGCAGTCCCTAAAAAAACGCCTCAGGAGCATCAGTGTCGTACCCATGCAGAAGATTTTTTTCCTGCGAGATTTTGTGAAGTATCTGAAGAAGGTGGCACCATTTTCTTCTCTACTGAAAGCAGCAGAGATACCGTTTTAACTTTAAAAGTAAGTCTTGGATGAAATACTACCCCTTAAAGCAATCTCCTGAGAGCAAAATTCCTTGTAGGGCTGGGCTGTAGGTATTGCCCATCCTCTCCTTGATAGATACATGGATGGAGGGATGGATGGATGGATGGATGGATAGATGGAATGATTGATGAGAAATCAGATTTGCTTTTCCAGGCTCAGCATTATTTCCTTCCAACTTTTTCTAGATAACTAGTAGCTTGAGCCAGGTGAGAAGATCCACCAGACAGGCCATTTGGATCACTGTGATATTTTACAGGACATTTCTTAGTAGTGAACAGAGACCTTCACAAAGAGGCATCTGGTCTTGGCTAAATCTTGCACAACCACTATTTTTACCTTGATAGCTACAACAATTTTGGGAGAGGGGAGTGACCAGGACCACAGGCAAAGAGAAGAGATTGGGTGGATTCACGGAACCATCCCAGGTCTAGAACCACCCCATGACTCCTGTTTCTCATTTCAGTGGTGCTATAGACCCTACAAAGCTCCTCATTCATGTCCCCACCAAAGCTGTCTCTTGCTAGTGGCACAGCCTGTCGTCTCACAACAGCTCTGTTATTTTTGTCAGGGAATTTTTCTCCTTCTAGGTCACAGACACGTTGGAGGCTCGGTGACAGCAGACGATGGTGGCACACTGGATGCTGGGCTCCCAGGTGGGAGGTGCAGTGCCAGCAGTTCTGGGAACAGGTAGCTCACCATGGGCTAAAGGTGGCTCAAAACCCATCGCCTGGAACTTTTGTCTTTTCCCACTCCATTATAATGCTTGGGAAAATGGTTGTAGAGAGTCACCTTCATATGTGGAATGGGAACAGGCAACTGAAAAAAGGACAGATTTTTGCTAATTTGTTCCAAACAGTGAATGCTTTGGTCATTTTGGCATCGTGACTTTTTCAGGCAGCAATTGGAATTACGTGGTTGGGAAATGTGCTATGCCAGCCATGTGCTTCTCAAGGAGAAAATTGTAATTAAGCCCAAAGGTATAAGTTTTAAAGGAATTTTATTGCTCTGGGAACCTGACTTATTTAAAGTATAGGCTATTAGAAAATACTTGTTTTAAATGGGGAAGTAGCAAAATAAGTTTGAGCACATGTCCCTCCAAAGCAAATATTGTTTCTATAGGATGTGGAAGCCACCATCTTCAAAATATTAGCCTCCATTTTCCAATCAGTACATTTTTTAGCATAATCATGGCTCCAGAAAGGCAGGAAATGTTTCTGCTCTAACCTGGAGGCAATCCTCTGCTTATTCCCACTCCTTAGCTGCATAACGTGTGTGGGGACACAAAAGGATTAACCTGTCAACCCACACTCATGGAAGTGCTGGGGGAAAAGAGCTGTATTCACACTGAAGTCTGGTTTGCAGTGAGGTCACAGTTTTGTAGGAAAGGCAAAACATGTTGACAGGGCTCTCCCTGTCATCTCTCCTGGTTCACCCAGTTTGGTCAGCCCAGCTCCAGCCAAAACCCATAAACGAGCGAGTTAACGCAGCACAGACCGGGCATGATACATCACCCATCTCTTCAGCCACGCATCATTCACACATTTTTAAAGGTGAGTGAATGGAACTTATGTTCTCCTTCTGCCACTTGATTAAGCAGAATGAACACTGTGTATTGCCTTAATGGAGAGAAAAATACAACCTGCTTTTGAAACCCATCCTATGAGGCATAAACAACTGTTAAGTTGTTAACTGTATCCCAAACACACAGATCACATTGCACTCATTTGCATAAAAATGCGACTCGGTTTTCTTTTGCTTATGCTGCTACCACTGACTTCCTCAAGCCCTGCCATGCTGCTGCTGCTGCTGGTGGTGGGACCCAGGTGTCAGGAGGACTCCCAGCAGGACACTGGGGACACCTCTCCAGCTGTAGCAGAGGAACCCAGTAGGGTTCTGTGTCCTTGGGGTGCTCACAGTTCTGGGAAGTTATGGAAGACATGGGTCAGGCATACCCTCCTCTTGCTGGACAAAACTTGTATGAGTGATCCCATTTGAACTCCCCTTTCAAGTGCAATTACTCCACTGCAGGGGGACAGAGCAGCTCAGTGATCAGCACCACTCTCCACAGCCTGAGGGAAACCTGTCAGCATCTCTGTCCTTGTTTTGCTTCTAAATGCTGTGTGTGGCAGCACCTCAACACTCAAGAGCAGACCAGAATTTGGCCTGTGTGTGCCTCTCTCCCAGAGCACTGGCATAAACCAACATTAATTCAAATGGCCTCCATGAATTCACAGTGCTGAAGATGCAGTGAGCGAGCAAAGGGGCATAGGCTGCTCTGCCTGGGTACAGAATTGTTCCAGCAGGCTGGAATTACCATCTTGAATGTGGCCTGAGCTTCATCCCATGCTTTCATGCCTGCTATGGAAACACAGGCCAGAACCTTAAAATTACAGTGGCAGGACTTCCTTTCCTCACACATACCATGGCACGTGCCAGGGGTGTAAGACACCACTCTCCTTGCAAACGCAGGGGAAGTCAAAGCTCTTTCTGTACACGCTGGTGGGAACAGTGACTTGCACAGAGGAACAAGGCANCAAAGCTCTTTCTGTACACGCTGGAGAGCCTGCACAGGCAGAGTACCACAGGTGGGAACAGTGACTAACACCTTGCACAGAGGAACAAGGCTGAGGATGGCTGTCATGCCTTCCTCAACCATTCTTTCATTCCTTCGGGAAGGCTGAGCTACACTCCGTCTGTAAAAATTGCTTCCTGGATTCAGCCTTGCCTAACACCTTGTTTTAGGACTAGCAACTTCATTCTTACTTTTCCCTCACTGGATTGTTATAAAAAAAGGGAGCCAATTGAAAAAAACAATCCCAAAGCCGGAATTATGTATACAGTGCACAAAGACTCAAGACTAATTTTTATTATAAACTGGGTTTGTCGTCTAATTACACACCAGATTATTCTGCTAGAGATATTTCCAAAAATAAAAAAGCAAGATTGTTTTTTGGTAGTGCACAGTTTTGCAGAGACTTCCGGTGTGGGCTTGGTACCTACAACAGAAGGTGAATGAGACTTCAGTACCTACGGGCTTTTTTTGACCTCTCTGGACCTCTAGTTCCCAATAAAACAGAAATGTCAGAACTTATTTATGTTTTCAAAAGGCTGTAGGAAAAGTGCCCTTGCTTTGTCTGATGGCTTATTTAATTCAGTATGCTCTTTTCAATAGCAAAGTGATCATCTTTCACAGCTAGAGCTGTGAGAACTAATTAATAGCCTTGCTTTCAAATGTGTGAAGAGCTATGTATGTCAGGTCCAAGATTAGGCATGATCATTTTAATATATTGCCAAGAGAACTTGGTCCTTATGTCTGAAGTGACCAAGTCTTTATAGAACAGTCCAAAGGGGTGCCCAAAGTCTGTGGAAGAAGCAGGGCAGGTAGCCAGGTGCCCCCACCACGGCCTGGCTCAGCTTTTGCACTCCACAAAAAAGAGTACACATCCACAGCAAAAGCCCTGCCAGTGCTTCACTAAAGCTGCACTGGGAAACAGTGAGGATGGAAACAGCAGGGAAGAAGGCAGAGCAGTGGTCACCCCAAAGGAACTGAGCCTGCAGCTGGGTTAGGAACAGGACAGGCACACATGGCTGGTGGATGTTGGGCAGCCAGGATTTGAGAGTACTCCCACTCCAGTCAGTACAGGGGCAGTGCTGAAGGGAACATGTTCACATTTGAAATGCAGTGTCACTTTAAAATTCCTTCACAAGAAGGTCAAATTAAATTATAGCTGTGGGGAAATCCCTGTGTTTTATATCACAAGGATGCCCAAAGGAATGGAGGAAACAGAAATAGATAAATAGTAAAGCACTTATACCCAATTAAACACAATATTCTAACATTTCCTTTTTGTTTGCTTATAGTAAGGGCATGGTTTAGATAAAATCTATGGCTCTGAACATGCTTTTATCTCCTTTGCTCTGAGCAGAAAGACTGGAATCTTCCTACTGTAGACTTTCTGTTGCAGCATAGCCAAGAGTTTCTCCAGGATGGATCTAAAGCTGTACTGCTTTTCTTCCCAAGCCAAAGCTGTTGTTCATTCTTTCCCCATTATAAATCTTGCCATTTTTGCAAAATACTTGAGTAAAAGGTGGCTACACTCTGCAGACAAACTCCCTTAATTCCACATATGTCTCTCTTAATACCACATATGTGGGAGTATTGACTCGGTCGGGGAAAGCAAAAAATACCCTCTCAAAACTTCACACTAACCCCTCTTCTGTCAAGAAAAATGGGGGAATTCAGGATGAAAGCCATTTGAATGTAAAGAATCACTGCGAAGGAGGAAGAAGAAAGCCATTTCCCCAGACCACATCAGGCCAAGAACTGGCAGTCTAAAACTGCAGGGAAAGAGAGAAAGACCTCCAAGCCCAAGCCCAAATGCAGCAGGATGGCAGCAGCTGGCTGCGTCAGAATTCAAAAGCAAATAAGACACTTGTTTTTCAAAGATGGTCTTAAGAAGCAGGTTCCAGGTTATGGCAGCATTTGACATTTCGGAGTTCCTTCCACCTCGTTTCTTACACTTCCTGTAAGAGCTGCAATGAAATCAGTCACACAGGCTTAAGGATCAGGCCTGGAAAGCTACAATAACATTGCCCCATCTTCTCTCAATATACTTGTAAAACCTCAGCCTAAGGCCTCACTTCAGGCTTTGTTGTCCCTGTTACATGTTCTCTACTCAGGCCAAAACCAAATTCTGACTCCAGCCTGAGGGCAGGTCCCACTTCTCTTTTATGTAAGCAAGAGAACAAGCCAGCTGCACCAGTGAGCCAGCAAAACCCACTTAACACTTCCCATCACGATATCCACCTGCTAGCAGTTTCATGCCAGAACTGATAGCCTGCTATGACATCTTCTTAAACTGGAGTTTTCCACAGAAAAAATACTCCAGTGATGGCTCAGCATCACTTCCCTGCAGATCAAAGTATCAGCTTCAGCACTACTATACCATCTGATATTTCAAAACTGTTTAAAGCAATCTCCTGAAAGAGGAGTACTAGAGAAAAGTAGGGGTGATTGTTCCTTTAGACTGCAAAACCCTGCAGCAGAGGCAGTCCCAGGTGTGTTTGCAGCTTGGTTTCTCTCTAAGACCAATGATGGACAAGTTTTTGACCTCAAAAAAGGGATGCAAATGTTGCAAGCTCTCCAAGAGCCTGAAGGAGGATTCTTCATCTCAATTTCCTCTCCCAGTGCTCCCTCCTCTATGCCCTTAACTTAAAATAGACAAAAAAAGAAAAGTCTGAAACAGGGGTCAGTGCTAAACTGTGCAGGTTTTTTGTTGTTCCTTCTCCTTCAAACTAAGAGATGATGGGCATTTATTGATGGTGAGCCTCAGGAAGACTCGGGCAATCTACTGCTGTAGGAATCTGATAGGTTCACACCACTGTTACATGAAGAAGTACTTCCCCTTGTTTCACGACATCTGAATTCTGTAGAATGGAAAGTTTAACTGTACCTCTACACCCACACAGAGCAGCCATGTGGCCCAGTGTTCCAACAGCTGCTGCAGGGGAAACAAGAAGCCCTGGATTTGGCCAGTGCTATTCAAACTACAGGATGATGCCTTCCATCCCCTGTGGCCCTCCTCTTCTGCCCTCATTTCTCAGGCTGGCCACTGAAGAGTCATACAACAGGTATCATTTCCTGTTCTGCTAGCTAAACACACAGCTGAGCAAGCTCAAGAAAACTCAGATTTCTTGTTTTACATCTTTGTTGCAAAATCACCACCGGACATTTAGTGGCTGGGACAAAGAATTCTATCTGCAGCTGTTCATACCTCACCAGAAGTTCCAGTGTAATGCAGCAGCACTGTGAGATGGGTTTAAACACCCACCTAGGGAAATGCAGGCCATGCTGTGTATGAAAACCACCATCACCCACAGCTGAATCACTAAGCAACACTTCTTCGTGGTTTCAAGACTTACTACAGTAGTGGTTGAAGTGACTATGAATGAATTTGATGTCCCACAGCTGCAAACAGAAAAACCCTTCCACTGGCAGGATCTTCCCTAACAAGACTGTTCTAAACATGTTAGTGAAAAAGTCACAAAATTTTCTCCTCAGTTCAGCTGTTACTTACACTTCCTTGTACTATTTTTTTTCCCAGTAACCCCAACAGTGCATTGCTGCCAAGGCAGCCCAGTCATGCCCTGGAACATCAGTTAAGCCTGCAGAGGACTGCAAAGAGTCTTGTAGAGAAGACAAGACTTGTTTTGCAGCAGCTTGGCTGTTCCGTGGAGGAACATCAAAATGCTCCCATTTCACATGGAGAATTTATGCAGACAGACAGACAGACATCTCTGCAAATAAATTCAACATGGCTGTATTGTCTCATATACAGGAAGAACCTCAGAGCCAGGCAGGATTTATCATTTGAAAAATGAATACTCCCAAGCTCATCACCTCTGTAAGCACAAGCGCAGTGACAGTAGAGTCATTGAGCCTCTACAGAGGGACCCACATATTCTGCCCTGACAGACTGAGAGATGGAGGACTGGGAGCAAACACCTGACAGTCTGTGATCCCCAGCCAGCACACAATCACCACGTGTCAGCCCAGAAATTCTTTTCTCCATTGCAATCATTTACTTTGAGTTAATGTGTAGCAGAAACGTGCTGAAAGAGTTAATCGGAGCGCTGCTGTGCCCTAAAAAGAAGCAACCCAATGTCTATTCTTACTCAGCCCTCGGTGACTGTAGGGCTGTTGATCACAGTGTTTTAAGACATGGTGACAACAAAAAATAAAACCTATTTGTCTACTTGCCAAGCAGCACGATTTGATCTAGAAATTCCTAAAAGACCACAAAAGAAGCCTCCATTCATGTTTTCTTTGCATACCACACCCATATTAGAAGAATGATCTTAGAGAACATTCAAGTCCAAAGAGGTAGCTCCTATTTTCTCCTTTTATGGTTTTAAATAATTAAGGATTCCCTATTTTAATAAACAGTTTAGCCCCTTCTTACTGAGGGAAATGCTGCAGCTCTTGCTCAATGCATCAAGTGATATGAGCAGGTAGAAAATGGTTTGCTTGGAGTTTCTCATGGACTGAAGGTCTCACTGGAGGTGTGAGAGGGAACGGAAGAATCCTTACACTGCCTACAGACAACATCACGATACAGGTGCAAAGTAAAATAGGCAATGAAAAATCGTGTAAAAATGTAATTTCTTATAGCTGAAACAACAGAGGACAGCACTGGAATACGCTCACTTGTTCCAGTGGCAGGTGCATGTGTCACACATCAATTCAGTAAGTACCACAGAGCAATGCAAGGTACAGAACACAGGCATGTCTGTTTGTCAGGCATTCAGTATGTAAAGATCACTGGGGAGCATGAAGGGGTTATTGGGGTTCATTTTGAAGGTTGAACTCCTACCTCTCATATCTTCCATTGTAAGGTAAAATTACATATCAAAACTGTCAGGTTCTGTTCAGTTCTTAGTCTGCTTCAGCTTTTATTTTCACTCTGTGCAGCTTTTAACTGAGAGCTTTGCACAAGCCCAGCTCCTTCAAACTCTCAGGCTACTCCAGGCACACCCCTGCAATCTTTCTTGTGTGCATTTGCCCTGTCAGGACCTCTGCAGTGAGGGCAGAGCTGGAACAGACACAGCACTCCCCGACACAGGGTCTCGTCACTTCTGCTCAGCCTGTACTCTGCCAGTGCTGCCACCAAAACCTACGGGATTGCCCTGGATGGAGCTGCCAAGAGCAGGATTTAGCTGGGAAGAGGAGGCACACACTGTTGAGACAAACAGCTTGTCACACCTTCCCCCAGAGTAATCACTGGGCAAACACATCCGCAGCACTACCCAGAGCAGGAACAGACCGGTAGCAAATAAAGGGCTGTCTCGAAAGAGAAGAGTAGAAAAGAAAGTGGGAAATCTTGGGGAAACTCTTAGTCTTTTATATGGAATTAGAGGGGGAGAAACATGACTCCTCTTTGTTAAAAGGACAATCGATGTGCATTTCAGATATAAACTCCGTTTGACTTTCCATCCCATATCTTGTCTTTGTAGAAAGATCTATCACACACAGGTGTCACTTCACCCCCAGCTGATCCCAAATGTCCAGGCGTCCTGAAACGTTGGACTTGCACAATGGATGTTGGTGATGTTGCCATTTAACTCTTTTGGCCATCTATGACCTATTTTTAAGCCTCTCCAATAGCCAGCACTTCCAGCACCTTCTCCATGTAGGCTATTTTTAGAAAGCACACTTCATGCTTACACTTACATCTGTCACCAGGAGATCTATGGCAAACATCTTATTTATGTTACTGTACTTTCATACACTGTCAGACCTGCATTTCAGCTGAAGTTTGATGCTGTGTTGGAGGTCATGTCTGTGGTAGCATTTAGACAGGCAGTCTTCTAATGCAGGCTCTGAGCAGCCAGCTCCAAGTGCACTGGCCAGGGAAGGAGTCACCGCTACTTTGCCACCTCCCAGCACCAGGACAGGTGAAGGAAAACACCAAGTGCTCTCTTTGAAACAGTGAAATGTGGTGGGAAGGGCTAGAGCAGGATGGTTAGGAGAGCTAGAACTCACCTTGGATAGCCTTCGAACAGCTAATGAGGAATGATCAGACATAAAGCTTTTCATTTGTAACTAAGAGCATATTTTTAAAAGCCCAGAACACAAAGAGGAAGCCTATGGGAAGGTTACACAAAATTTGTCAGTTTTAAGTAGGACATTTTACCTTTGATAGAAATGCAGTCCTTCACTAAAGTCTCACAAGAGGCAGAGGGGGTCACTCATCACAGCTGAGAGACACAAATCTGACTTTCCTTCAGGTAAGGCTGGTGCAGTGTGGCTATCCATTGTTATTTGTACAATCCACAGAGGATCTGTACTACTCTCTCCTTTATATTTTGCCTTGAGATTGATCTATAAGGCCAGAAATAGGCCAACAGGTCTTATAGGAGAACATGCAGGTTCTGGGACAAGCCTGGACCTGGGACAAGGAGAGCAGGCATGGATTACCCAGTCCCAGAAGCCTCCTGTGACATTTGGGGGGAGCTCGAGCCACATCCTCAGCTGCAGAGCAGACACAGCCATTAGCCCCATTTCCCAAGGGAGGAGACAGAGAATGATAGTAAAGGCAACCATTCTGGGTCAGAGCAAGCACCTCTCTAGTTTTATTTGATACCCTCTACATTTCTGTTTTTGGAAATTATAGAGCAGCAATAAACCCATAGGATCATTAACCATGCTGATAATTTCAATTCCCATTAGCAGGCTTAGGAATCAGCATGGAAAGGACACCAGGAGCTGCCTGTGAAAGCCCAGTTTTGTTGCATTGCCCAGGATTTCAGAGTAAGTTCTGTAAAAACAGGCAGACTTAATGCCGGTTCATTTCATGCAGTTCTTTAATTTTGCTCTGTCCTGTGTATGGAAACAACCAGACAGCATAAATCTAACCCACAGCACGTCACTGCACCATGAGCCTGGAGCTGCTGCTGGCTGGTGAGCAGTGGATCTGCCTGGAGGAAGGCAGCAAGATCCCCCTCTAAGCCCTTAGCCCTTTTCCTGGGTATCGTTGTTGAATCCTTACCTCCCCTCTGGCTGATGTGTTATGGAAACTATCACATGCAGGACCCTGTAGCCTGAGACTTAGTGTGGGTTGCCACTGTCCTGGTAGGGAATTTAACAGCTGCAGGATTACACTACAAACTTCATGTAAATCATCCTGTGTAAAAATAAGGGTGTTTCAGCCAGTTTTTGGAAACAATGCAGCCCAGTTCAGGCATTGCAATTGTTTGGATGGCTGGGAGGTTTCTTGTGCCAGGCTTGTGGGTGCAAATGTGGGCAGAGGTGGGACTACAGGGCATTGTTTCCACTGTTCCTGCCTGCCACGTAACCTCACCGTGGACATCCCCCGTGTGTGAAAGCCTGGCTGAGAGGCAACCCATGGGGATGTTGATTCAATCTCTCTGAAATGCTGATTAAATACAGCAGGCACTTGTGCTGGATCAAACCACCTCTCCTCTGTTCCAGTCAGCCAGCTCTTCATCAAAATCCATTCCCTCAAAATTTACAGGCAAGACCCTGTACACAGCAATCCATGTCCTGCCTGCACACTCATTCCTCGGTGTTCAGCCCCAGGAACAGCTTTTGACCATTTCCTAAAGGACAAAATGTTCAGGTGCCAGCAGACCAGGAAAAACAATGAGAATGCCAGAGCTGAGCACAAGGACTGTGTTAAACCTCATCAAAATTTTTGCCCGTGCCCCCTTTCCATTGCATCCAGCCTGCAACACCTTCATCATCCCCAGACACATTTTGCAGGCATGAGGAGTTCACATCATTGTAGCACCAGGCAGGGCCCCATGAATTACTAATTACTAATTATTATGATATGCTGTGACACAGTGTGAATGACATCACAGCCCGAGAAGCATTACCTTTTCAGTGATTCCTTTGTCTGATTTGGAAGGCCAAACACTATAAGAATATTCACCTGGAAAAAACATCACGGTAGAGAAAGGCAAAATCTGTCTGCCTGGTTCAAAGCCTGGGTTTCCCTTTTTGAAATAGAATTACATCCTGCTAGAAAATAATCACCAGGGCATTCAAAGGCCAAGACACAGGGTTACCCACTAGAGATCCTTTTGCGAATCCCACAAACACTTTACAAGGTGGGAAAAAGTTTTTGTCCTCTTCTGTTGCATGGAATTCCATAGTTACATTACATCCCCAAATATCCACCAAAAGGCATCAAGGCTAAAAAGTCGAGCACTCAAAAAGTTGGTCGGAGGAAGAAATTAAGACAATCTTGTTTATAACAAGAATTCTTTCATTACATGATGCCATAAGACTTTTTTCCCCCCAGCCACCGTTTTATTCAATAAGGAGATTTTGAGGCAAACCTTCCTTTTGTCGCACACACCGGATGTCCCAGGTCCCAAATTCTGTGACTGTTTGCCTGTGGGGCCCTGCACCAGGTCCCTCCAGTAAGATTTGGCAGCAGGCAGGGACCCCAAAAGGAGATCTTTGCCCTTCAGCTGCAGAGGGGCTCAGTGGGTTGTCCTGTGCCATTCAGAAAGCAGAGGATGCTGAGCCCCAGGCCCTCACTCCAGGCTCTGCAGCTGCTTTCTGGCAGTGGAGGACAAAGGCTCAGCCCTATTTTAGGTCCTGCACAGGACATGTTTTTGTGCTCAGGTCCTTCTGCCCTGTTCTTTCCTAGATCCATCCTGTGTGTACTCATTCTAACTTTCCTTAGTCCTGTTCTCACCTGAAACAATACAGAGTGGCAGAACTAGCTCAAAAAACCCCAACCACAACCCAAAACCACACTAAACTAACTTAACTCGTCCTTTACTCTCTGTCTTTTGCTTGCTGACTCTGCGGATGTTGGCTCTTTTTCCAGCCTCAGTTTTCCCCCAACACACTTGGCTCCCTCTCAAGCTCCTCCATTTTCTCCAAGTTCACCATTCCTGTGCCGTTGTCCTCCTCCCCTCGCAGCATCTGCCTCAGTGCTTTCCCCACCAGGTCCTTGTCCCAGACTACCTCAACCATTCTTCTTAGAGGAAGCCTTTGCCTTCTCTTGAATTGACACTTATCCTAAAGTTTTGGCTTATGAAAAGATAAACCAAAAACTGTTGGTTTGGGGTGGTTTTTTTTTGAGAAGCTGTCTTGGGTAATGTAGCAGGCACAGGCAGCTGCAGCTGTCCCTCAGGCAGCACTGCATGAGGCAGCCTTCCCTTTATCCTCAAAGGTTCACATGTGGGATAGCCTGGCTTCCCTTCAAGTCACTGCCAATAATAGGTGTAATGTATTCCCTTTCCCAGGGCTGTACCCACAACAGGAGAGGTGGATCAGAGTTCAGCTGTTCCCAGACCAGAGGGGCTCCCAGAGGACAACCACCATCACCCAGAGCATGTGCTCTGCACCCCATACCCCAACCCACACGAGGTATGTGCTGCTGGGCATTTGGGGAACCTGTCCCCACACACAAAACCTTTTCTAACCTGTCTGTATGGCATATCTCACCCAAGAAACACATGAAATACTGCCTTTCCAATTAATCATTTTTAAGCACTTCAGGAGCCACAAAGCAGCTGTGAAGGTATCTGGCTGAACTAAGCAAGCCCATACATCAGGTGTTTGTTCAGCTTCAGATCCACAGACACAATATGAAGGAAGCAGCTGAGGAGTAGAAGGATCATATCACTGCAGACAACAATTTCCTTTAAGTGGCCAGATCATATCCTTTCCTGTCTCTCTCCACTTGGTTTCCCTGTGCAGGCAGAGATAAAAGACCTCACTTCTCCAAGCTCCAGCCTCACCTGCTTCTGGATAAAACACACAAGCAAGAACATCCATAAGCAAACAGCCCATGTGTGTTTGGCTTTTTTTTCCCCCCAAGGACTGATTTTATTTGGGGATTTAACTCCCAAAGCCCCTAGGGTACTCCCTGTAGGCTAGAGTGTCTTGAGAAAAACTTTTTTCTTTTTGAGGAACTCCTATATGCATCCACAAAGTGTCTCCATTACAGTGCACTCTTGTCAATTTACCCACAGACTTGGATGTTGGTTGCCCTACATCCTCTGCCTGTGGTGCTGACTGTCCTTTTGCCATTTTTCTGTGGTCTCCTGCCTATTTGAACCATTTTGTTTCAGCCTGTGGAGTTTCTTGGAAGTGGGTGTTCATCCCCACAGCACCCAGCAGTACCGTGCTCTGGGTAGGGAGCAGACAGTGATATTGCATCTTCCCCCCAGATTTTGCATGGAAAAGCTCTCAGGGAACATTGCAGCTGCTCACTGCTGCAAAAAATGACACCTCTCCACCAACATATTTCATCTTTTGTAGTCTGTTCCAGCTGGGAGCTCACTGACACAGAGGAGCAGGAAACCAACCACTGTCTAAAGATCAGATGGTGCAGCAGAGACCGGAGGGAGCGTTCCACAAAGCAGCTCCCACCTTACCTGTGCTTTATTACCAGGGCTGTCTGCTGACACTGCACCTGCTGCTTCTAAAAAGTGGCAGAGGAAATCTTATAATATACCCAGCTATTACATTACCACCCACGTGGCACGGAGCAAAGAACTGCACAAAGCCCCCAGAGACAGATTGCTAGGTTATAAATAGGTGCAGGACCTACATAGCTGGAGTGACTCGTAGCTGCAGAGCAGGACTCCAAATTAATGACATTTATGAAGTTTCTGGCTGCAGCTGGTTTGATGGCTGGAAATAACTGGCTCTGCAGAGTGGGCAGCAGCAGCAGCAGCTTCCCTCCGAGTGCCGGCAGTGAAAGCGAGACAGCAACAGGCACATCCAGTCAGGGAAGCTTGGTGGAACATGTGCAAACCAAATCAAAGGCATGTGGAGGGGGGAAAGGTACTTTATGGAAAATGGTCCTCTTTCAGGGAGTGTTACATTCACAGCACACCTGTATGCAATCCCAAAGCCTGTACCGTTCACCCACAGAAAGCTGAGCAGTGAAATAGATCCAAGAGCAACACGGGCAGAAAAGGAAGGCGTTTGATCTATTTGCTCAATCCAATCCTCATCTCTTCTGCCTGTGCAAATGGTTCTGACGCCTCCTCATAAGTAATTTAATTTAAAAAGCAAGGAGGGAAAGTGATTTCCCCACAGTTTTAACCATGTTTACACCATAAAACCCCTCGCCTCGTGCTCAGGACGCACGCTCCCTGAACCGCTGCTCTGAGCCACAGCTCGGTACCCCGCTTCAGAACCCCACTTCAGACATTCCTGGGAGAAGCACATTTGTCACCCACTGCCAGATGGCTGGGCTGGGAGAGCAAAGCCATCCTCTGTGCCTGGAGGGGTGTGTTGGACAGCAAGCCACCCACTCTCATCCACCGGTTTGTTTGCACATGAGGAGTCATTAGAGACTGGGCAACAACTGCATCCACTGGATTAGTTGGGGGTTGTTTTTTTTTTTTAATAGAATAGCAAGAACAGAAAGTGGTTTTAAATACCATTATTTTCCCATTTCAGAGTTTATTATCTGCCAAAATAAGGAGTATTTTATGCCTGATGAGCTGCTCCCAGCAGCCTGCAAGCTCCAGTGCAGTGCAGTGTGTCACTAACTTTCCTTAGGCCTGTTCTCACCTGAAATAGTACACAGTGACTGAAATAGTTAAAAAAAAACCCAACCACAACCCAAACCCCCACTAAACTAACTTAAACCAGCTTGTATTTGCAGTGAGACAACAGCAAGCCAGCAGATGGCTATGACAGATTAGCTGAGGAGAGGCAATCTGGACTTTTCCAAACCTTATGTAATACAGCTTCATATTTTGGCTGAGGTTTTAACACCTTCCTAGCTCCAAGAGTTTGCAGTAGCATTTTCCCTCCATGGGATACATCCCTCGAAGCCAGCTCTGACAGAGGGGAACAGACATTTGTACTGACATAGCACTGGGAACTCTCAGATGGGATTCAGTCACATTGTGCTGTGGCCATATATATTTATCCTCCTGGCTGTAGTCCATATCTCTATATTCTTACCCTGAAATACTGGTGGTCTAAATAGCACAGCAAGTATACTCTGGTTTCTAAGAAAGCCTTCCTTAGGCATTTAAATTTTAGTTATTACGTAGGAACTATAGATAGCTGGGTTGCAGAGATTTCCCATAAGCCATGGATACCAGCACTGGGAAAGGAGGATAAAGGTACTTGAGCTTCTCTAAGATTATGGGCCCTACTGACTCACAAACAACCCATTTCAGGACCTTCCTACCCCTTAAATATTTGTATTGCATTTTATGGAATCATGGGTCTTCTACCCTGCCCATGCAGCCTCATCCCTTTTCTTTATTGCCCCAAAGTCTTGAGTGAAAGTCCCTCCTTTAGCAGGAAATGCCCTACAATGGACATTAACTTAAAAACAAATTCTTGGTTTCACATCTAGTCAAATATTAAAGAGGTTAAGAAACAAATCAGTCTCGCATCCCCAGGCAAACAGAGACATTGTGCTTCTTTTCCTTTGCACAGCTCCTTCCCCAAACCCCAGCTTTTCTGGGGCTTTTCACTTGGTTTGTTGGGATTTTTGTTGGCTTGGGTTGGTTTTTTTGCCTTTTAGCCCTACTTCAGTGTAAAATCCCTTCTTCCCTATAACCCTCCTTGCTCACAGTTAATCCTTTTAACATTCTCTGGATCCTCCCAGCACTACCCTATCCTATTTCTCTTTCTACTTCAAATTCAGGAGCAAACACATGATCTTCACTCTTTCTCTGTCTTTTCCTTCTCCCTCCTGGCAGCCCCTGAAATGTTTTTTCTCTCAATGGATCTACTGCTTTCATCTTCCCAAAGCCCCTGCCACACATGGAATCTAGAATCTCGAAGTGGTCTGGACTGAAAGGGACCATAAAGGTCTTCCAGTTCCAACCCACTGCCATGGGCAGGGACACCTTTCACCAGACCAGCCTGCTCGAAGCCCAGTCTGACCTTGACCACTTCCAGTGGTGGGACATCCCCAGCTTCTCTGGGCAACCTTTACCAGTTCCTCACCACCCTCACAGTTCAGAATTTCTTCCTAATATCCAATCCAAACCTACTCTCTTTCAGTTTAAACCCATTCCCCCATGTCCTATCAGTACTTTTCCTTGTAAAAGGTCCCTCTCCAGCTCTCTTGCAGATCCTTTCAGGTCTGCAAATGGTGCTATAAGGTCTCCTCCGAGCCTTCTCTTCTCCTGTCCTCTCCAACTCACCTGCCCTTGCTTACTGAAGGCCATAACATTTTTATGGAGCATTTTGAGCTGCCAGCCAAGCTGGGCAGTGTCCAGCAGTTCTGTTGGAGGAGATGGAGCACAGCTTGGCACTGGATGCAGTGAGGGTACCTGAAGGAGCCGTGCAGTGGGAATGCTTGGCCGACCAGCCCGGGAGCTGGGCACACCAAGCCGAGCTCATCACTGGGCTTGAGGAGCTTCCAGAAAAGCTTAAATGCCTGCTGGAGAGCTGACAGGCTGGAGCTGGTAGTGCTAATGGCAGGCCTAAAAATACTTCCCCCTGGGAATCCAGAGTGCACGGCACAGTCGCTAGGACTTCTCGTTTCTAATGGGGTCATAAGGTGTTTTATCTATAAAAATCACCTGATCTCATGAAAGTTTGCAAACAAATAACCTGGCAGTTCCAGCTGTTACTAAAGTGCTTCAGATTAGCTTATTTCATACAGAATGTAAGTATAGAAATACACAAACAAGCCCCGGCCCTTCCCATGGAAGCAGCACCTGCAGTGCCGTGGGATAAATGCTGCCCTTCAGCAGCCTGAGCTGCTCATTCAGTTCCTGCACATACAACACAAACTGGGACTGGGCACTGTGGAAAGAGAACAGAAAGCAAAATTTGGAAAGGTTAGGATGAGGCAGGTGGAGTTTTGCACCCCAGCCTTCCCCACAGCTGGGAACATTGTCTGGAAGCAGCCAAGCAGATTCCCCAGTGAACCTTTCCATCGCTGTAGCTCACTGGAAAGCAAATGAGGAGCTGAAGACACTGGAAACGTTGAGCACACGCTAGATTAAAAAACAAAAAAACAACAAAAAACCAACCTTTTAGCCTGCTCAATCAAGCAGTATTTTAGACACTGGGATTCAAAAACCTGGCCCTGTTTCCAGTCCTGCCACTCATCTGCTGTCTAAAGCTGTGACTTGCTTTCCCACTGGTGGCATTTCTCTTCTCTCTGGAAAGCCCTCGAGGGCTGGTAAGAGCATGCAATGAGAGCTAGGGTGGTGATAACTGGAACAATACCAGAGAGAAAGAAAGAAGAAAATATTTCTTTCATTATTATTTTGCCCTGTTGCTTTTAAGGCAACCTCATCTCACACATCTTGAAAAAGATGCAAAAAGGCTGAGGCAAAATTGTTGCCTTAATCTGCAGCTAAAATATTTAGAGGGAAAAACCCCCAGCTGTTTCAGGAGTGATTGCTGGTAACTTCTCAGCGAAATCTAAAACAGTCCACCTCAAAAATACAAATTTATAATCATTTGGGCCTCAGGCAATGCAGTCTAGAAAATTTGTAGCAGGAGCTGACAGAAAATGTCATGCTGCTCTGTGTAGGGAGAACAACTAAAAATAAAGTAATATCAAAGCTGAGACTACTGCGTCATGCTCTTTGGACATTGTTTTGATCTTTCAGTGCACCAAAAGTAAGGCTCATAAATTATAGATGTTATTGGGAGCAGCATGTAAATACCACAAGACAGAAACAGGCTATTAGAGGGAAAGCAAGGAATAAAGAAAGATGGGAAAAAAATTGAGACAGCAGGGGGAAACCAGTAAAATCTGTTCTTGGCTACAACTGTGTATACAGAGAGGTTTTAATTGGAAGAAGTAGCTTTTTCTGTCAAATACAGCGCTGTGTTGTCATTGACATCCCACCAACAAATACAAATGCATGAGTCAGTGCTCTGAAAAAATGCAGGGCAGATTAATGTGTCATTATCTCCTACAGACCTCCAAAATCATGTAAGTGATCAGAGAAGATGAGATCTTGAAGCCTCCCTCTATAACACAGCTTTCTCCTTCAGCATCATGACCATCATTTCAGCACTAGGATCTTGCTTCAGAGGTGTCAAACTGCCACAACTAAAATATGCCCATATTTTTTACATTATCAGCAACACTTTCAACCATTCCCTGACTCAAGGAGGCTGTATCTTGCCTCAATCAAGGAGAAAGAAAATCAAACCAGAAACCAAGTGGTGACACTTTGGTACATGCGAGTGCTTTGACTCTTCAGTTTGAACACCACAAATGGAAAGCCCAGACCGCTGATCTAAATCTACTACCTGCCAATTCACACAGCTAAAAATATTTGACAGTGACACAAAAAAAAGGCACATAAAATTATGAGCTATCATTATTTAATAGTAAGTAACCCAGTAATGAGAAGTCCGCATTAAAAAAAAAATTCAAAAATCTCTTGGTTTCAAGAGGAGGAGTGAGCAACAGTACACTTGAAACAACATCAAAACCTCAAGCTGTAACACAAGGCCAAGTGTAGAAGTTGTTAGCTAATAATACAAATTTAAATCTGAAATAACAGATGATTGAAAAAAATTAATATTAAATAAAGGGGATTGGGTTTTTCTGAGGATGCTAAGAAAGGAAAACAATACAGAAAGAATGGAGCTAGCTGTAAAATTAAGAAAATACAGTAGTAGTTGATAGACACTTCTCTGCTACAGAACTGGTAAGGAGCACCAGCTCCTATCACAGGGTGATGAAATATGGTATCATATGGTGATGAAATACCCCGTGTTATAAAAATAACAGGCAAAGGTTAGCGAAAGCTAATGTGGATTCAAGGTTTAAAAATAGTTGTCCAAAGAGTTGTTTGGATGACTGAAGCTGAATCTTGAAACCTCTGAGGCTCCAAGAGAGGGCAAGAACAGGTACACTGTACCAGAAAGGCACAGTTTTGACCAAGACAAGAGGATGGCAGTGTGGGACTGGAACAGAGGTCACAGCCCTCGCTCTTCTGCCACAATTTCCCTCCTGGACCAAAGAATGACGACAGTACTGACCCATGTGGCACTCACCAAGTGGCTCTGAACCTGGGCAGACATCAGACTTCCAGCAGGAAAGAAAGGATCACTTCCAAGCACAGGTGGGTTTTTGTGGCATTCTGAACAAATGGTCCTCACCCGGTGTTATTTGTCACTTCTTGTCAGCTGCAGCACAAACGAAATCACCCTCGATCCAGGGTAACAAATGACAGAGAGATCTGAGGATCAGGAAGGAAGGAGGACAGGCAGTGATGGTTGCTGGTGAGCCAAGAACAATCTCCTGCTCTGGGAGAGGTGACTGAGTGCCTCTGTACCCCTGAGGGAAGGACCCAGGCCACGCTCACAGGGAACCAGCCACTATTAAAAAAGGCTTATGTTGATGGCAATTATCAATCCACTGTGACTTACTGTGATCAGCATAATCAAAGCATGCAAACAGGGGAATATCAAGAAGCCAAATAACCTCTCGTTTGGCTCTGTTGCAGCTACTGCTGTGCTGCATTCTGGTATCCACATGCCTAGAAAGCAGTCGGGAAACTGACAGGCTCAGTGGATAATGAAAACAGTTAAAGGTGGAGGGATGTACACAGCTCAGTCTGAAGTATTTATGGACAAAAATACATTACAAGCGTTTTCTTCACAGTTTAATCACCAATTTCCACAACTGCCATAACTAATGGCTGTTACATTCAGCAAACAAAAATATAGTGGGAATCGACTGATGGAAGATGAATCTGGGCCAATTCATCCTAGAAATAAAACACATAGCAAGGCTGGAATGACTGGCCTTAGGATCACGTATCCCATACCTTGTGATGGATCTTCAGCTGAGGAAAAAACCTCATCACTTGAAAGCTGTGCTCTAGACCACTTCTGAAGTAGACTTTGTGTTAGTTAAATCTGGGGAATTTTTCAGACCTTTGTAACACCAGAGCTAATCACTTCTTAGATCCCTATTTTTCTCCAAACAATTCTGCTTGTAAACCTAAACTCTTAAAATGGAAATGGGTATTGTTGCCCCAAATACATACTTTTCAGTCATTTTAAGGCTTCTGTGTTATCCCATGACCTCACAGTAGCTCCATATGGATATATGTTTGTACATCTGTTATGCTGATTGCTGAAAGAGAGGTTTCTTGGAAGTAAAAGATGTCCACCTGAAAGCCAGGCTATATATTAACCTGTCTCTAACCTGTGATATTCCTCACTGGGAAGATGAAAAGAGCAATTTGGTTTTCAAGCTTGAGAAAACGCTGCAGATGTTTATCAAACCTTATCCATAACCGCCACTGTCGGTAAGTGTGGTCACCCTGAGGAATGGGTGGATGAACTCCCTTTCAGGAGGAAAAGAGCTCACCACCAGCCTGCTGCAGGTAGGCTGACTCTGAGAAAGGCACAGGGAAACGAGGATCATGTTGCAATTCCAGACAGGCAGAGCCCAGATTCAGGTTAGAGTCAAGAACCAGAAAACACACCAAAAGAAACCAAGAATGTGAGCATCTATCTCCAAAAATGCCACAAGGGCGCTGACAAGACAGTGTTGGTTCACAGTTATGGATTTGTCCATGGCAAATTTGCCCATACCTCTGCCCATGGCAGACCAAGTCCCAGCCACAGTTTACCCCTCTTTGGGTCTGATTCTCTGCTGAAATAACTCAGCTGAGCATTTGCCTTTGGGTTGGTGCAGAAAACAGGAGGCTAAAGCTACCATATAATTGTAATCAATAAAAAGAATAAAAAATTTCAGGACTATTACTTGCCTCTAAAGGGATAATTGGAGATCTTAACAATCAAGGCTTGGCTGGCAGGAGGAATAATCTAGAAAAGAAGACTCTAGCTGCCTTGATTCCATGTGTGGAAGGGAGAGCAGTGTCTTTAAAGGCTGCCAGTTTAGCAGGGGTGTGTTCACTGATATGTACAACTCCCTGCTACCACGGGTCAGGTACGGGCAGTGTGAATGTCAAGGGCAGAGATCTCATGTGCACACTCAGCCTACTGCATGAAAGTCTCCTTGCACGCTGCAAACAAAGGGGAAGGGACACTGGATAAGTAATCACTGATCTCTCCTTGCACTACTAATTCGAGAGCACACATTATGTTGGTTTTTCTTAATGAAGTGCCTCTATCTATTTTCTGTGCCCACATATGTTGTTTCTTCTTTTAGCAGGTTGAATGCCTGCCATTCAGTCACCGGGAGGGATTTGCAGGACAGACCCAGCAGACATTTCTGTAGTCTGAAGAGGGAGAAGATCAGGATTCCAATCCCCATTTTACAGTGGTGCTTCTGCTATTTTCAGAGATGAGAAAGAGCTGTATGATTTTCTAAGATCACCACAAACACAGCTCTGCTCCAAATTTTTGTGGAGTCCTTCTCCCTGTTCTGGCTGCAAAATATGCATTGTATATCCTCTGATAGCTCAAGAGAATTAAGTCCCATTTTACAAATGGAAAATACAGCAGTCAGCAAAAAGGATGAAGCATGCATTTTTATATAAAGCTTCATTTGATGTCCTTTGAAAGCAATGCAAAGCCCTGCATTGACGTCAGTGAGCTTTCAGTCAGACTCGTACCACTGTAAATGTAAATTCAAGCTTTCCAGTAGTAGAACTCATGTAATAAACCCCATTTTTGATGTACTGAACAGTGCAATCAGGCTCTCCTTTGATCATCCACAGCAATCTCCTTCTTTTTAAAGGGGTTTTAAAGCACGTTATGAAGGGCGGAAAGCAGCATCAGCCTCAATTTACAAGTGAGAAAGAAGAGGCAGGGGGAGACAAACTGATTAGCAAGGCTGGCTACTACGTCAGTACAGAAATGAGAATATAGCACGCACTTCCTGACACCACACTGGGCTCTTATTAGATAAGTCACACTGATAAGAGGTTCTAATTTATTACTGATATATCAAACAACCCTTCCTCTTTCTCTTCCTAGGCAGAGCTTTCTGCAGGAATGAGTTCCAAAAGCTTCTGACACAAATTCCAATTGATACAAAGGTTAAAAACCCCACAGCCAAGCAAAATGAACCAAGAAAAAGGGACTCTCCCCAAGTCATAAACAAAAATGAAATGGTGCACAGTCCAAAAACGAATTTTTCATTTGTATTTTACATGAAGTTGAAAATTCCACATTGCTTTGGCCAGGTTTAACACTTTGTGCTGGCCTTACACAGTGCACAGGTGTAAAGAGGACTAAATTTTGATCCATTCGTGTTAGGGGAAGCAAACACATGATTATCCAGTCCTTAAAAAAATCAGATCCATTCAAATAAAGCCCCTATCTAATATTTCATGCGTGATTTCCCCTGCTCAAAACCTACAGCACTATCTTGCACTGACAGTGATTTGCTAGTTTGCTTTCCCTAGATTTCAATGGACAGCATGAAGAAAGCATCATATTGCTTGCCAGAGATCCTCATCATTTATGCAGAGAAAAGCCTGATTAATTAATCAGCCTTTATTTAAGCACAGAAAAGGGAAGGAAAGCGGAGATACACAGGCCCTCCAAAAGAGACTCTGTAGGGAAGCGTTACTTTTAATATAAAAGACCAGCTCTCGCTGCGGTGCTCAGAGTCAGGAGGACTTAAGAAACACCTTCTATTTCTGCCAGCAGAGCAGGCACAGTCAGGAGAGCTGGAGCCCACTGCTGCTCGTGCATCTGCAGCCAGCCTCTTCATGCAAGCTGCCAAGCACTGGTGCACACAAGACCACGGAGCACACAGCTTGTGAGCAGGCAGGGAACGCTGTGGTGCCAGGGACACGCACACGCACATCCTCCAGCTCCTCTCCAAGGCGAGCGGGAAATGCCGCGCGCCGACCTACCTGAACTCGGCCTTCAGAGGCGCCTCCACAAGTCGCACCCAAAGCTGCCAGATAAATGTTCCCGCGGATGTGGCCCTGCACATCGGTGTGACATCCCCTGGCAGGTTCAGTTAGGCTCAAGCGCTGGGTATCACCTACGTCCTCCCCTGCAGCACCACAGCTCCTGTCCTTCCCCCTCTCCCAGGCCTGGAGGAGAGCGGCTGCCTCATCGCACTGAGCTGCGCTCGAGGCCAGCGTGAGCCAGGGGGTTCTCATGTCCTAAGGAAATTACCCTCCTGGGTTAATCAACATCTCTCTTTTCTTGTTTGGTGGGCAGTTGTACCCCCTTTGTGACCTCCCTTGCTGGAGGATGGAGGCAGCACCCCGAGCCCTCCTGCTGTTCCGTCCTGCTGCTCTGCAGAGCCCAGGCTCTGCCAGGGGGCACGGGGCACTGCAGACACCAAAACAGCAGTGCATCTTTCCATGTCATAGGACATACAGCACGTGGCCAAGCTACTGCTGCAGTTCCCCATATCTCCAGCAGTCTGTTTCTCCAGGATGCTGTTATGTTTACCCCAAAAAATCCAGTCCCTTTCCTTAGCTGTTTCCTATTCATCTAGATGACCTCAAGCAATGGCTTTCCCCTGTGTTGAGGAAAACCTTCCTTTAGATTTTTTGTGCCTTGCCCCAGAGGGGGTCTCAGATGGCTCAGAGACCTGGCTGACAGCTTCACTGGCATGAAACACATGAGGATTCTTTATGCAGATGGCATCTGAGATAACACTGACTGTTTGGACCTAAGGAGGTCAAAATCTTGAACTATTTTAAAAGAGGCTGTTCAGATGCAGCTAGTGGACTGAAAAAGTCTGGGGAACAGGCCTATGTCCCTTTCTTGCTGGGTGGTGGTGATGGGGCCTGTTCACACCTCACAGATGGACAGTTCCTACATTAAGACAAAAGATATAAAGGGCATCTGTATTTATTTGCAGCGGCACTTTTGTAAGAACTGCCTGGAGAAGTTATATTAGGATTGTGTCTCCACAGAATTTACTAACCATCCATAAAATACGTAAGTTTCTCCCCTGGGGCTCATTAAGAGGGCTAGGGGTAGATGGGGCTGAGCCTGCCCTTCTTGGTGGCAGGTGGGAAAGGAGATTTTGCCTACTGGAAAGGCTTAGAAATCACTGCCAGAGCAGGCTGTGATTTAATGCTAGGAAAAACTGTATCCCCTCAGTAAATGTACTTGGACTAGATTTTATGTAAGCAAACTCAGAAAAACCTTACTCATTCTTATGTCACTAATCCAGGCACCTCATAATTTGCAGAGGGCGGGGGGAGGAGAGGAAAATCGACACACTGCTGCTTGCCAGCCAAAACACAAGACTGATTTCCCACCGCTCAGATTTCATTAATTTTCTGTAAGACAACAGCAGAATATTTACTAATACACAGGAAGGCACACACATCCCCCTGCAGGCATTTATTGCCTTTGCTCATCAATAACTGCTGTGTCCAACTGGACGTCTGTGCACAGGCAGGTGGAGAGGCACAGCTTTCTTGACATGCCACCTTTTAATGGTCATAATGAAATGAAAGCACGCCAGTGGCTGCTATTAGGGACATCATCCCTCTACTTTCTGTGTTGTTGAAGCTCAAACATTTTACAGATCAGGATGTAGTGTCTTAATGTATCCTAGAGACAAGTCAATCTTCCTCTGCATCCTTGTGCCTTCCCTGCTCTTGCCAACACAAGAGAGTCATTATCTCCTCCGCTTTTCCATCCTTGCCTCTACCCACAAACACTTCAGAGGCACTGAGTAATTCAGTCACTGATTCTCAGAGCTGCCTCCTTACCCGCTGTGAGAGCGTCCTTCTGAAGGAGAGCAAACAACTTCAGAGTGTCTTCAAGGAAGTAAGACAGCCTGAGTGCGTGAAATGCAGGGTCTCTTGATCTGCAGGAACACACATGGACCGAGCCCCAGATACCCTAACACAGGTCAGAGCAGCAGAGTCCCACTCAGGCATTTGGTAAGCTTTGCCTTCATGAAGCAATGGATGTCTTTTTATTGACTACTGGAAGGACCCAAAATCCATCTCTGCGTAAGCAGAAAAGTAACCAATTGCTAAAACCTTTCCCAGGAGCCACATTACCCTCAGACACAATGATCTCACCATGCTGGCTGCTGCCCTTGTGGTTCTCCTCAACAACTCCTGGTTCTCTCGCTCCTCTTTCCCTAGGACTGCTGCATTTTTCACACACAGGCACGTGATTGTCAAGGCCAAATGCTGACATCCACTCTGTCCAAAGTTATTGCTCCACAAGCACACCACCGTGTCATGAAAAAGTCCCAGCACCCACAAATCTGTCTTGTTCCTCCTTAGCCAGGCCCTACATGACTTTAGGGCCACAGACAGCAGGAAGGAACTGAACACACACATCCACCAAGCAAGCCAAAACAGGAATATTCACCAAAAAGTTTCTGAAAGTTCTCACCTTCGGAAACCTTGGTACCAAGCTGGACACTTTGCTACCAATTGTGGAAATTAAAAGATAGTGTCCTGATCTTTCTGCCCCATCACTTGCTGTTTGGTCAGAAGGTCTCCCTGCCTCTTCAGCGGGGAGCAGTCACAACCCAAATTTTGCTTTAGTGACTTCCACACAGAGCTCCCTCCAAGCAGCATCTCCCTCACCCATCCAGGGGTGGGACATGCCTGTACCATCAGCCCTGACACGCCCTGTTCACAGCAGCACTTCCACACAGCACCCTCAGCTTTCCAGCTGGAAACAGCAGAACCTCCTCCTTCCAAGGAAAGGGGAAGAGGAAGGTGAGGACTCCTCACTCTCTGGTCATATCCTGTTGTAACCACCCAGGAAAACCCAGCATAAGCTCAGGGGAGCTTCACTCTGCATATTTACCTGTTTGGTCTCCACCAAGCAGAGGAAGATGTGGACTTGGGACCATGAAAACCTGAAGGATGGCGACAAATGCTCCCAGGTCTGCCCAGCCACAGCCAGGAAAAGAACAAGAGAGAAAGTCCGTTTGGAGATCCTCCCAAGGAAGCCAGCTCCTTGTTTTCTGGTGTATAATCAAAACCCCAAACCCAGCCCCATGTAGTCACCCCCTCCTCTCTGTCAGGGGTGTTTCACCACAGCTGCTGCTTTAGCCACTTCCAGCAATGGATGCATGAAAACTGACACCAAGTTTTATGAGCTTTAGCTGTGCTGTGATTCACACTTGCCTGCAATTATTGTGATTTAATGATATTGTTATATTTTGATCCTATTACATCTAATTAGATAAGACAGGGGTTTATGATGAGACTGTACCTCACACCAGTCAATAACTATTTAGTTTTACGTGACATCCAGCATTTTAATTCCCCATTTAATTTCAGCTTTACTCCCAGTTCATATCACATTTCTAATGAAAGGCTGGGTTCCTGTCTGCCTTTGGGGCCCCAGTCTGTAAGCCTGGGGAGCACAGCCCCCTGAGAGCAGAGGCAGCACAGGAGCCACATCTCACCATTCTTTGACACCGAGGCTCAGGAGTGTCTGCAAACTTGGCAGGGGACAACAGGCTGAGGACATGGTGACACGGGCTTCAGTAACTCAGTATTGGCACTTCATATTTGCCTAAAACAGCATCTCGTCCTCACTGAGCACCCCCCTTTGCAAGGGAAAGCACCAGGAATGTCAGGATCTCTTGGGAGAACCCACCATTACGTTAGGATGAACTAGAACTTTCATTGCAGTGTCTGGTGCAGACGTTTTCGGGCAAGGTACGGATGTCCCAGACCCAAGGCTGTTTCCAAGTCAATTTTTAAGCTCTTCATAACAATTCTATCAACCCATCATTTCCTCTGGTGGAAATTTTCATTCACAACTGCCCACTTCCACTCTTCCCAATCAGTTAGAAAATGTTGTTTCTTGAGCAATCTCAGCCATAACCTATGTCCTCGTCACCACGTCCCCCCTTCGTTATCAACAAGGGACAGATGGGGAGAGAGGATCCTGGTTCTGCTTATTATCCAGAAAGCTACTTATTTTCAAATGTCTTAAATTTGCTTCTTTTGAGGTATTTAATTCAACTTTTCTCAGCCCAAATTTTATGCTATAAAGAAACACTCTTCAGTCCTGCCTGGCAGCAATTACTATGGCCCCAGTTTGCTTCAGGATTTATGAGAAGGCTTCTATAGATTCTGGCAGCAGATTTGTTTGTTATTTTTATGGAATACTCATAGACTGCAAGTGATCACTGCAAGAGTGTTACTGCTAAAGGACTTCCTTCAGGTTGGCAGTAGCTCAGTTTCCCTGCCCAAGCACACAGACCAAAAACAGCAATGCCTTTAAATTGAAACTGTGAAGACTGAGCTGCCAATCATTAAATTTGGAGGAAGGAAGGAGGAAGGAAGGAGGAAGGAAGGAGGAAGGAAGGAGGAAGGAAGGAAAGGCAGGCATATTTGAATAGAGGACTGCAAGTTCAAACCTCCAGCTGGGATTTAGTGATGCTGAAATCCATTCACTGCTGGCACATTTTTCATATACCACAGGTATCTCTCAGCTTTTGGGAAACTACCTGGCTGGGCTGGACTTGAGAAGTGACCTGACAACACAGATGGGCTTACCCTGTCACCCTTCTGCTGGGCCACAGGGTCAATAGGGGATCAGAGCTGACACTCCAACTCAACACCAAATTATTTTCTCAAGGAGAAGTCTTAAGACCATGCTGTCCAGTAGGGAGGAAGGAGATCACAGGAACAAGATGCTTCAGAAATTGAATTTGTCGGGTCAGAGTAGCTTAGAAGGCAGGCATAAGGTTTACTTTTTTCTGACTAGAAGTTAATTTAAGTTATTAATTGTAATTTCAAAACCCAGCGCTGCCATCAGGACTGTAATGCAGTAAGTATATAAAAACCTCAACACAATTAAGGTAACAAAAGCTGTAAAGTACATTAATAAAATAATTACATTAAATAATCATCCCCTTACTTGTGTTCAAAAAGAAATCCTTTAAAGGCTTACTGAATAAAATTAAATAATAGAAATAAAATTAGTCAATCAGCCAACCAGTCTGTGATTAGGAGGACAGAAAACAGACTGGCTAAGTGTTTGTGGAGGATTATTTCTGAGGCATTCAACCTCAGGGTCAGGTAAGGAGATGATGATGAAGGAAGAAAGCTGAGCAAGTGCAAAACAAACAGGATGAACTTCCAGTTGTGGGAAAAGTACATTGTCAGTGGATTGAGGTGGGTCAAACTGTGAGTGTGACGGATGCTCACCACCATCCATGGAGTCAGGGACCACAAGAAAGTGATAAAAAGCTGGTGCTAAACATGGCAAGGCTTAGAATCTGGATTTATTAGTAGCCACTTTCAAAGAGACACACAGATTTTTGCTCCAACTGCCAGCATTAGTGAGTAATTTTGAAAGCATGGGTACAGAGAGGCAGATACATTTTGTAATAACTCCAACACTGTGATTTTGATAACTAGATTGGAATTTGAACTTTCACTGATTTATTTTCTGGGTTATAGCGGGGCTGATAAGGAAGGAAAAAGAACCACCTTTTCTGAGAATTATTGCATCCTGCCTGGAACAGGATAATCAAGTGATCAAAACATAACAAGGAGGGGAGGGGAAAGGGGAAAGAGTCTTTTCTCAGAATTTCCATTTATAGAACACACAACCTGGGGAGAGGAGCAAGAGGAACCAGGTGTGCGGAAAGAGAATCAAAACTTCCAGGTCCTTGAGAACTTCAGCTTCAGGCAGCACTCACAGGGCTTTTGAGATCAGACAGTTGAGAGGCTTTCACTTTGCAGAAGCTTGGAAGCTTTGGGGACTTCAGCCCCAAGCAGTAAAAAGGAAAATAAGACATTTCAAACTAGATTTATTCCTAAAAATCTACTCAAACTGCTAATTGCAAGGATGCTTCTGAGTAAAATGGGTTGCTTAAATGCTGTGATCACAAGTCTGTAAAAATTTTGCTAGCACCTTTCAAAAAATGCTGCAAACCTCTACAAAATAATTCTGAGGAGCCAACCCTAGTATCATCTGTGCAGAACTAAAACTGTGCATACAAGACACAAAATTCTGAATTTCTCATTTGAATAAAGAAAAGTTGATGAAAAATTATTTAAAATAATACCTGTTACCTCATCAGTGGGATTATCTGCACGAAATGTAACCAATGTCCTTGATATCTGTCCTGCAAAAGAGGTGCTGATGCTTTTATAAGAAATGAGGTAAATTACCAACTTAATTATATATATATGAATTACCAAAATATTAAAATCCCTTTAAGGCAAAATTTGCTCGCTTCTAACTTGACCTTAGATGGCAGGTTCTCACCTAATGGTGCTATCATAGTTATGAACCAGTTTGCTCTTTCCAGCACATCTTGGGCTGGTTTTCTGACAGTGTATTGTGGGTCCTTCTACCAGCTTTTATTGCTTGTTCTCCTTTATCACACAGAAACCAAATTCTACGTGTTGCTTTCTTCCCTTCTTGACTATGTTAAACATCAAGCTTCCTTCAATTCCAGTCATCCCTAGTGAATACTTCAACCCCTTTGCTGCATCTCTGAATGTTCCTGCTTTAATAACAAGCATTCCCACCCTGATACCACATCCAGCACACCAAGTGTTTTCAGAGTGAATCCAGAGAGGTGCACCAAGGCAGAAGTGGAAATAGATGATCTTTAACACCCCTTCCAACCCAAACCGTTCTGCGGTTCCATGATTTTGCTCCTTAGGCCACAGCTTCTCTTGAAGGACTTCCAACCTATCTTCTTCCACTCACATTTTCTGCAAGCAGAACTGAGCCCTGAGATATAATTTCCTTCCCTCACGGTACAGATGGAATGCTGAGAGTGAGAATTAAGACCACACTTCAGCACATAAATGCCTGCCCGCCCAGAAAGAGGAGCAGAAACAAGCAAACCTCCCCTGACATGGGTGCAAGGCGAGATTCCCAGGGCAGGGAGATCAGCCCCAGCTGTAACCACTGCCCTGGCTGGTGGCCAGCCCTGTGTTTCAGGAGCTCACATCCCTCAGAACATGGGCACAGCACTGCTAGAGGCACAGCAGCACCACTGGCTCCGTGGTTTACTCCTGATATTGGCTTGGAGTTGATCATTCCTGGGGCCTCCAGCCGAGCTGGATCCTCACAGGGATATCCAACAGGGACTGTCCAGCTCAAACTCAGTGCCAGCTCAACAGCAAAGGAGCAGCTCACTTGTCAAGACTACAAACACAAAACTCCCCTAAGTCCTTCTCTTACACTTTCAGGGTATCAAGTGATTTTTCAAAGTGAAGGATTTTCCCAGTAAACACAGCTGAGTGCTCCCCCAGAGGGGATCAGACAAGCATTAGGAAGGAAGAAAAGAGATACCTGCATAGAGTTTGTTGTTAGAAACCATCATCTAGAAGGGAAGCTTCACATCCCTCAAAGTCTGGCAGGCTGAAGAGACTGAAGTTCTGTTTGGGAAAGCCTGGAGCTCTGCAGAGCCTCTGTAAACCAATATTTAAGATCTCTCATAAGCAGGAGAATACATCATTGTTTTCTATAAAGAGAATTTTGCCTTCACATGAAGACCCAATCCAGAAAAATGTGTCTATTTGTATTCCTCTTTGCTGCCAGATAGTCTTGGCAGAACAAATGCATTGCCAGCATCCTCCAGGCAAGGCACAGCAGCCTTGCAAGTGCTGTCCACCACTGACACAGACATTTTCCCATTTCCCTTTCCCACCCACAGCCCAATGAAATCTGGTTTAGCAGCAGCACAACTGCAGAGCCCATGCTGTGGGAGGAATGGCCTGAAGACAATACAAACCCAACACAGGAGCCCCTTTCTGTGTTTGCCCTCCCACCATGGCCAGGCTGGACCCTTCTATCTGGTTCCAACTGCAAGTGGAATCTTGGATGCCTCTGGAAGAGCAGCAGCCACGTTTCAGGATGTCAGCACAGCACTCTGACATCATTTACAGGTCTGGGTCACATTCGTGGCATGGCCAGTGGAGGCAGCGGCTGTGCACCAGTGCTCCTGCTGGTGACCACATCAGCCCCTGCCCAGGCACCTCCACACCCTCAGGGGGCTTCAAAGACTGGGAAACAACCAAGGCAGGCAGACAAAGCTCCCCTCTCTCTCACATTTACTATTTGGGATTATTATCCACTGGGAAACATTAGCATTTCTTATTGGAAGAATCACCACCATTTCAAAAATTACCTACACATTAAAAAATGGCTCCTTCCCAGATGACCAAAAAGTTTTGAGGAAAGCCAAACCAACCACTTCATTTCATTTTAGACGTGCATTCAGAAGATTAAGCCCCTTTAGGGGGTGAGCAGTTGAACAGTTTCATCACCAAAAAGGTTAAAGTGACATGCTCTGACCTTATCAAAAGGTTTCTTTCCAATAATTTTCTAAACAAAACCCTTAGGAAAATTATGCATTCTATGCAATGTCTTGCTGTTAATGAAATTAATAGTTTTGCTAATGAAATTTAAATTATTTTCATCTTCCTCATGAACAAAATTAAAACATCTTATTCCAAGCACTCTCATGAGTTCAAGTTAAAAGAGAATTGCCTAAGAATACAATGGAAATAGATTAAATCAGCTTCAGATGTTCATAAAGGGGTGCTCAGTCTTGGCACCTACCCAGCATGGAAAATTTCAGCCTCAAATAGCTCAGGTTCAGTGAAATTATGAGGGACAGAAACCTGAGCCTTCTCATGATAAGTGCAAGGAAGCCACAGTGGGACAGAGCCAGCAGGGCGATGACAAAGTGCCCGAGTCCCCTCCATGGGGACACAGAATTTAACCTTTATGGCAAAAGGAGTGCAGGGAAGACAAGATGGACCTCAGGTGGGAAGAGCTGCCAATGGCTGGGCATCCAGCCTCTTCCCCCAGCATCAGGATGCCTGTTGGACCCAACCAGCTTGCAGCCAGCTGGCCCCAGGCCCATCCTGGGAAGGTGGGGATACGCCAGGTTCTCAAATCCTTGGATAGGCACACAATTACTCCACTGCCTTCTGCAGGAGTCTGATCTCAGTCCAGCTGTCCCCAAAGTGGGGACTGAGGTGGACTTGGGCCACACAAAACCTCCCTGCCTATCTGGTCACTGTTCCCAACTCTCTGAACCAGGCCAATATCATAAACAAATGAGTGAAGCAAAAGTAGTGGGATTTACTCCAGCACGGAGTCATTTCTACCCCTGGCCAGCAGCTCACTTCAAGAGGTCCTGCTATCAACTGCCAGAGGTGGTGTTCCCAAATCCCCACCACTTGGGAGAGACCTGTCATTGTCCCTCAAATCTGGGTGAGGGGGAACTCTCACTTCTGTGCTCCATTTTCCCTGCTCATGCCATCCTTTGTTTCTTCACATCTCCCTTACTTTTCAGTGAGGTGGTTATGTCTTTTCCACCCTTCAATCACTAAAGGCCTGATTTTCTTTCACCTTAAGGGTGAAAAAGGAAGCAAAGAGAAACATCATTTCCAGCTGAAACAGAAAGGACAATTTCAATAGGCAAACCATCATTATTCTGTGGTGTGTACACCATGTGCCTGGAATGCTACTGGAGGCACCTGGCAGACAGAAACATAGAATGGAAGAGGTTGAAGAAGCGAAAATACTATAGTAAACTTCCTTGGGATGTTAAGATGATCCAGAAATCCTTTTGCCCAGTTTCCCCATACGTGACCCTTACTCTGACAGATTGCACCAAGCCATGGTTCCTCAGCTTCCTCACATGTGCAATGTGCGGTCACCCCAGCAAAAGCAGGGCAAAGGTAGCAAGACTTCATTTACTTAATTCCCCAGTGGTTTATCCAGCCATATCCAGCCCAGCCACCTCAGGAATTCAGCTGGGAGGACCATTAGGTTGAGCATAGCCTGGACTGGATGGCTTGCAAGCTGCTCTTTGCAAGGTGGTGGATGGAGAAGGGCTCAGCTCTGCAGGTGCCCACCTTGAGATGGGCTGGCATGGACCAAGTGGCCCCAGCCAGGTGCCAGCACAGAGCTGACACATCCCCACCTCAGCAGTGTGCTGTAGGGTGCTGCTAACTCTGCAGCCTTCAAAGCCAATACAATATGCACAACTGAAATGAGGGAAAACAGGTGAGAGAAAAGCTACCTTTCAACAGGCATTATTAGCCTGTCCCCAAAGCAAAACTCCTGCCTGCACAATATTTAGCGACCTGCACACCACTCTCTCAGCCATGGGAGATGCCGGGGCAATGGTTCACCCCCTGCCTGAGGTGTTTAATAGTCAGACTCAATCTTAGAGGACTTTTTCAACCTCAACAATTCCATGATTATCGGAGTGCCTGCACTGCAGCACCTGCCAAAGCAGCGCTCCCGCTCAGCCTAGGGTCAGGCTTGCACAGATGTGTGTGCAGCCTGGCAGCCTCCCGAAACACCTCAGAACCCCTCATGGCCTGGGTCATCCCTGCCATGGACGTTCAGCCCAGCCAGGTGGAAGTCCCTTCGGGGCCGTGCTGGAGGCTCATCTTTTCCAAATACGTCGAAAACAGAAGGCCAGGGCTGGATGCAGGTTTGCTGAGATCAGGGCTATTCTGGTGCAGACAGGCTATGTGCTGCTGATAGGGAGGATTAATGAGCCAGGCTGCTCCTCCGTTGCAATTAGAAACAACACTACAACTATTTTGGTGCCGTTTCTCTGCCGAGCACTCAAACAGCTTATCAGCCCCTTCTAGATCTGCATGTAATCACGGCTTTGTTAAATATAGGAGGGTAACAGCCATATGCACAGCTGCTCTGCCCCTGGAGCCAAGGTGTGGAGGACCGCTTGCTAACGCTCACAGCACTAGAGAGAAAGAGAGGAAGGTGTTGGGTGGAAGGCACTAACACGCCTTCAGTGTCACGTTGTGGCGGCTTAAAGTCCTCCGGCATTTCCAGTGCTCATAGGAGAGCCGGACACAAAGAGCACCTAATTCACTCCCGCTGCAAGGAGAAGGCCCTCAGTGTCTGCAGCTGTAGCCAATCACCACATTTATCAGCAAAGGAAATGGTTCTGTGACATTAGTAAAGGAGGAGGAATTCCAGCTCCTGGGCTCTGTTCCTCACTCTGACCTATGACCACGGAGAGCCCTCTCATCCACCCCAGCTGCAAAATGGGAGAGACAACACCTGTCTAAAGCTTGAGGTCTTGCCTCCTGCTTCCATGTTGTTATTGACAAATGTGGGTGATACTTCAAGGCAGAGAGGACTTCCAAATAAAACAAATCCTTTATTATGTCCAACTACTCTGTTTCATACATCTCCTATGGAGCAGTAAACATTTCATCTGCCTCGATTCCCTGGCAAAGGTTACATGTTTGTGACCGTGCATCAAATCATTGATATGCTTCAACACTCAGAGTAGGAATTGGACTCATCACACTTTCTGAGATTGTTACTGTTGTTACACTCATAAGAGCTCAGCTAAGACAGCTGGAAGAAACAGCTCACTCAGGGCACTGGAGTTTCCCTTCCAGGTACTGTCACAGACCCCAGCCCAGAAGGGCCAAGCCCCGAGGAGTTTCTCCAACAGGTTGCACTCCAGCACATCAACAGCTGGACTCCAGGCCATGTCCTGATGGTCACCACAGCCCCCATCACTCAAGGGGCACAGCTAAAAACTGAGGAGGGAAACAATGCATCAGTGTGCCCCACGGCACCTGTTTGCCTCACACTGGAAACGGGTCCCTACAAGCTGCTATCAGGAACTGCAGAAGTTCTGTCACAGGCGTTGAAGGGTTACAAGACAGAGCAAAGCATTGAGGCACATGCACAACGCTGCATCAAAGCTGGGTGCCTTGGAAAGAGCTTCCAAAAGGATGCTAGCAGGGCAAAGCTTGGTTCAGGAGTGCCACACCTTGTTCAGATCTCTGAAGATACGAGCAGCTCCTGAGCCAGCTGCTGGTATCTCAGTTTTTCACACTAGCATCCTCTTCCATCACCCCAATGGATTTTAAGAACCAACATGCTCTCATTGAAGCTGCTGCCAATGCCTCTGACTAGACATTTTGTACCTGCATGTGTCCTGGATCAGAGAGAGATTTTACAGCCCAGCAGCCCTCTATGCAGAGTCCCTGCATCACAGACAAACCTCTGCCCATCCTTATAGCAACTTACTATGCTGCTCTACAATGTGATCTTCTTTAAATGCTCCACTGGCATCTGCCAGAAGAGCAACTTGATATGGAACTCACAAGTGCCAGACAGCTCCTTCATCTCTCCACGACAAATAAATCTTCAGGATAAATCCATGCTCTCCAATGTCACTTCTTATATATAGACAATCAAGGAAACTAAGGTACAGAAGTGTGAAGACAAAGTATTTGTGTCAAATTATATTTAACCTGTCATTTAGTGATTTATCTAACAGAAATAATTTGTTACATTTTTAATTTTAATCTCTGGTTCACATAAAGGTTTTTTCAAGTGTTTTTGTACTGTGCTGAGCTCTTTCCCTCTAAGATACAGCCATTCTTATTCTCAGGAATAAACCTTTAGGTGATTTTTCCTTGCCACTGCAATGAACCCAGCCCTGAAGCAGGAGCTCACAGGCTCTTGGCTCACTCTGACAAACTCCCGTCACATCCCAGGGAGATGCTGAGCAGATGGGCATCTCACAGGGCAGGATTTAAGCCAGACTGGATCAAGCCAAATTCAACAGGACCTCAGAGAGATTCCAAGGCCAGGGACTGCATCTCTACATACTGCAGGACACAGGATACTGCCTCCATAAAGATGGAAAGAGCAGGATAGCTCAGTCAGCGAGTCAGCAGTAGGATTTCTGGCTGTACCTTGGCTAAGTTCTGCTACTGTTCCTCACTCTGGCTCACAGCTCACCTGAGAGGCCTCTCCACCTGGGCAGCACCAACTAGAGATGATCAGCAGGCGACTGAAATATGCAATTTTGCCATCCCACCAGTGCCCTTTGTTTCTAGTAAGGAGGCAGTTGCAAGCTGGAATTGCTGCAGGACACCTTGGGCTCTGGGGTCCCAAGAAGAGTTGCTGCCTGAAATAACCAAATCACACCAGAAGCCCATCCAGATCATTGCAAACATTCATCCAGGTGCAATATGCCTTAAAAATTACTGACTTTAAGTTGCTTTCCTCCAGTCTGAGGAATGACAAGACTGGAAAAGATACAGAAGACAGCTAGAGCAAGACAAGAAAGGAGGCTGCTCTTCCAGCTCATGCTCCACTAAGACAAGGGCCTAACAAGAGTGGAGACAGCAGAGGCAAGAAACCCCTCAGCAAAAGGAGCACTGGACTGAGCAGAGAGATTAATAGTGCACCCCGCAGGGGGAGGATGATGGGGGCTGGCAGCACCCAGGACCACTCCTGGGAACACAGCAGGTCCTCAACTTTGTTTCCAGCAGCTGCACACCCACTGGGAAAACTAATGGCTCTGATCATTGGCTACTGATCTCAGGCTGGCTCAAACAACTTGAAACCTGCTCATCAGTAACTCCTCTGTGGTAGCTACAGGAACAGCAGACAAACAGGCCACAGGAAAGCAGATACCTAATAATGAGCCAGCCCTCAACTACTTATTATCTCTCTTTGATTCCCTCCTTAGTTCAGTCGAGTGATACCAGGCCTTATTTTTGTCCTCCCTACTGAATCAGCATCTTCAGTTCCCAGAGGCCTTCCTGCTGCTGGTAGTGCACACGGCAGGAGCCAGCTTCACCATGGCTAAGCAGGCCAAAACACTCCCCCATCTGCCTTTTCCCACACCCCTTGTGGCTCCTGAGTCCCGTCAGCTCCTGCTGGTGCTTTTGAGCACACCTCTCTGCAAGTCCTTGGCAGAGCTTGTGCATAAGGCACCAATGCACTTCCTACACGATTGCTTCAGCTCAAAACACTCTGAGCCTGTATCTGTCAAGAGGGTAAGGGAAGAGCTTTTTCCAAAGGACACTGGCACATCTGTGAAAGGTAAAGCCATAGGAAACGTCAGAAATTCATCTGCCAAGACAAGAAGGTGGATTCAGTTATCCCCAGTATGACCAAGAAGAATAAAGCATATGAGCTGCTTAGCATGGAGAGTTAAGCAATCTCTTGGCTCTGGAACAACCCTAAAGTCAAAGCAGCTTTCAAGATGGATGAATTGAACATTTCTAGATTTAACAGAGCTTTACAGCAGGTCTCGCACACAGCTGAGTCACCATTTGTAAAGAGAAAGTAAATTCCCAACCAGAAGCAGCACTTGCTCACAACACCTCACCTGCCTTGCGTTGCAAAGTGGATCTCAGGGAGCCACTCACAGGACCTGGGTGATACCCCCAGAAACAAGAACGGAGGGGAGAGATGGAAAATGAGTTATGAGGGAATCAGCTTCCCAGGACCGTGCCTATTTTAGCACACCTCGCACAAGAACACAATGCTGATGCCAAGCAGGGAAAAGCAGGTCCTGGTCTCACTGACACCCATGTGTGAATAAAAGGCTACTGAGTGATTGTCCCTTTTTTTTTTGGGAACCATGCCTCATCTTGGAGTGGCTGAGGGGGATGTCACAGCCAGCAGTAAGAGCAGGGGATGGGTGATCAAGCCTCAATTCTGTCCTTAAAGTCATAAATAACAGTTCTGGTGTTCCTGTGCCAGAGCAAGCATACCTGTTTAAAGTCCATCACAATTCTGGCTCACATCCCTTCAGTTTTGCTCCCTCCCAGAAATGAGGGCAAATCTTTTATTTTTTTCTGGCTAGGAGCATGTAGTGCTCAGGCAGGGGCTTTCTACTGACATGCAGGCACATACTCGCAGTGCATCATACTGGGTAGCAGAAAAGGATGCAAAAGGTGCACACAGGCAGGACTCCTCAAACCCTCACCAAATTTCTCCTGCCCTTCGCATAAAGATGCTAACTGACCATTTACTAGCTTCAGTAAATTCTGCCTTAAAAAATATCAGCATTACCCTCCAACCTGTTCCCTAGTGAAGCAATTCTCAGGCTGCCACTTCCCAGCGTTGCCTTCAGTGGGACATAACCCTCCAGAGGTCCCCTCCAGGGAATGGTCTGCAGGAAGGAGGGGTTTGATCAGCCCACCTCCACGACCAACAAACCCACAGCAAACTCCACTCATTCACAGCCTTGCACTGCCCTACCCCATCGTTTCCAAGACCATCACACCGGAGAATAAAATCAAGCTTTGCTCCTCACAGTGACAAGCACAGGCTGAGAGAGTTCCTGCAGCAGAAACTCCAGCTCCAGACCCATGCATGGAGCAGCAGTAGCCAAACTGCTGAGCCTGACTAAGGCAAATACACGGAATCCTCTGCTGCCAGTAACTCACTCAAGGCTGCAAGAGCTACTCATTGGCTCAAGTAAGAATTAAAACACCAGTACTTACACGGCTGCAAACTTCATCCTAATGCACTCGGCGTGCGGCAGCCAAGGCTGAACCAGAGAGGATGCTGTGAGTCATGTTGGTGCAGCACCACCTTCTTCCCTCTTGAGGTGTTTGAACAGGAACAAGAAAAGCAGTAACATGGCAGATCAACTTTGAATCAAGTTCTCCCTTCATGCTGAGCCCCAGGTACACAGCCTGCACGCTCCCTGCGGTGAATAACCTGTTTCCCTGGCAGAGCACCAGCACTACCACACAGTGTTTGTGGCCACAAACAGGCTGCAAAGACAAACTTTCCAACCAGCCCTCAGCCCTGCTGCTGCTGCTTTTGCTTCTCTCCTAAGAAAGGTTTTCTAACCTCCTCTCTCCTACCTAACAAGGGGCACCTGCAGTTCATGGAGAACAGCTGGAAGAGGTTGGGCCCAAACACAAGGAAAGGTGGGAGGGAGGGAAGCAGATCAGCTTTGCTACGGGACCTCCCTCCTTCCCAAAGCACAAAGGCTCCCAACCAGCAAATGGCACCTTCTCTGTCCAGCCACTCTCTCCTTAGCTCCAGAAGCAATCACAGCCCAAGAGGTTTTGCTGCCTGGGCAGCAATCACTGTCAAGGGTGTTTTCAACAAAAGAACCAATAATAATCATAGGAAAAAAAAATCAACTCCAGTAGAAAAATAATTTAATAAAGGGATAAGTTTCAAGAAAATATCTGTATAGTAACAACATTTTAAGTAAAATGTCCACAAAAATATACATGTCTAATGTGATTATACATTAAGTTTTCCAACAGGTCCTGTTTTACACTTGGTTCAATCCATGTAGGTTTTCGCGTAGGAAAAGCCTTCACTGCTATCAGCCTTCCTGGGACAGATCAGTTTCCACAACAGAATCACACGAGCAATGTTTGCTAAGTCATTTTAGGCTCATACAAATAAACTTTAGAGGTGGTAACAGTCCAGAACAGATCAGGTTATACCATATAATTAAAAAAAAGAGTGAATACAAACAAGGAAAGCGAAAGGCAGCCGCCCAAGGGACACTGTCAGGCAGAAACATCAGCCCTACAATACATACCACACAACACTGACACAGCTGGAAAAGGAGGGGCAGGAAGGGAAGAAGGGCAAGAGGGAGCGGAAAATCCCAGGAGGATGATTCCCAGGAATTGTGGAACTGCTAATAAAGGGGGCTATAGAGAAGCAGGGAAAAGCACACGTGACCAACATGTGTCTAAAAACCGGACAATTTTGTGACATAGAAGATAAGTTAACTACAGGAATATGGGAAAGGAATCAGTGGAGATTGTTTATTTCTTATTTTTTCAAAAGGCTACTGAGCTGTAAAAATAACAGGTCTGTTCCAAAAAGCCCTCACCAATAGTGCTAATTCAGTCAAACCAGAGAGAAAAATCTGGTTACAGAGAGATGCAAGCGTACAGCAGAAAGTAAAGAAAACATGTTCCACCAGCAGAGGACAGGAACGCAACACTGAAGGGGAGATGCCAAACAAGAGAGATCAATTTTGTCAATGGGAGAGGTACAACACCACAAAAAAACCAAACCAAAGGGAAAAAAACAAAAACCCCACCCCATAGAAAGAAAATGGAAAATGGCTAAAGAAATAAAAGGACACACACTTTCCAAAAGATTTTTTTGTTTTATAATCAAATTTTTTACATAGACAACTGAAACACACCAATATTTTGTGCGAAAAATATTTTTAAATAAACTTTGCTTGTTCTAGATTTTTGTACATTCTGATATACATATGTAACAAGGTTTATGGCACTGTAACCAGGATCAAAACCACATAAAGGAACGAAATAACTGCTCTCGTTTATCCTTTCTGAACCAAGCCGGCTGTTGTTGCACTATTAGACTTTAAAAATTATTATCTTACTATTAGTGGGCAGCCAACTCTTAATTGGTTTGAACACTCAAAACAAACCCCAAATTATTATTGCACAAGAAGCCAGTGAAGGCATATGGCATAGAATGATCGAAGTCCCTTACTGTTAAAACCTTACACCCCAAAATAGAAAAATAGAACTGGAACATGAAACACGCCAAATAAACTTTGTTTTCTTCTTTAGGTTGAGTCAGGAGTGCGAAAAGTGCCTTGCAGACTTTTAAGCTGCTCTGATTTCCTTTGCATTGGTGAGCATTTTGCTAGGTTATCTTTAGCAAAGCCTTTGCAGAACGAAGGCCCTTCTGTTTCAGAGAGGTTTTTTCTGCTTTCTTTTGGCTATTTGTCTTTTATCTTCAACTTAGGTTTCTTCAGTCTATGAACCTGCACAGACTACTTAGCCATAAACTCTACAAGTAGCCAGAGAGGAGGGAAAAAATAAAAGAAAAAAAGCCCAACATTTCTTCTTATTATTATTTTTAAAAGTACTCCTTTTGCTGTGAAGCCTCCCTGCTCTGACGCTATCTGAGAAGGAAATCATAACAGCATCCCAAACCCAGCAAAGTCCTTGGATCTTTTAAAAACCTTTCCTTACAAAAAAAGGTTTTTATTCACAAAAAGTTTGCCACAAAACTCCCCTTTGAAAGCTAAAAAGAAAACCCCACAACCCAACCCTCTCTGCCCCAAATCAGGTGAAGAACAGGTTCTGCCCCCTCACAGCTCGGCTGTCACACGACAGTCTCGACGCCGATCAGCTTTGGTGTGAGGATTCGTGGGGTGACTCCATTGTTCAGGTCTTCTTCAAACTCCAGTAACTGCCCCATAAAGTTAAGGTTGGGGGAAATGATTGGTCGTTTGCCTTTGACAAATTTATAGGCATCCGTCATGGTCATGCGTGTGTGCTTCATTAAGTACGCGATAACGATGGTGGCAGATCGTGAGACACCGGCCTGGCAGTGGATGAGGAGACCTTTTCCACACTGATGAGCTTCCTCTGCAAACGAGACAGACAGAAGAAAGAAAGATTTTTGCCAGTCTGTAAATTAGAACAAGATCGGTGCAATTAAGAGTAACTTAATGTGAAAAGTCCCTTGATTTGATTACCAGCACAGCGGCGTCTCTTCCCCTTCCCCTCCAGCACATCTTCCCCCGAGGTTTCAGAGCTACTGAATGTGAAACTCCCAGTGCAGTCTGACACTGAAAATCCTCACATCCACTCTCTACTCCTTATTAGTGGAACCATGCATTGAGAGATGCTGCTTCACTGCCAGGGAACATTTCCTGAGGAGGACAAGGCCCATGATGAGGAATCTCAGGCTACATTTCCAGCTCAGTTGCAACGCCACTGCGTTATGTCAGCATCACAACTTCCCTGTTTCTCAAAGCAGGGAACCACTCTTCTAAAACCCAGGTATTTTCAGATTCAATTCATAACAATACATCTGTTTCAAAGCCCTGTCCTCTGGAGCTTTACAAAGCTATTCTGGAAATGAGCTTCAGTGGGGCTCTCTGCTGTGGTGCCTCTGCAAAAGGAGGAGCTGGATACACACACACCTGCTCCACCAAGATTCATCACTTAGAGGGAGGCACCCTGGGCAGCATTTAGGAGGGACAGAGTCCTTCTAACCACATGTTAGCAGGACATGAGAGAGGAGAATCACTACCATACCACCCTCATCTGCCACAGCTTGCTTTTAAAAACGGAGATGGAACTTTCAGGAAGTGACACTTCAAACTACTTCTTTTGTTTCAATCCACAGGAAGAACTTGAATTTAGTTTGCAGGTTTTGGCACGACTCCAACCCCACCAAGACTACAGTTCAAACCACCCCACATGTTCAACCTGTACTGTGAAAGCATAAAAGAAGCCAACTTCCCTCTAGACATTTTTGCCAGTTAGTATTTCAGAAAGCTGAAACTCTCTAACGCATTTTGACACACATTCCCAGAGAGTTTCTGATGATTTCACTTCCTATGGCTTTAGTCTTAGCTAAACCTGGGGTTGGTTGTGGTTTTTTGAAGACATATTTAAAGAAACACAGGCCAACAATCTGCAGTTTAAACATTCCCAAATCTTCTCAAATGTAATTTAAAGTTTACCCTGAGGAACAGAAAGCTTTGACCAGTTACTTCCACAGCTGGTTAATTTGATACAGAAGAAAAACTCTCAATGGAGAAATATTTGTTTATTAAAAACAAAGACAGACCCTCAAGCTGTAATTATTACAAAGGAAAGTAAAATGGGGTTTGAAACGCTTTCTAAACCTTTCCAGAGCAAAGCTGCTTTCTCTTCTCTTGGTAAGGTCACAGGCCAAACACTATCTTTCAGTGGTTTTGAGAACTCTAATCCTGCAATTCATGGGGATGAAGGGAGCAGAAATCTCTCCTACCTCAGAAGGACCTCAAGAGAGCTTCACAGTACCCAGAAGGACCTAAATAGAGCTCTCTGCCTAAGCTTAGCCTATTGCATCCCCCCATCTTGTTGAACTCAAAGTTCAAAGTTTTATTGGATTTCTTGACACAGCTGTTTTCCCAGAGGATCAAGGCAAGGTTCCCTTTTCCCTGCCCTTCACCCAAACAAGTGTTCACCTTCCCAGGCACACAGTAACCAGCAGCCTGGGGAGCTGACAGCACTACTGGTACGGCTGGGGCTGGGTTAGGAACTCAAGGGAAAATTTGAGTTAGAGATCCTTTGGTTCTTCACGCTGTGCAAGACAATCCCAAAGGCTCAGAGTGGTAACACTCAGCTGAACTGCAGCATAAGCACTGATTTCTCTATTCACTTCACTCAAGCAGTGTGCCTACAGAGCACAGGCATCAGCACACCACAACCCCCTGCCAAGACACAGCCAGGTGAGGCTGAGGAGCCCTCTGCTTCTGAGCTGCCAGCCCTGCCCAGCAGCAGCAGGGGCAGATGGGCTCACAACAACATGCTGAGCTTGGCCCTCCTGCCCTGGCACCCAGTCCCACAGCTGGGGCCAAATCCTTGCCAAGCCTGAGTGCACCCGAGTGCAGAGCCAGCACAAAGGAGGGCAGGGAGGAACACGGCACTGCACCCACTCCAGTACAGGTCAGTCAAGGACTTGCGTTGCGGTGCAGCACACGAGCACACTTCTTCCTTTGTCTAGTACTCCTCCATCAAACCTGAAGTATTGGTAAAGGAATTAGCTCAGTCTCAGCATAAGAAAATAGAATTTTATGTCAGGGGTTCCCCTGGCATATTTCAGAAAACCTCTCAGGACACATACTTGGGCTAGGGAAGCACTTTTACTATGCCACAAAAGCAGTGTCCACAGAGACACCTAGAAGAGCAAGCAAAGGTCCTCAAATGCTTTCAGTATCACGTGCTGAAGTCCTCTCTGACCAGCTCTGCTTGAAGTGGCCATCTGGCCTTAGCCTAACTGAGCATGGCCCTAAACTTGGCTGAGGGCTGTGCTGTGTTGATCGTAATGAGGTCCAGAACAACACTGCTGTGTCACCTCTTCAGTAATCTCCACAGCAAGCTGCATGTCTGTGGTGAACTCTCTCACACAGCCTACAGGGTTTAGAGGCTTATTAATGCAAGTTTCCATCACTATCCACTCAACCACACATACAGCTACAAATCTAATGGTGGAACAAGCCAAGTGTGAAAGTTTGTCAGTTTTCTCATTAAGTTAGCAAAGACTGAGACACCATTAAGAATAGTCACTATGAAAAACTGGCTGGAAGCCACTGTGTGGAAACTAGGAATGCAAAGGAATCAAAAAGAGAGGATGACGAAAGTCTCAATTTTGTGGGGTTTCCTGAATTTAGAAGCCTGGAGGTAGGCGTTACTATCACTGGATAAAAATTGTAACCTCGGGGTAATTAACCGGATGTGCCAGAGATGAGAAAGGACAGAAATATGAGGTGCTCAGCATTTCTGACAACCCAAACTAAAGGAAATATGGCCTTAACCAGCCTTCAGAGTTGTTGGCAAAGCACGAAGTTCACTCTAAATGGTTATAACGGGTAAAAAGAATAACAATAAAAAAAACAAACAGGAGTATTTCCAGGCAAGGGTAATTACCAATGAACTCAAAAGCCTCTTCAAAATACTGCCTGAGATTCTGCTTGTTGCTGTCAGTGGCCGGGAGCCGCTTGTAGTTGAACATGCCTTTCTCATAATGGTACAGGGGCAGGTGGGTGGTCACGTTGATGACGTAGCCGATGTTCATCCTCTGCATTTTCTCCAAGTCCTGAGCATCGTGCTCGTTTCCGAGGAAGAGGAAGGGCAGGATGGGGGTGAGCTCAGCGTTCTCGATGTCTGGCGTGGTGGGGATGGACTGAGGTAGCACGGGGGGCACAGCGGAGGCGCCGCCCCCTCCTCCCCCCTCGGGGCACTCTTGCAGCTGGAGGGAGTTGTCGCAGAGGTTTTCGTGGTTCTGCCTGAAACCGCTGAGTCCTCCTGCGAAGAGAGACCACGCAGACACTTTGGTTAGATACCCCAAGATTTCCTCAGAGCCCATAGTGGGGCCACGAGGGCTGGAGCTGGCTCTACTGTCCCCACCACCACTGTAGCAGTGTCACTGGGCTGTCAACAGCAAGGGTGGCATGAATCAGCAGCAGGCATTGTCCTCCCTCTGCGCCGCGGACGGTGCCAAGGAACGGGCTCACACACAAACACGCCTCTGTGCGACATCAGCCTGGTGGGGCTGCCTCACCTACCGGCCCGTTCGACAAGGAAGGTGTTCTTCCAAGAAAGAAAACAGCACCAAAACTAGGGGCCAAGGGGCTATCAGCACACTAAAGCAGAGCAGCAAGCCAACTGGGACAGCCTTAGCTTTACCTGCCCTTTAGCATCCCCCCAGCCAAGAGCTCTGAGGAGGATGGGAGCAGCTCACCCCAGCATCGCCCCAGGGAACAGCACGTACCCTTCTGTGTGCCCGAACAAAAGAAAACCACTCCTTGGAACCTAACAGCCACTGAGGTGCTTGCTTAACATATGGCAAACAGCTCTCCTTTTGCTGCCCCGGCCACCTGAAAATATCTAGCAAGAGTTATTTTTAGGACATTAAAATGGATTGGGAAATGGATCTGAGGGGGGAGGGAAAAGTCACTTTTTCAGTGAAGGAAGCTCGTGCCTGCTCTATTGCTGGCTTTTTCAAGCACCATTTCCCCCTCTCCACATTTTATTTTTTTTTTTTTGAGGAGGATGGCTTTGCAGGGCTGGAGCAAGCAAAGTGGACCTTCTTTCTACACCTCATTCTGCACTGACATCATCGGCAGGCTCCCCACCTGCCCGGTTTCCATGGCGATCCCACAAAGCACACAATGACATCAGCTGGCATGACATCAGCTCTTTGAGTGCAAACAATGCGAGAGCTACTACTTTGTGCGAGGCCTTTGGTAGGAGGCGGCGGCGGCGTTCCTGGGAGCCGCTGATGTAATGCTAACAGGTGGCTCCTCCGAAAGAAAAAGGCGGAAAGAGGAGAAATGCAAGGATGCATTCCCCCCCACCTCACGAACGTTGCTGTTGTACCAGGATACTTGAAGTCATGCTCGGCATCGAGATGAGCCAAGTGCTCAGGCTCAATTGCACTTCGTTAACTGCAAGCCAAAAAAAACCCAGGAGGTGGGAGAGCGGCTCTGAAGTTACTAGAAAGAGCCACACTAGCCAAAAAAAAAGTGGAATGTCACTCTCCCAATAACGTTATTTAAAAAGAAAAATAAATTTAAAAAAAAAAAGGCTATTTGTCTTTTCCAGGCTTTTTCACAGTGATCCAGTGAAGGTTTTAAAGTGAAGCAAAACATGCTGCCACTCCGGCTCTGGATCAGACACAGCAAAGGGTTTAAATGCCTACTGTTAAGTGCTAGAATTCAATGTCCAATTGAAGTGTCCATGACATGCCTCCCCATGGGGTGGGACCCACCCAGGCCCATTTCTGTGCCCTGTGCTGTATCCCTACAGCACAAGGCACCCAGACTAGGTTACAACCATCTGAGGCCCTCTAATGCAAGTGCCCTTTTTCACATCCAAACTCATGTCCATCACACACTGCTAGTAATGAAATTTCCCAGAAATTCTTGAAATGCCTACAAAATGGAGAATATTTCCCCTGCGTCAAAAATGGGCTTGTCTTCAGCTATTTCTGCTGTTTACAGGACACAAAGCAAACAGATTTGACTCAAAGATCTCTATTTTCAAAGTTGATACAACAGGGGATCAGGATAGAAAGAAGAGCAGGGGCAAAAATCTGAGCTCAACTACACCACCTGGCCTCAACAGGGCCTGAAAAGTCTTCTCAGTCCACTCAAGAAAACAAACAAGATTATGGTCCCCAAGCTGAACATGTCTGAAGTCTTATCTAAACCAACAGCCCCAGACTACAGTCTAGGCTAAAGGCTAAACCCACATTCCCATCTTTCTGAATGGGCAAGCAATCCATTCAGCCTGAATATTGCTGTTTAAACAGTAGCCACAGCATGCTGGGGTTCCCAAGAAAACCCCTGAAAAAGTTGTTTTAGTGACCCTGGAGCCAATGACTCCTGCTGACTTGTGGGAATAAGCAGCCCCAGGTGGAGGTAGGACCCCACTGGCTCATCACTCAGGTGGGGACACACTGATGGTGTGGCAGACATCATCTTGCTTTACCAGCTGCCTTGTAAGACACAGCAGAATATCAGGGCAAAGAACGGGAAGGGATTCCAAATACAACACGTGGAAGATGCCCAAACAAGTGGAGTAGCCAGACATATAATACCTTCATCCACAATTTTGTTACAGACGTTTGCCAGTATCACCATTCCTAATGTCAGTTCATATCCCCCATTCTCCTTGTTCACCTTCTCATGCGAGAGGAGAGTTAAAAAGTCAGTTCAAGCAATATTAAAAGCAACTCTAAGCAAATGTCGCTGAAAGAACACATTACTGGGGAGAGGATTACTAACCTGAACTGGCTCAGACACATCAGCAAGGGAGGACTGGACAAGAACACTAGTACCCAGAAAAGATGCAGTAAGATGCAGCCATGGAGGAAAGCTGAACCTTGATCCAACAGCAGGAGTTTAGCTTGGATCTGTGCTGCCATATGAGTCATGCATGTCCCAAAACAGGACCCAGACACCTCCTGAGTGCCGTTCCATTCTCAACACACACTATCCTTGAAAGAACTGATTTATGAGGCACTAGGGTAATTTAAGTGGAGCTCATGCATGCATAATGCTCAGGCTTTTCTTCAATTTGAGACTACCTCCCAAAACAGGTCCAAGCAAAGTTAATAATGATCAGTCAGAAGGAGAGGGATGGATTTTCCACATGAAGGTAAATATAACGTACAAAGTATTCAAATGCTTCGATATTCCCTTGTCAAGCAGCTGCTATTTCAGCATTTAAAGTCTTCATGTAGGAAGGGTAGAAGAGGTGGGAGAGAAGAGGCTGTACCCACAGCAGAGGCCAACACAAAGCTCTTGCAAGCCTGGTCTAAGAGCTGATTCATTCAACTCAGTAAGGTGCAAGACATCACTGCTACTGACCACAACTCCAGATCACAAGGAAGCTCAAGGCATGGATGCAGAGACTCCACTGGGGGTTATAACAAAAGCTGTTTCGTGGTTGACCCTGCCCAAGCTTCCCAAACCTGGGGAATGAAGGGAGCATTAGGGAGAGCAGTAACAGCATCTGTGGCCAAGAAGCACAACTTAGCAGAAGCCTCTCACTAGCACAGAAGCTGTATTTTAAAAGCAGCTTTTCAGATGCTATTTGCAATATAGGAAAAGCTTTCATCATATAGAGACAACCTAAGTAGAGAGGCAGTATAATATATCCACCAAGAAAGCCCACAGGAGCACATGGCAGTGCTGTTGGAACCCCAGCCATGCAGCCTGGACTCAGGAGTGCAGCCACCTTCAGTGACAAACCAAAATGCCAGGAGGCAGATGAGCCACCGATGGATGTCCGCTTCAACAGACTGTCCTGCCTGCAGCCCATCTCTCCTGGCTTTAAATACTCCACAGAGCTTGTAATGACCAAAGCATGGGGAAGTATGCCCAGCCAGTGTGATGCAGCCTGTGCATGGGCACAGAGAACATCCCAAGTGCTTTTGCTCTGTTCCAGGTGGTGTTCAGAGGGCTGAACCTACCCAAACAAAGATGGACATACAAGGATGCTCAGCACTCTGGGGAACCCGAGGTATTTCTTCCATGAGGAAATCAATCATTGAGGCAGAAGTCTTGCTGGCAGATGGCCTTGCATGGTATCTAGAATACAACAGAACACCAAGGGCTCTTTGCTCAGCGCTGATGCAAGACTCAGGTTGCAGAACCATTTTTGCAGTTGTAACTGCATGACCTTTTCCAACATCCTGCCCTGCCAGAACAGTTAGTAAGTGACAACAGACCTCGGAGTGTCTGAGACCTCAAAACTTTTGGAAAGTTTTAAGTCAGCACTGTACGTGCTCCAGCTATTCCCACTCATTTGTTCAAGTTCTCTGCGGCCATCTGCCCATAAACATCTCACTTAATGCTCCTCAAACTTCCCCACCAGGCAGCACCCGAGCAGCAGCTGCAGATGGATTTCCCAGCTCCAAAGCCACCCAGGAGCCCGGCGCTCGCACCCAGCACTGCAAGACCAGGTGAGCAGCTGGACAGCAGCCAAAGCAGCTCCGAACAAATAAAAAAGACAAGCAGCATGGTGCTAGCATAAAAATCATGCTTAACACAGTGTCTGTCGTTTGCCATCAGAAGAGGGCAAATACAATGCAAAACAGGCACCAAAAGTACAGCAGGAATGAGGCAGTCAGCTTTTTATGAGAGACTATGGTCTTGCAATAGCATCATCTTCAAAGAAATCCAGAAAAACAAACCTTACCTGCACAAATTTATAGAAGTGGATTGGCTGGTTGGGGATTTGTTTGTGTGTTTTGTTTGAGGGGGCTTTTTTGTTTGTTTGTACCATTGCGGCTTTTTAGTTTAGGGTTTTTGCTGTTTGTTGTTCAAGAATATTGAGAATTTAAGTACAAGGAGTACAGTAAAACCTGCCCTCCTCCTCTGTCTCTTCTCTGGCATCTCCTTCAGCCACCACTGCTGCTCTCTGTGTGACTATATGCAAACTAGGATTTGGGTTTGCAATATGCTTTGGCACACTTGCAATATGTTTCCTGTCTGGAAGCAGGCTCTTACCCCACAGTTAAGGGAGTAAATTACCTTGTTCCCTCTCCAGTGGGAGAGCTTAGGGAGAGGCAGCTACAGTGAAATACCCTCACCACAAAGCAACACCTTTGCATTACCTCATCGGTGTGGCTACACTTTGTTCTGAGCGTGGCAGGTACTGGGTGTTCCCGCTCCCACTGCAAACAGGAACATACTTTTATACATGACAGACTGCAGATGTGGGAGCCACATTTAGACCAAGCACGTGGTCTCGGGAGACAACCAGACCTTTTATACAGCTTTCAAAACTGTCCAGGCGGATTTCTGGATCTGCTCATCCTCGATTACAATACCACAAATCCATCTCAGAAAAAAAAAAAAAAAGGGAAAAAAAAAAAAAAGAAAAGCAACAGACACACAAGCACAAGAAGAACAGAAATCCCAGGACACTGGGAAGTATCAGCAGAAGAGATGTTCAGTCTGTAATTTCCCCTCCTCTCATGCTGCTGGGCTCTTGCGGGGTGCACAGCAGAGAATCGGGTGATACCACAGCTCTGGCCACCACAAACTTTACTCGCTCAGGAATGAAGCCAAGCTTTAAAACACCCACTCAGCATGTGACCTGTCAGTACCACCACAGCAAACCCTGCGGCTGTGTTTGAGTGAGTCTAGGGCTGACATGTCACAGGGAGCATTTGGGGTGCAGGACAAAGACACTCAGACAATTGGTGCGTATCTGTTTAAGACGATGCTTTGAATTTGTGCAAGTACAGCCTGTTCCTTTAAACCTGTGACCTCATTTATTTACATTACTGCAGAAAAGCACTGCCAGAAGCAACAGCTGATGACAGTCTCATGTATTTTTCCACTAAGACAACAATTAAACTGCTCCTGTGTTATTAATGAACAGATGACTTTGTGTCAAGTTGATTCAACGCACAGGATGCCTCAAGGTTAAGCAAACGTGACTCCAGCATGTAAAAATAGAAGTTAGGTATTGTCCAGATGCTTCGTCCACCCAGTGCTCTCCCCCTTCCTCAGCCTCCCGGGCAGTAGGGCCCAGGTCTCATGGCCACTCCCCACCATGCTGCCACCAGTGTCTAGAGGTCCTGGTGCAGGGCGGCACACGGGTGCTGTGCCACCACCACTGCAAGGCCACCATGCGGGCTGCTCCTGTACCACGAGCCTTCCACCAAGGAAGGTGCTGCTGTACAGGCTGAAGCAGAATTCTGCCACTATAGGCCCACCCCACTCCCAGGATATGGACAACCACCTAGACCATCTCTTCATACCACCAACACAGCTATGGGTGTAGAAGATGCAGCCATCACACTTGCTCACAGATGTTGCTGGAGTGATTTTAGCCACAACAAAGGTGGTTCCTGGTGTGTCCTGGGGATTATGCTCTGTTCATCCTGAGGCACTGAATGAAGGGATGCTCAGATCTCCTGAACAACACAAGACACACACTTTCCTTACTCAAGCAGGGCTCTGCTTCCCACACTTCCTCTACAGCAATGGGGCCAATCCAAGCAGATCACCGTAGGAGTGTTCCTGCTCTCCAAGCAGATGTCCTTCTTTTCACACAGCTACAGCTGAGCACTGCTCAAGGCTTGCCCTCACTGCTGCAGCAACCTTGACATGGCTGGAAATACTGTATTTGCCCACACAGCAGGAAGAGCAATTCCCAGGGGTGGGGACCTGTTGGACCACACTCAGCCAGGTGACATTAGTGAACTCCTCACCTGTCTGTGGGATGTTCCTAGGAAACCCTGCCATGGGGCTTTCCCTGTCACCCACACAGCATTCAGCACCACTCGTGCTGCAAAAGATTAAGCTTTGAGCAAACATAAAAAAAGTAAAAGTAAACAGCATACACAAAGAACAGCTTCCACCTCAATACACTCAATCTAATCTAGTCTCTCCCTTGAACTGAGCTGCCAACAGCACTTCAAAAAAAAAAGGCAAAACTTCACATTCCAAAGAACTTGCAAGGTCAGTTTTTTTCCGTGTGGGAACTATCCCGAGAGGTCAATTTGTACACAAATTCTGGCCTAGAGGAGTCACAAGCACATCCTTGACACAATGGCTTTGAGGTCCCTTTAGAAGTCAAGAGTGTGACGCCGGATGAATAGGAAAGGTTTCCCCTCAGCATCGAAGGACGTGCGCACACGTTTGCATGTTATTTCTAATTTTATCCCACTATGGTTCACACCCCTCGCCGCAGCACATCCTCTCCCACTGGCTTTTGAGGTCCTTGGCCTCATCTACTTTTATTTTTTTCCTCTTACACCAGGCATAGCCCCGCTGGCTCTCCTAGGGACACATCCTAGGGAGGCAGGCAAGAGGTCATCCAAAGCCCCTTTCCCTGCCAGGCTGTGCCAGAGTTGCTGGCTCTGCCCAGCTCCATTCTTGGCTCCTCTCATCCCACCACCACCCATTTTCTACCACATCATCACCCCCAGGAGCCTCCCACACCTCAACACATGACTTGCTTTTTTCAACCATCAGCTTTCACCCCTTCACTTTTCCTCTTCTCATGACTACTAGATCATTTAAATTCATTCCAATTAGAAAGAAACAATCTTTTTTCCTTAACTTATCACTAGAAAATCTTTAGCAGATTTCAGTTTAATTTTTTTTCATACTTTTTTGTCTTAAATTAAGGTTTTTCTCAGACCTTGGACACCTATGCAAACCCACACATCCCATCCATATCGTCCCCGTTTACTTCTCAGCTTTTCCAAGAGATGCTACTAACCTTTGGACTCCTCACCAGCCTGTCCAGAAGCCACCCTGAATACTTTGGGACCACCTCTCTGCATTCAAGACAGTGGTTCCAGCTTGGAACTGGAAATCTGCCCAATGCTATGGGAGTGCTGAGTCTGCTTATTTCAAAATAAAAACTCAAGTATTCACGGGAAAGGAAGCCAGCATCCTTCAAAGCACTGTGTTATCCTTGGGGAGCGGTCAGGAAGGTGAAAGAGGAGAAGGCCTGCTCTGAATTTTGGTACAAGGACTAAACTATACAAGAATGTAAATAAGAATAAGGCAAGAAACCCCACATCCCAAACACACTATGGTGACAACTCTGCAGCCACCAAGGAGGACTGAATTTACCCTCCCTGGAGGGCAAGCGTTTATAGCAGAAACTCAAAATTAGTCACATTACAACTTCTCATGGCAAAAGTATGTGTTCCCATGGGGATGCAGGCTAACATGAAGTCCAATTAAATAATCACTGGAAATGTCAGTGTAAACCCTGAAGGAATACATACTTCTACTGTGAAATGCTCCCACTGGAAATCATATTAACAAAAAGGTCATCAAGAAATGCTAAAGTTATGTACAAAGGAGGCAGGCGAAGCGAGGGGGGAGAGAACAGAAACTATTTTAATGCAATAAAATACCACAAATGGTTTTATATTGACAAAGAGCTGTGGGTCTGTTTTCCCAGACAGAGGTAGAGCTGAGCAGATTTGGCCAGAACACCAAGTCTCATTTGTTTTTTAATCTGTTACCAGCTCCCTCCCTGACCATCACCATACACATCTCTCAAGGAAGTGGCCTGGAAAGAGCCAGCACAGGAGCAGGATGTGGGCAGCTGTGGCTCACCATGTCTGAGGAGGGAGAAGGGTCCCAGCACTGTGTCAGACATCCGTAATCCTGGATGCGTAGGAGTGGACCCTTCTGTTTAATCTGCGTGTTTTAGACAACACTGACTTTTTCATGCTTCAGCCATCCATTTATTCTCTTTCCCCTTTTAAGGGCAACCTCTCCAGGACAGCTTCTTTCTAAAGAGTGAACAGGCTGCTTTGTTTCTCCTGAGGATAACACAGGCTCTTTCCCAGTCCAAACCACTGCTCCTCCACATCAGAAACACCAGCACCATGCACATTAATATGAAAGGAAAAGTGGGTGCTGATATACCACATCCTCATTTGGGAGTACCATCCATTTCTGTTGAATTTAAACTCTTCAGACTGAAAAGTTTCTACCCTCTTATCTACAAATAACAATATCTGGCTCTGATTTGACATTTTCCAGCAAGGTATTCCAAAGCACCTGAAGGAACAGAGAAAGCAAAGGATGGTGTCCTGACATATCCCAGTGCAACACAGTCCAAAACAAAAGCAGCATTTGAGTGTAACTAGCATGGTGCGTGCCAGCCCCCACTTTGACAAAAGGTTCAGGGCCAGCTCTGCTGGCACATTTATTCCACTCTAAATGGTCAAGGAGCCAAGGCTAGACCCCAAAAACCCCACAGGGAAAGAGAAAGTTGACCAGATTGCATCAATATTCTCCAGAGTCAAGGCAAGAAGGAAGTGGGGAGAGGGGGAAGAGGAAAAGACATATTGCAGAATCCAGAACTAAAAGCAATAAAACAAGGAATATCTCCAGACAGATGAAAATCAACCCTTGTGTCCAAATAAAATAACTCCTTGTCACCATGGGTGAGTTAATACTAATATTTCCCAGGAAATGTAAGAACTGTGTTATCGCTCAGCAGAGATGTTGCTCTGTCTTGCTGAACTAATACCTGCAAATATAAAATTAATTTCATTTTAAACAATCAGAGTGGTTTTGTACCTAAAATGTGCCAGCAAATTTTAAGCAGCATCAAAAGTCTTATTCTGAGCTCTCATCAACTGGACAGACAGATTCCCATTACCTTAACAGAGAACAAGAAGAATTAGGAGCTCAGGAGCAACATAGTGCAAGTCAACTGGTCCAACAACAGCTTTTGCTTTAAAACACTAGGGTTCAACTCCTTACATAAGGCTTAATATCACACTTTGGCATAATGAACCGGAGGCAACCAGTTCAACTGATATGACAGAAGCTTGCAAGTTACCTTCTATTTTCCAAGTCTCTTTAGCCATTGTAAAAAAACATAAAATAAATGATAATTCATGCATGGACAAGGAGTAACATTTGTTCTTCTTTTTATTACCTTTAATTAGAAGCAGCTCTTCTCTGCTGCAGTGAATCAAGTGGGAATTTATCCAGGCATGCCACAGACTTTTTAAAGCTAGGGCATAGTAAAAGAGTTGGAGCCAACGTGTTCACATTTCTATTATTCTCTTAATTTATTTTTTCCAACTTACTCCTTCAGAGCCCTGATCTTGAAAGCAGGGTGTTGCATGCACACAAAGCAGCACTTAACTGTGGCATAAGCAGTGGCTCCCAAGCCGTCCCACTCAGTAGGTGCATTCCTGTCCCTCCAGCAGCAGGTAGTGACAGATTTACAGTTCCCACCCGACCCCACCATCCCCAGACCCTCCAGTGGGGACAGCCCAGTGTAGAACCTCCCACTGCAGGAGCTGTGGGTGTAGCTGAGCTGGACAAGGGTGGCACTGCCCCGAGCAGCAGCAAGCAGAAGCTCATTCCTTCAAGTCAGAGGGACTGGGTGGCACCCAGACCGACAAGGTCCCAGTTGCTCCCTGTAGCCTTGCCAGTTTGGGTCTCTCTGCACGCTCCCTCCTGGGCCAGGCTCACTGAAACCAAGTGCAGGAGATCAGAAGCTTGTGCCCCTTTGGGATCTCACTCTCTTTACTGGGAGCAGAGCATTCCTTTGAAAAGGAGGCAACTCCCTCACCCAAACAGAGAAACACATGAAGATGAACCTTGACACTTTTAAAGCACAAAAAACACCTGGAGGGAAATCAGAGCCTAAAATTTAGAAAAAATGTACTGTCAAGGGAAGAGGGTGCTCCTAAATCCATCTCTCGCTTTCTGCAGCAGGCAGCTGTGTTGTCTCAGGGCACCACTGTGACTGTGGATGGAGTCAGGGTCAAACACACTTCACACCAATAGCAGCAAGAGAGACAAGCTCAGTGTTACAAAGGGTGGAAAGGACAGCAAAAGAAAAAACAAACAAACAACAACACCACAAACAAACAAAAACCAACAAACACCAACACCCCAAAACCCAAAGACAAACAAGCAAAAACCCAAAACCACAAAAACACAAACAAAAAACCCACAAATAAACCCAAACAAAAACCAAAACCCCAACCAAATCACATGAAAATAACTTCTCCACACCTCATGGCACCTCCTGTCATGTGGGCTTAGTCAGAATTCCCCTGGCCATGAGACTGCCCTGCCACCTAGGCTCAGATTTATCCCACTAGTCCAGTTACTCCTTTTTGCCACATGATGCTTGCTTCTCAATCTCTTCCCCTTTCCTTCCAGCCCCAAAATACTGCTCCAGAACTAGGTCAGAGACCACCTCCTGGTAGGACACAGGCACCTGGGGAATCAACACCTTTCTAACCAGCAGAGGACACACCAAAAACAACCTTCAGAGTGGTCCCGCATGTGAGGCTGCCTTCTCCATAGATATTAATTGAAGCAAAGAGTTTCCTGTACTAAAAAGTCACAAGCTGTTTAAACAAAGCAAAACAACAAAACCCCCAAGCTTCACTACTGAACCACAGAGCATTCATCAACACACTGTGCAGAGACCACGAGCACCCCTGGACTTCGCAGCTGCAGAAACACGTCCCCTGAATCCCTCTGTGCCTCCTGCCCACAGCAGTCCCCATTCTGCCTCCTCACAGGCTGTCCTGACTGGCACAGCCAGGACTGGTGGCCGAACCCAAGGGCACCAGTGCATATTTCAGCTTTCCCACAACCCCCAACACCCAATGGATCAAGAGCAGGTGAAAGGCCTGCCAGAGGAAGCTGAAGCAAATGCAATGCTCCAGACAGCACCTTGATGCACCTCCTCCCAAAACGTCTCTTTGCAGCTTTTACTTTTAGGTAAGGCAGGGAAAGGTGACATCCATGATATATACACTGCTCTTCTTTATGCCCCATCTCACCAAACACTTTTGTGACAGCAACAAATTAAGTTTTACAGTACAGAGGTGTTTAAAAAACTGCAAAAGACAGATTCAGGTGAGAACTTAGAATCAAAGCTTCAGAAAAACAACTGCTCACAGTAATTCAGGTCAGCCTTGTGATTTCTGTAGCCAGCACACTCCCAGGGCCCACCAGGGACTTCCCAACAAGGCCAAAGCACCACACATAATCCTATCTCACACACAGAGTGACAATGCATTAGGTTATCTTCAGATTACCATAATCTACTTCTTTGAACAGAATGACTTCTATAGCCCTGCAAGCTGATGCTAAATATTTGAGAGGTGTTTCCCTCCTGGCTGGCTGGTGAAATTGCAAAACAGGGAAACATTGAAATGTGTGCATGCTGCTCACATTTATGGCATTTTTTCACTTTTGAGTTGCTTGCATGAATAACAAGCCCTAATTATAATGGGGCTTTTCACAGAGTAAAGAGTCATAGCCTAAAGACAAGGGATGAGCCTTCACTTCAAATGCATCTTAAAGCCAAGGCAATCTCACTAAAAACTTTTGTGCTCATAAGTGTAGTAAAAACTTTGGCCGCTACTTTGGAAGGAAACCACCCATGTATAGCTGCAGAAGAAAAAAAAAATTTAAAAAATAGCCTATCCATATTAGTTGAGATGCAGACACCACTCAAGCCTCAAACACAGCTATTCTTTCACCCTGAGCTTCTCCAAAAGGTTGTGCTCACCTCAGGAATAAAAAGCCAGAAGACAGACGAGCACACTGTCCTAGAAAGATTTCAGTAGCAGAATTTCTCACCTCTGGCAGGGCAAGGGTAAGGGCAGCACATGAGGCACTCAGCTAATTATAACCCAACATCTACCTACCAGGAACATCATAGGGAATGTTACCCCAGTTTACACAGAACTGGAACAAGGTTTTTCTTTACAAGCATCAGAGAAGTTTGCCTAATGCAACAGTTTGCTTCTTAACTCTTAGTTCTTAATTCCAAGGGTGTAAGAAACCGGGGAGCCAAAAACAGGAAAAAAAATACATCTCCTTTCTATTCCTCCCTTTCCAATGCAGTGTCATTTCTCTCTTCCCAAGGGCAGTTAAAATGTGATAGGCACCATGCAAGCCAGCACAGCAAACTCTCAGATCCCACAATCTGGGAGAAAATGCCACATTTACCATTACTGTTGCATAGGCAAAGTTTAGAGGTACCTCTCATCTGCAGAAGCATGTCCTCAAAATATGGTAAAGACCGTGGTCTCCAGCTACACTATTGTTCCAATTTATCTATATGCAAATGGTAACAACACATACAACCAATTTTCTAGTGGGATGGCCAAGAAGATTATTTATTTCACTAGAAAGATACTTTAAGCACCAGCAATCAGAGTCTGAACACTGAAGGTGAAATCTCAGCCCTGACAGAGCCAGCAGAAGCTTTTCCCCCAGTGACTGATGGGGCCAGTTCTCCTCTGCAGCACGGAGGGAACACACTTTATTTTTAAATGTTAAGCAACACGTGAAACACCCAGTATCGTTAAAACTACACATTTCCCTATTACAACCATGACCTAATACTTATTCAGTGGAGATCTCTGGTGGAAATAAGTGCCAGGCACATGTTTTGTTGGTCAGCTGGATTTGTTGACCATTACATCAAGTTTTACTTTCAAATACACTTGTGCAGTGTAATCCAATTAGAGTTTAAAGCAACACTGACACTGTTAAATTATATAATTAATGACAGTAATAATTAATGTATTTGTACAGATTATGACCAGGTCAGGTATTTCAAAGGCAGCTGACCACAGTATTTACATGAATATAGGAGAACATAAAGCAAGTAATTATTCATATTGTAAGCATCTCAATCCCTCTGTAGTTGTTTCAACTTTACTGATATGTGACTCTAGTGTGGTAAGAGATCTGAAACTATTCTTAGACCATAGCAGAAAGCATGAAGTGGTTTGTTGGCAGGTCTTACACTCCCCACTATAATGAGAGCAAGTCACTTCATTTATTTCCCCATCAGATGATGAGAGAGAAGACTGAAAGCCAGAGCATAAATAAGCTCCTCAGACTGTGAACAAGAACAGAGAAGGAACCAATTTCTGTGGAGGAACCAGCTGGTTCCTCCCCATCTCCTTTGCAGAAGTCCAGCCATGAGTTTACAGCATATAGTGGGAATTAAAAAAAAAAGAAAAAAAAAAGCCAAATCATATATTTCACCTCTGCTTTTGAATTCCATTGCTCCCTTGAACTCAAACACAGAAGCCTTTACAAACTAAACACAAGACTTAAGCAGGTGCACAAGGTTCCCACTGCTGGGTCTTGAAGAAGAGGAAGAACAGCAGGATGGAGACAATGCCACTAGACCCTGGTCAGGAAGACAAAGGCAACTCCTCTTGTGTTAAAAGCTGTCAAGATGTGCTAGCACAGATGCTTCAATTTTGCATTTTTGCTTCCCTTGTAGATCTAATTTAACTTGTGGGAAAAAAAAAAAAAAAGCTGAACTTCAAGCCTAAGTGTCTCAGTCAGGAAAAAAGAGTACTTTTCATATGAATGCGAATGAATTTCCCACTTACCATTTTCAGGTCCCAGTAGAAAACTCAAGCACACATGTCCCCAAGTCTCCAGGCCACTTTGCTATGAGCTGAGGTGCTCAGGGAAGGCAGAGATCGCTCACTGTTGGGTTTGCAGGAGGGAAAGGGGTACAACCCTACCAAGGAGGGCCAGGGCTGCTGACCCAGCCCGGGGTCACAGCACCACGCTCTCCCTCTCCCCAAATTCAGCTTTGACATTGGCCTCAAGCAGAAGGGACACTGGGCTCATATCACCGGTTTTGCCCCCTCTCCCTTCCAATACTAAGAAAAAAAATATAAATTAAAAAAAAAAAAGCATCCATAAAAAGTGAGGCCTTTAGGTTTCAGCAAACATGAAATACCATGGTCTAGGGGTGTTGGGGGAAATACGACTTCTTCCTATTTTGTTTATAAACAGACTGAGCAGCAGCTTCAGCTCTGACAGCTCAGGCTGCTACAGCCCGTGGAGCAAGACTGTGAAATACAGAATTCTTAAGGGTTAATTTTTTGTAAAAATAGAGGATTTATACCTGTCTCAAGTGTTGCCGTGCCTTGTGGCAAAAGAAATAAGCAAACCTTTCTTCTTAAAAGCTTAAATCAAAGTATGCATATATTATGTTTATGACTAAAAAAATGTTAAAGGAAGCAGCAAGGAGAGGCACGGACGAAAGGGAGGAAGAGAGCTCTTAAAATCCTCCATGCCACAGCGTACACGAAACCCTCTCTTGTCACAGCGCTAGTTTACACATTGGTCTGCTACATTAAAAATAAACCAGACCACCTCTTTTTAACTCGCGCCTAATAAGGTGCGCCATACATACATTTATCTATAGATCACGGCCCGGCCTTGGAGAACAGCACAGGGTTCCTGCGCCGCTTGAAAAGCCTGGGGCACCTCAAACCCGCACGCCTGCGGGGCCAGGCGCTGTCAGGCAGAGCTGTAACCCAAGCCCCGGCGCCGGCGATGGGACTGAGCCCGCGACGTGCCAGCGTGCCACCGAGACGGCCGCGGGCTGACAGGCAGCACCAAACATGGAGAAGGTGGCACCGCATCAGGGGCACGGGCACTTGGACAGCCCGGCTAGCAACCAGTGTTTGCAAACACAACGCGGGGGATCAGATGGGCCGGCAATAAATTAGGGCCGGGCAGCGGAGAGCGAGAGAAATCACTCAAAGCAACAAACCCAGGCAAAGAGGGCTCCCCGGACACCCCCACTTTCGTTTGAGCGCCTGAAGGCGGGGATGGGGATGCGCCAGCTCCGGGGCTGCTGAAGCACGATGGAAAAAACGCTATCTGTCAAGCGAAACTAAATATCGAGTGCTTCCAGCGCCACGCCCCCAGCTAGGAAACTTAGCCACAGCCTACCTAAACGCTGCTTTATCCCATGCTCAATTCCATCTCATCCCGGCTGGAACCCCACTTCGAAGAACGGGAGGTGAGTTACGGTGATGGGGGGAGCTCCTCACTACAGGCTCCCCGAGGTGAGGTCTGCTCCAGCCGAGCTCATCACTGTATCCAAAACGCAAAGGATCTGCGCTTTCTGTCTTCTGGCACACTTCCAGATCTGTTGACAGGCCAGTTTGGGGAGGGGATTTCTCCTAAGCAGGGCTTTGAGGTAACATTTCTCAGTGTCGGAAAACCAAAAACGGCCCAAGGACTCCCCACGAGCACATGGTTAAACCCAGAGCAGCGCACAGAGCTGGAAGGTGGAAGAAAGGGCTGCCCAACAGCTCAGCGCTGCCCAATTACTGCTCTGCAGCTTCATCCCAGCCACGATCTCACTCCAGGTACTGAAAACATACCAGTGTGAGGTTCAGAGAGGCTACAGTGTTTTCAGAGGAACACAGAGAACACCTTCAGCACACCACTTTTCTAAGGACAAGAAGGCTTGCAGACTACAACCACATATGCAGCTGCAAAAGCTGTACAACAGAAGGATTACCACCAGAAAGGCGAGACTCCAGTGGCAGCCTGGCTCTGCCAAGCACCTCATCTCCCTCTTCCACAGATGAAGGGCATCATCATGACCCCAGAGACTCAATAAAAGCATACTGGGATCCTGTAGCAAGTATCAAAACAAGCCCAGCATGACCACACTCTTGCCAGGACCATGGAGACAGTTCAGCAATTTTAAGCTTCCACAAGATATACACACAGAGAAGTATCTCACAGAACCCTTAGGTCCTACAAAGCCATGAAACTCAGCTGAGGAAAAGGGATAAAGTACCAGCCCACTCCATTCTCCTGCCACACCGTGCAAGTTGGAAGTAGCAAGCTGCACAGAAAAATTAAGCAAATTAAATACATACAGTATGAGCTAAGCAGCAAATCCTTCCATAGTTTCCCACTGCCACAGCCAGTCTCTGCCAACCATGCCTCCAAATGGCATAAACACCCAAGGGAAAGGAAATTTAATCTAGAGGGCAGCGTTGTTATAAATAGGATCTCGAGAATAAAGTGAAGAAAGGGAAGTATCCTTGGATGATGCCTTAATTGGTGGGGCTCATCTCCACCAAAGCATAAGGGATAAACCAAATTTCATATTAAAACAGAAGCCTTTACAGAAAAGCCATATACATACATAATTCCTCATACACAGAAACACAACACTTTTAAACACCTGAACACTTTTTAAACAAATAAACTCCCCGTGTCCATTATTCTGACCCCGTTATTACCAAAACAAGGCTTGATTGCTTCTCAAGTTTTGCTGACTGGTCCATGACACAATGCCTCAGACCAAGTGACCTCCCTCATCTTTCCTCCCCTCTCCTGCTACTCTCCCACTGTCCCTCTCCAGCACCTATGAGTGCAGTTTTACATGGACTAAAATAAGGCTGCTAAGTAAAGGTCAGTCTGACAAACTAAAAGAGAAGTATCCCCTCCTGGACCTCTGCTCCTTCAGCTATAAATACTCAGAATGAGCACTGGGGGAAATTCTTTGTCTGCACAGACAGACACCAGGAAGCACATTTCCTCCTCCTTCCACTTCTCACCCCTCCTGCTACTCAAGGATAACATCCAGAGGAAAGCAAGCATCTCCCTGCTACCAGCTCTGTGATCTGTCCACGGAAGGCATTTGCTTTGCCACTGGTGACTTGAGGCATACAGGCCTTCCCAGAGATAAACAGATGCTTTTAAGGTCCAACCATCAGCGAAGCTGACAGCAGAGAGCACACACTGCAAAGCAAACCAACACACCATGTCTGGGCAACAAGGAGGATTACCTTTTAGGACTAGGGGCTCCTTGCCTTCTCGCTTGAGTGACTCCAGCACTATGTGGAGTGGCTGGGAAGGCATCACTCTGCTTGGCTCATTGGTATTCTCATCATAAACTACAATTTCTTTGGAAAAGATTCTCTTGAAGGAGTCCTTGCCTTCCCGGCAGGAGATCAAGTCCAAGACGGTGATCTTGCCCTGCTGGAGCCTTCTCCGGCTGATCTTGTCAGAACAGTTAATGTGGACAGCCCCTTGAATGTGGCTCTTATTATACTCCATGAAGGGCCTGCAGTCAATGATGACAGGCCCTTGGTTCTGTTGGTGGCTCTTGCTGCATTTGGTCATCTTCTTGGCCAGGTCATTGGGGTAGATGATTTTGATGCTGGCGAGTTGCTTGGCGCTACCCGAGACGGGGCTCCCCACTCCGCCCAGCGGGCTCAGGCTGCCGGAGTTCTCATTGCTGTTGACCATTTGGTTGGCAGGGCAGGCAGGGGAGGCTCCGGCGTGGGTGCTGCTGGTGCTCGCTTGAGTTTGGGCCTGAGTGTCCTTGTCGTACGTTGCCACAGTGCAGCAACTGGCACTGCTGCATCCACAACTCAGGGAGCGTGCAGAGCCGTTGGATGAGGGCATATACGTGAGATTAGCAGTCTTTAGGGACACGACAGCTGCGCCAAGCAGACTGGAGTGGCTCTCACCAGCAGAAGAGGCAGATTCAAGGAAGCTAGAGTCTAAACACAGGTTGAGATCCTGAGGTCTCACTGGCCTCGAAAGCGCCACTACTACCCTGTCGTCTAAAGGAGATGGAGGCATGAGGAGGCTGAGCACTAGCAAGTTAAGAAGAACTCAAGATCACCCTGAAAAAGAAAAAGCAGAAGGGAAAGAAGACAAAAGGTGATGAAAACAGACCATGAAATCGCATAAACCGACAGATCCAACAACTTATTTTGCCAACACCCATGATCCCTAGCCTAACAACCCTTTCTGACAGTTACCAGCTCACAGTAGTTGCTAGAAAGCCTTTGCAATGCTGCAGAGAATACTTCAGCTATCTGCATGTGCGCCCATGGCATGCAGAATCCACACGAGCAGCCTGGACTGTGCAGTGACACCCAGGAGGAGGCATTTAGCTACATGCAGATGGTGCTGAGCTATTCCGAAACCCTAGGCTGCAAGGCTCACCACTGATAATGACAGAGGCACGTTCCTTCATCCCGTTGCTCACTGAAAAGGAAGCAACTACTGGGCTGAGTCTAGTAGAGGGAGGAACGCGTAAGAGCTGAATAGCTGAATGTGTCAGGGGTGATATGCAACTTTTCCAGCGTGCTGGAATAAAATTAGCCTGTGAATAAATTTTCTGAGACAGTTACAAACTTGAACACATAAGGTTAAACAAAAAATACCCAGAAGAAAACAGAAAAATTAGCTTCTGGAGGTCCTTATAAGTGTGCACCTTACACTTCCCTCCCCCGGTTAGAAGTGAACCTAGACCCAGTTAAGCTCCTAGCTCCAGGCTCGGGAAAGCTGCTGTTCTCCAGCAGCCCGTTCCCCACCACATTTCCCAGCTTCTACGAAGAGTGGTCCCCTCTGCCCCAGCCAAGGTCACTGCCTGCCCAACCTTTGCCTTCCCATTTGCTAAGACGCAGCACGCAGGATTTGAATCCCCCCGTTTCTACTCGGCAGACAAGGAAGACGACAAGAGCAAAATACTCAAAGCCAGCCCCGACAGTGCGTTCCCTTCACCAGCAACTTTGCGAGAAGCCGCAGCTCTCTCTGAAAAACCCATCCCAGAACCAACTTCACCAAGCCCCCGGAGCGGGGCGAGCACCCGCAGCTCCCGTTTGCCGCCCCAGCTGGCTCTGCACCGGGCCGGCTAGGAAGCAGCACGGAGATGTCCATCCCGAACAGGGGATGGCCGGGGGGCACTGCCACCGCCCGCAGCCACCGCTCTACGGAGCGAGCCCTCGGGCATCTCCGGAGCGCGGAAAGCTGCCGCGACCCGCCCGGGGCACGGCGGAGGTGCGGCGGCCGAGCGGAGCGGGGCCAGCGGCGGCTCGCTCGGGACGCTTTCCCAGCCCATTATTTTCCCAACCCTCCCCTCGCCCTATTTTAGGGTAAGAACTAGGATAAGGGCGCCCTGAGCGCCTTCGCCTGACGGCTAAAATTTTTAAATAAACGAGGGAGACAACCCGGTTCCCCCAGCGAGGGGAAACAACGAAAGAGCCACGAAAAGCGGGAGTTTTGCCCCCGACCGCAGGGAGCCGGGGCTGCCGCCAATCGCGCGGCGAGCCGGGCCGGCGCTCCCCGCCGCGGCAGCCCCTGCGCGGGCTCCCGCAGCCGCGGGCCCCCGCTCCGCGCC
>WAAE01001645.1:0-158257 GCA_013400495.1 Nicator chloris | reverse complement strand
GTCGCGCCCGCTGCCCCGCGCGCCGCCCGCCCCGCGCACCGCGCGCCGCCCGCACCATCCTCGTTACTTTCTCTTTTGCTACCGCGTAAATGTACGGCCCGGCGGGGGCGGGGCCCGCGCCGACGGGCGGCCGCGCCGGCCAATCGGAGCGCGGGGGCCGGCCCGGAGGCGGGGCGATGGCGTCATCGGCAGCCAATGGGGAGGGCGCGGCGTCGGCCCCGCGCCCCGGGGCAGTCGCTGCTCCCCGCGGACGGGCGGGGGCGGCCCGTGCGCGCGGCCCCGCGGCAGCGCCCCCCGCAGGAGCGTCCGGGAGCGCCCCGAGTCCGGCCGTGTCCGCGGCCCACGGGAACGGGGCAGCGGCACCAGCTACGGGGGCCAGGAGAGCATCAGTCCCGCTCCCGGAGCGCAGCCGGCAGTGCTGCCCGTCCGCCTCAGCCCCGCCGCAAGCGGCTCGGCAGCCAACGAGCGGCGCCAACCCGAGAGGATGCCGTTTAGGTGCTTTTCCAAGCAGACCTTCCCTGTCACAAACGAGCCCGCGCGATGTACTCGGGAGGAGGAAAAGCCAGCAACCACATCTCTTCACGGGTCAGTCCACCACGCATCAATCCACCAAGGCACAGACAGGGAAAGTGGCATCTCCAGAATGATGCATCCTGCCAGTCCACCCTGACCAGGGGAGCACTAGACAGTTTCACCCACAACCCAGCATGCAAACCCTTTGAGCTACAGGAGGATGGGTGAAGTTGGAGCAGATAAGAACAAGCCCACACTAAATACTTGGGAGTAGAAGAACAGTAGTTTCCCCACACGAAAGCAGTAAAGCAGGAAGAGCAGGAGATGTGCCCCACACTGCCCAGAGACAGCCAGGCCTGGAGGTCCCTGCCTGCCTGCCCCCCAGATTAAAGATGGATCCAGCTGTCCCGTATTAAAGAAACTCAGACAGAACCCAGCTTTGGCACACTGTGCGGTAAAGATCCTAAGTGTTCAGATTAGACTGGACTCTCCCAGTGTAAAAAGGAAAGCAACACAGGCTGGAGGACAAGATTTTAAGGATCCCTTACAAGGATAAGCATGAATCCCTTTCATCCTTTCTGTCAGAGGCTGACATGGGTGAAATAATGAGCTCTCATCCTTGCTATGTGAGCACTGCAAGGTGAGAATTGATTTTCAAGCCACATGGATCAGCTCATCACACACTAGGAGAGTACCTGGCAGCAACACGTTCTGCACCCCTTTCCTTCCTCCCTGTGCAATCTATTTACACATTTCCTGGTTCAGCAACCACATCTCATCATGTACCAGTCCATCACGGATCAATCCACCAAGTCAGAGACAGGGAAAGTGGCATCTCCAGAGCAATGCATACCCCATGTCCTTCCTAACCATGGGAGTGACAAAGCGTTTCACCTACAACCGGGAATGCCAACCCTTTGAGGAGGAAAGATGAAGTCAGAGCTGGTAAGAAGTTGTCAGCATGATAATATTGAATGTAAATTAGGCCCCAAAGATTTTGGTTCTGGGATGTATGCGGATAATTAATTTTTCAACTGGGATTTTCAAGCTGTAACTACCAATCCAACTGAGTCTAGTGCAAAAAAAATTGTATATAATGCAGTAATATCATCATCCAGCAACTCAGATTAAAAAAAAAATATATATGAAAACAGAGAGAAAGATTTTAGAAGCATTGAATACTTGATTTTTTTTATTAATAGTTCTAAGGTAAACAGCAAGTCAAATTCCTCACAGCCACTCTTTAAACAATCAGTTGCTTCTCCTAAATGTTCCTTGTAGGACAGCAACACATCCAGCACAAACTCAGGCTTTTGTTTTCCGGTGTTGTGATACCAGAGCAGGGCACCAGTTCCCCTGCACGCTGGGAAGGAAGGGGAAGTGGGGGAAGCTCTCACTTGTAACAGCTTCACCTCCAGCAATCTGCTCCCACTGAGAGCAAATACGGGGAAAGACTTCAAGCAATTAAGTCACAGAGTGACTTCACCCAGCAAAGACCACAGTCTGGAGGTCATTACCTTCTGAAGGCTTATAAAATATGTGTCCCCATGCTACCCAGCATAAATGCAAACCAGGCTTTAACAGTGCTGTGCAATTGCTGCACGAAGAGCTGCCCTCCCCAGCGAGGGAGCAAACAGCTCGATGGAGAAATGCACTGGTCTCAGACTCCACCAACACTGGTCAGTTCCCCAGAGGTGCCACTGTGAGACACCACTGGAGCATTTCCATGCTTTCTATTCCTCTTTGTCCTTGGCTTGCTGAGGTTGGCCCTGGGCTCACAGCGCAGGAGGGGTAGCTCATGTTTCCCTCAAAACCTCCCTTTCAGGCCATGCTTGGGCTTGGGGAAGAAGCTCCCCATGGGCTTGTGTTCACTGCCTGAAATGGTCCCTCCAACCAAGACAGCTGGAAACCTGTTCCTGTTTGTGCATCTCCCAAAGCGAGACATCTCCTAAGGCAAATATTTGCTAGAAAACACTTGGAATCATTGATTTAGCAACCTTTTACTTTCTGACCAAACTTCTCAGTACAGTACTGACGATGTGCACTAAGAAAATGTTTTGTGACTTGCTTATGGAGGAGTTCTCCTCACAGGAGAGCTGTGCAGAGGTTACTCACAGCAAGCAGTGCTCCCTTCTGAAGGATACTCAGCCTTTGCCAAGTTTTCTCACAATACAAAGAGAGGCCAAATGTTATTTTGTCTCATATTTTATTTAACTTTTTATTTTTCCGTGACTGTCGGCTGCAAGTTGCTATTCCACCCCAGTTTCAGAGGATTTCCTACACAACTTTACTGACTTCATGTTTAATACATTTTATTAGCCTATGACATAACATTGGCCTTTTTCCTGTTCTCAGAAACCACAGCCCGCTGTGACTTTTTTTCCTGAGCATGTTCAATGAATAGCTTTCTAAATGCTTTTGCTCTCTGTAATTCAACACCCAAAACAGACAAGACTTATCTACTCCCTAAAAACTAAACTTCTATTTTCTGAAAAGCACACAAGAATTCTTACTATGAAAGCTGGCAGATCTTAGTTAAATTCCCACTTCCAGCAGTAGCAGCACATGGGATTTTGACATTTATTTTCCTCAAATGCTTTTGCCACCATGGTGCGCTTGCTCAGACATTTGAAGAAAACCACAATCAGACAAAGTGAAATCATCTCAGAATTGAAGCAAATCCTCACAAACTCTCACAGTATACTCACTGCATAAAATCCAATCAAACCCGTTCAACCTCACAAAAAGGGTAAAGATTGCTAAAAGAACATGCTGAATATTTAACAGATGTGAAAAAGAAGCCATCAAAATTCTCGCCAACAACATAGACACCCCTTAAGTGCTCTCAAACTAAACAGTTCCTTCTTACAGAAAGATTTCTTCCACATCAACCATTCTTCCACTCTACAATCAAGGACCTTTTATCTTGTTTAGGATTAGAAAAAGACCCAGAACATAATTGCTTTCATCAACACAACCATGTACAGCACCTGCCCTGCACCTAAGCAGAGAAGAAGGTGTGCTGCTGTGTCCCCTGAACATTCAAATCTCTGGAGTCATGCATGAAGATAGGAGTTCCCCTGTTGTACATATGACTGCAGAATGGGGAACTGCAATGTTGGCTGCCCTCTGGGGTAGCGTTATTCTGGTTTTAGGGGCACAGTAACAACAAAAGCCAGGAGCTCACAGTAACAGGCTTGTGCAAAGACAACAAAGGACAGATGCCTGTCCCTCCTGAGACTAGCATTTGAACAGAACAATGCAAGTTCCCAATTTTACTGGCAGAAATGGGAAGCAAGAGGCTGAGTGACTTCCCTAAAGTGACACAACAGCTTACACAGTGGAGCAGAAAATTGGGAAACTGAGGAAAACAAAGGTGCTAGCCAACACAGTATTTCAATTGCAAACCTGTAGCTCGCACTTCATCAGGTATCACATGAACTGGCTAAAAGAAAATGTCCTTGGGGGCTAGAATGAACTTCTGTATGTTCACTACTTACGTTTGCCCGTTTGTTTTTTTAAGCACTCTCTGATTCTTGTTAGGTTTCAATCCATCACATGGCACCTTTGTTTGTCCTCGTTAGAAATGTCAGTTCACTTTAGTACATTTTACATTTACTACTTTACACAGGCAAAGCTGAGAAACCACTGTTAGCCATTCTGTTAGCCTTTGGCAAGAAAATTATATCCCCCTTTCTCCTTTCTTTTGGAAGCCTGTTGTAAAGGCACCTTAGTAAAATACAAGCTTCCCTCTTAAGTGATCGTCTGGTACGAGAGGAAGCAACCTGTTTTAGACAAACAGTTCATCTTCTAAGCAAGGGGGTGGGATTGAAACTATGCACAGAGTGAATTTATAAGGAAAATGAGAGCCAGTAGTAAACATAAAGATGCATCCTGGTACTCCTGCTTGCTTTTTATGGCTTATCCCCAGTGGGGAAGCTGCTATAAAATGACCTAAGTGAGAAACTGAAATGCAACAGCTCTGGCACTGTAACTCCACGTGGATGCTCTTGCTGCATGGTTATCAGCCTGTGTGGGTTTGGGAAGGCACAGGGGATGCCAGGTGTCCCTTCCCTGGGGCACACCACAGGACAGTCAGGGCAAGGAGGTCATGGTGGTGAGCGGCATCCTTTAAACAAAGCAACAAGACAGGCGGTCAGACGGGGGAAATCAGCCCACATCTCCTGACCATGCCTGCTCCTGTTCAGCTCGGGTCACTGCCGTGGGACTGTGGTCAGATACTCACCCCATAGCCCTTGTAGACATCCTTGCCTTCCTTGTGCTTGGTGGTAGATGACAGCTCAAGACCACCCTGCAAACACCTTGAGCTGCTGCAGATGGATGAGTCAGTTTGATGAATTAAGGGGACAAGCCAACCTGAGGGAGGTTTGCCTCCAGCACTCCCATCAACATCCCCTCGACCCTTCTGCCAGTGGAGTGTGGGGATGGCTGCACACTGGGAGGAGTGGGAAGTGGTTCAACACCTTTAAGATGCTGGAGTGAGATGATATGTGCTCACAGACTTGTTTATACAATTTCATTAAACAAATGCAGCTACAGATTGACATTTTAATTCCTCTATATGACACTTACCCAGGGCTTCAAAACAAACATATTTCCACTTACCTGGCTGTATATGCCGCCTTTAAAGCAACAGAGGAATGATTAAATAGGAGTTTGCTTCAGTAAAGTCAGCTAGTTTTTCAAACCTGCCTGGGTCCAACATGCTCATTTTTATTTAAGGTTCTCTAATCATTTCTGGCTGCAGCCTGGGTAGGAATCTCGGCAGGACAGACGGCGATTATTATTTTCTTAACAGTCCTTTTATCATTATGATTTTCCCATTTAAACTGCAGCTGTTTGAGTGAACAGGCAGTTACTGGTCTCCCCAGGGTACTTGTGCCTTGGAGAGCAGAAGAGACTCTGGTTACAAGAAGCCTTCAGGTGCGTTCCTGCAGCCTCCATAGCACCAGCATGAAGCAACACATCAGGAGCACCCCAGGAGCACATCAGTAGGACAGGACAGGCACATCTGTGCTGCCCAGGAGGGGACAAGGACTTGGGAGGAAAGGAGTAAAAGAGTATGAAAAGAAAAAAGGAACTGCTTTCTGATGGGTCTATAAATTGCCTCCAGGCCACAGTCTTACTTCCTTTTCTTAGAGCTTGGGTGAGATCCCTCACTCTGTCTCTCCTTAGGAGAGCCAAAGGGGAAGACACTGGTGATGAGGAGCAGAGCAAAGGGCTGGAAAAGGTCCAGCTGGAGTCACTCCCATAACTCTGTTCAGCAGTTTGGGGTCATAAAGGCTAGTCCCTCCTGGCTTCAAAAAGAGATCAGGGAAGGTGAAATATTCAAATTGCCTCTGTTGGAAAATAAGTGCACAGACAGTCGCTGCCGTGGTAATCGCTGTGAGCCGAGAGTGCTGCAGAGCTAATGACGGCCAGCTGGGCCTAATTCCACTCCCCGTCACACCCAACCCGGCCGATCGATGCCGTGAGAGCAAACAGTGCCTTCCGTGCACAAGGTCTCCTTCCCAGAGGCAAATATCCGATTGTCCTGGCCTGGCAGCTGCAGGCGGACGTGCACGGGGCACGGGAGGGCATGCTGCAGCTGACACAGTGCGACAGGGCACTTCTGGGGCTCCTTTCAGCACCCCAGCTGAGAGATGCTGCAGGTGTCGTCCTAGGCAGACCTGAGCCTTCCTATGCCCCTGCAAAGCCAGGTGGCAAAGCCTTTGCTTCTCATGCCAGGGAGGATGGCTCCCTGCCTGCTAAAAGTGACAACCCTTACCTTTGGTGTGCTCTCCCTCTGGTTTTTTTCTTTCATGGATCAATGTGGCTCCTCTCTCCTGAGCCACAACAGTGAGAATACTCTGTCTTGCCTATTTCTGCCTCCTCCCATAGAAACAAAAGGGAAGCAGGACAGGGATATGACCTTTATGACTTATCTGCACTTGGAAGTGTACCAGAACAGATCATCAGAGATGCTGGTTTCAAGTGCTGCTGTAGCTGCTTGGGCAGCAGCCCTGTATAGCCGTAATTTGGAAAGGGCGGCTCCTGGTTCTCATCCTCCAGAGCAAGCTTTCACATCAGGCCTTCCACCTGGACCACAGTTTTGGTCCTGCTTGCCTGCAAACACTACTCAGGCTCTGAAGGTCAGGGCTGTGAAAAAGTGCAATGCAAATGAAGCCCTCGTAGACAGCAGATTTGTGTCGATAGGGGAGCTGAGCTCTCACCAGCCTCACTCACTGACATATGCAACCTGACTTTCGGGGTCAAATAGCAGCCCAGATAACTGGCATTAGCTGTCCTGATTTACAGGCAACTTTTTAACCCAGTGGTCTATGCATGTGTCATCTCCAGCTGCCTGCCCTCCGCTGGCCCACTGAGACAGGAACCAGCAGAAGAGGCACAGATCCGCCCTCCTCTACCTCTCCTTGCCCCAGGTCTGTTCTTGACTTTGCACCAGGCTCTGTGCCAAAACAGCAAAGGGGCACAGAGCAGAAAAGACCCCGGGGCAAACACCACCCATGCAGGGAAATCATCAGCTCTGTTCCTTTGCTCAAAGACCACCTGAGCCTCCACAGCCTCACTCGGGGCATGAATGGCACGGCTCACTCACCTGATTAAGCAGGTGGAAGGACACTGGGCTCCCAGCCCTCCCACCAGCCCACAGAGATGAGGGGGTGGAGGACCACACAAGCAGGCTTCGAGGAAAAGCACTTCAGTCAGCCGTCAGCAGCGCTGCACTTTGGCATTTGCAGGTGTTTCGGAGGAAACAAGCTGAACTCTCATGAAACCACTCCAAATGTTTGTCCTAAGAGAACATCCTCACTCATTTGTTTATGGCGGATGCTTTGTACGGTGAGTTGCTGCATTTAGATTAGCATTCAGTGCCACTTTCCACCCCACCCCATTTCTATCTGTATTAGACAGAGCTGTCAGCATCTCAGCTTCAGTGAAAAGAACATCACTATTTCCTGGCAGCAGGCAGGGGAAGCTCTATGCAAAGCCAGAGTTTTAACAGTTTAACAAATGTGCACACTTGCAAACCTGGAAGCTTGTTCTTGGCCAACTAGATGGCTTAGCCCAACTACCTCCCTCCTTCAGTGCACCTGCTGCCAGAAGGGAAGGAGAACAGGTCCTCTTCTGACCAGCATGCCTTCTACATGGCTGCACTGATGGGAACAACTCCTGAACCACACAGACCCTCCCCATGGGCTAGCAAAACCTTTCTTACAGTATATTTTCAAGCAACTCTTCTTCTCCAGACTGGGCTTCAGGCAACTTCCCCTCCATGGGATAAACAGCTTCTTCCTCAGCTTGATTACAGCAATCCTAAAATTGGAACTGAGGAGCTAACAGGAAGAAAGAGCTGGGATCTTATTGAGATCAACTCTATTTCTGTCATGTTGACTGAAATAGGCAGTTGACCTTGTTCTACTTATGACTACCTCAGTGCAAGCCACAGCTTGCTTTATCACCAGCATGGGGCAAGCAGGTACAGCAGAGAGTTCTCGGCACCCTCTGCCTGTCTCACAAATCCCATTCCTCCCACTATGGTCAAGCAACCAGCAGTCACCCCCATGCAGCCAAAGCCAGGCAACAGGGAAAGTGGAGTTCATGTTAATGGGCTCCAGAATTTCAACTCATTAGTGAATGAGCAAAGTGCTCTGGGTCACAGGACAAGGCTTTCTCCTCCTCCTTCTCCACTTCCCTGAGGCAGTGAACAGTAATTACGTTCACCATTTTCCTCATGCTGATAGACAAACCAGTTTAACTGCAGAGGGTGCTTCCCTTGCCAGTCAATTGTACCAAAGGCTAGTGAGGCCCATTGGAGTTTACGTAGCTTTCATTAAAGAAATTTTCCCTTTGAAAAGGATGAGATTTTAATCAAAACCATCTCCTGCCTCCAAAGAGCCTCCCTCCAACCAGAAAACCACTCCTTACTTCCTTGTGCCCTTACAGCTGACAGCTGAGTCCCACAGCATGCCCGGGATCCCCCTTAATTTTGGCCCAACAACTGTGATGCTGGGGGCTGTCAAAACTTGCCAGAGTGGGTACAGGAGGCCAAGCTCCTGCTCATTCCTGCAGGTGAGGTGATGCACTGCAGGACACCAGCTCACGTGTTGCTGCTGCAAAGTTCTTCCCTTCGTAGGTCACCACCACTTCTATCTCAGTGTGATGCTCTGGCCTCGCTGAGCCTCTAAAAATGTTGTTCCAAGGGGAACAACACGTTCTGTCACCACAGTTTAGGTGTCCCCTCTTCCTTTGTGAGGTCAATATGTACCAAAGCCACCAGGAGATGAGGGAAGGACACTGTGGGCTGAAGAGGGTAAGAGAAGATCACAGATCTTGGCTCTTGCCAGATGAGCCTGTCTCTGTGATGCATGCCTGTAACCAAACTTTAAGCAGGCACACTACACTCCTACCACATAAATTAGTGACAGCAGTGGGACAGTACAATCAGTGGTTGCAATTGTTAAACATTGTATGGCAAATCCTGCTTGATTTACTCATGAGATTGAGGGACTTCCTAAGGGACTTCTACCCCTCTGGATAGAAGGAAAATGACATGAGGTAATCAAGGCAGAAGAGGAAGCTGACTTCCTTGGGCCCCTTCTGAGAGCACAGCAAGTGGTACTTGGCCATAAATACAGATCTTGTGCAAAAAGCTTTTTCTCACTTAGCAGGGAGATTACCCAGCTCGGGTTAGGCTGGCTGTTCTAATAGGAAATCGCAGTGCCCTTTTCGTATATAGCAAGGTACTAAATATAAACTCAAGTTTCTTTAGGTTTAATGTTAATGTCCCAGCCATTTCTCATGACTTCTGTTTTCCCACGCTGATGATCCTGCAGCTGATGGATTGTGAAACGACGGTGCAGGGACTCACACAAGAGATGTCAGCAGTGGAGATTGCACACTATGGGCTTGCTTCCCCAGCCCACTGAGGATTAGCACCACACCTACCATCTACTTAGATACCTCCTTGGGCGATTAATGCATTGGTTGGACCAATAATCATTTTTCCCCCTGTTACTTGCTGAAAGCAAGTTGGCATGCAGCCACCGCCTGACCAGTCCTTTTTCTTGGTCCAGGCCAATTCTTGTAGTTCTCCTGACCTCTAATGAGCTCCTGCAGTCTTTGTAAGTATCCTGTTCTCACTAGGCAGCCACATGGCTGCTCCTGGGTTGGCTGTAAAATCCCTGCCAGCACCAGTGGCGCTGGCTCCAGATCCCAGAAGAAGCATTTTGCCCTGAAGCAGGTGCAATGTATTGCAAAGACATCTCCTAGTGAGATGTTCACGTCCCAGCTTTGGGTTACACAGCTCTGCTGTGCCCACGGGGGTCTCTCAGTGAGCACTGCTGTGGCTCCACTTCAGTGGCTGCTGATGGGGGTGGTCAGCTCAGCCCTTGTTCCTCTGTTCAGCAGCAAACTGCACGTGTCAGGAGCCAGATGGGCAAGCTTTAATCACAGCCTCTTTCCCTGCCCCAAAGCAGCACCTCAACCAATGCAGGCCACATTCTGGCAGCTGTGGGATGGGCTGTCACTACCCCAAGGATCATCACCCTGCAATACCCTATTGCTCCATCACCTCACCACGGTGGCCTTTTGCAGGTGATCTCTAACTCATGGCTCATCCTTTCAGGTCTGGCTGGAATGAGTCACTACAGATGAAAACAGTGATGGTGCCAGTCCTCCACGGCTGAGGCAGCGATACCCATGCCACCCTCACAATGAAGACCACACTGATCCCCAGGATTGCCTCCTTCCTCATCACTGAAATGCAGTTTTGTGTGAGGTCATAGCAATGGATCTTGTCCATCCTGAGAGCATTGTCAGCACACTGACCAGTCCTCTGTGCAGCCTGCCTGAAACAAGGGAAAGAGGACCTGGCACCCTGCAATCCAGTCAGAGGGTGCCATACTCCAGAAGGGGCCCTGCAGGCTCCAAAGTGACCATCTGAAAGATAAGATCCTGTCCAAAGTTGGGGATCATGGGTAGCTCAGAGACCCCAGGTGACTTAAACCCAGACTGTTTAGGACATAAAAGGGTGAGAAGCAATCCCGGAAAGAAGAACCCAGGGCAGCCCCAAGACCAAACCATTAAGTGCATGCCAGAACACCCATCAGAATTTCAGTTCTACGTGAATCTACAGCAACACACTAAGATGGGCTGATGGTATAAACAATGCCTGGTGTTTTTTACCCTTGTGTTCAAATTCTGCTCTTCCTCCTAAAACACTGATCAATTTTGCCTTTATAAACATGCTTAAAGGACACTGCTTCCCCTCCTTCTCCAAAATAAGGCCATTAATTACAGAGATATAATAATAAAGGTACAGAAAACTTGCAGGACATTGTATGTTATTTATGAGATGGTGACTCAGCCTTAAAATTCTGTGGAAGCAGTGTAAGAGCAGAAGAGAAAGGTTCTGATAGCAAAAGGAAGTAAAACAATCACCTGTACACCAGGACAGAGCACTGTGCAAATACTTCTGGGCTGTGCTAATCATTCATGCTGCATCAGGCAAATCAAGCCGATTTCCTCGAAAATAAAAAGGATTTTTCCGAGATGATTGTACATTTACTAATAGTCTGATTAAAGTAATTTTCCTAATTTCCAAACTAATCCTATCTGGCCAGCAAGAAAGTAAAGAACAGATTTTTTTTTTCTCCTGTCAGATGCAGCGATACCATGGTGAATACTGTCATCCCAGATATCATATGGGTCTGCTCCAAATCCTGTCACAGGACTTTCATTCAGGATTTTAGTCCTCTTCCTTTCTAGGCAGCCATGCCATCCAGATGAGGCACCCAACTGTCCCTGCCTAAATTAGACACCACCCCCGCATCACTCCAGCGCTCTGAGTCACCTCCCTGTCCACTAGCTTATCCCTGGAGATCTAAGAGGAGATGCCAAAGTCAACAGTGCATGTAATTACTCAAGGTTTTAATCGAAGGAGTGTAAAAATAAAAAGTGATGATATAATGAAGTGAAAGATTCTTTCTTGATGAGTGTTAATTAAGTCATGGTCACACAGGCCCTGTGGGAGCTGGGACTAGATTACTGTCTTCAGGTGGGACAACAGACCCACCCTGGTCTGCTGAGTTGGCTGTAAAATCCCTGCCAGCACCAGTGGCGCTGGCTCCAGATCCCAGAAGAAGCATTTTGCCCTGAAGCAGGTGCAATGTATTGCAAAGACATCTCCTAGTGAGATGTTCACGTCCCAGCTTTGGGTTACGCAGCTCTGCTGTGCCCAAAATGCCCTGTGGTCATTAGGAGATTGATGTTGCCTGATGGGCACATCACCACAGGCACAGTTACCACACCCACCCTCACAGAGGGGATTACACCCTTCATCTGGTGTAAGGTATCATGAAATGGCTTGTGTTGGAAGGGACATTAAAGTTCATCAAGCTCCAACACCTCTGCCACAGGCAGGGAAACCTTCCACTAGAGCAGGTTGCTCCAAGTCCCATCCAACCTGGCCTTGAACGCTTCCAGGGATGGGGCATCCACAGCTTCTGTGGGCAACCTGTGCCAGTGCCTCACCACCCTCACTAATTCACTCACAAGAGATTCGCTAGAGAATCTCTTCCAAATACCTCATCTAAACCTACACTCTCACAGTTTGAAGCCATTCTCACTTGTCCAGTCACTACACTTCTGACAAAGAGTCCCTGTGTGGCTTCCCTGTAGCCCCCCTTCAGAATACTGGAAGGCTGCTATGAGGTCTCCATGCAACCTTCTCTTCTCCAGGCTGAACAGCCCCAACTTTCCCAGTCTGAATATCCTGGTGGCCCTCCACGTCCCATTCTCATTCTGCTTCACTGCTTGGCCAGAGAAAATCCACCCCACATGCAGTGACCAGGCACACCTGGTGTTTCAGAAACACCACAGAAAATCACTAAAGAAGAACAATTGTTCTAAGAGGTATTTCCAGAGGCATTGCAGTAGACACACGTGTTGACAACAGCAGCAACCAGATCCCTGTGTGTCTGTACAGGCACAACATGTTCAAGATTTATCTTCTCTATTTCTTTACTTCCTACAGTGCAGGATGAGCTCTTCAGAAATAAGCACTCCAAAGGGACTTTTCCCCTTGTTTACCGAAGATGTACTTCCCTGCCCACAAGGGAAGCCTCACAACACAACTATTAGCAGTAGCAACAGGGGCTGTTGGGAGGACAGAAAGGGATGGGAACTGGACTTTCATTAACCTTTTAAGAGCACAGCTCATCACCTAAACATTAAAACAGGGTTTGCATTATCTTCAAATAAAAGATACTTCTTTCAAATAAAAAATATTCATCATGGCCAGACAGGGGCCAGCAAATATCACAACCCAGCCCAGCTGAATGTCCAGAAGCAGCAGTAGGCACAGTTAAGTCCATCAGTGTGTGCTTGTGTGCTGCTCTCACTGGCATACATGGAGAAGCTCTGGGGTGCATTACACACTCAGCCATACAGCTGCCTGCACATTTTGAGGACAAAGCCTTGAGTCCACGCCTGGATAATTTCCCATGAAGGTCTGTGCCCCGTACCTGCAAACCATATATACCTGCAAACTCTGTGCCTGCAGCTAACAGAAAGGGCCAAGCCTATTTACTACTAATTTTGCCAAAAATGAGAGATCTTTGCTATAAAAACCAATCCTTCTGTGTGCTCAGTTTTAGAGATGACCAACTCAATGTCAGTTTTCAGTCCTGAACTAATTTTAATGGTTGAACTGTAAGCACTTGAGCAACACAGTAATGGAAATCATCATAAGCCTTATCTGCAGCAGCTCTGCCAGCTACTACTCTGATGCTGCTTTTGACTTCTGGATTTTTTTCTTTTTTTTTTTCTTCTTCTCAAAAGTCTTTGCCTGTCACCTAGTTATCTGCAGGATGAGCAGAACAGGGATTGAGAAATGTGCAGTGAAACTGTCTCAGACCCATGGAAGCTCTGATAATGAATCACCCAGCCAGCAAACACATTTTTAATCCCAAGCACAGCCAGAGCACTGCTTCTCCTTTACCCTTATCCTCTCACCTCTCTCATCAGGGCATCAAGACCAGAAGAAAAGAGGCATCCTGCAGTTCCCAGGGATCCCAGGTCTGTCCTGTTCTCTGGCTGGCCCCCTCCCAAGTCTTGAATCACATCTTCATTCCCAGGAGGGCCTGGGATAGTACAGGGCACCTGGCAAGGACAAAGTCTGCTCCTGATGAAGGTAATAGTGATGTCCCCGCATCGAGGTTTAACAAAATCAGCAGCCCTTTGTGTACTACTCACTTTGGCAGTCTGACTCATGATTAGCACCCATTGTCGATGACAGAGGAGTGAGCAATGTCCTCTGTGTTAAACATGGAGCAAACACAAACCATTAGCGTTCAATACACAAATAAGGCATTGCTTCATCGGGCAAAGGATGTATGTAACTGCCACCATGGCACATAAACAACAGGTCTCTTCATCTGCTCCATTTGTCACTGCAAATACAAGTCATCTCTCATCCACAGCATTTCTTAAAAGATTGCATTGTATAGGATTATACATCCTTTCAAAATAGATTAAATAAAAGCTTAGGAGGACAGTGATCTTATGGATATTTTGCTCATGACTAACATTTTTCTGGCAAACTGTCTAAGTAAAACTTCAGCTTGGGCTCAGGAGAGCGATGGGAGCTTCCAAGCATTCTGTCATTCTGGCTGGCTCAATGTCCTGCTGCCCGGCCTGCTGGGGAACAGCAGGGACCTCGAGCCACTGCTCAGAGGATTAGGACATGCATGTTTCACTAAGATATTCCAAACAAACACAGATATCAGGAAGAGCTCAGAAATTTTAGTTTAAACAGCAAACTTTGGTGTGAGGATCTTAGTGCACATTTGGGTAGAGAGTGGGGAGACGAAGGGAGAAGGAGATTGTTTTAATATAATTGCTTGTTTGGCCTATTATAAAGAAAAGATTTTGCAAAACTCAAACCTAGCAGAGTGTAGGATTTGGGAACATGCATGTGTAAGCAGCCAGGAGGCTTTGTTTTGATTTTTTTCCTTGATATTGCTGTCTTCATTGCTACAGTTGCTGAGGTCGGTATATAAAACGGAGACTGCAAGCAAAAAGGTGATAAATGCAATGTTTCTCCTTGGCAATGTCATGGCTTCAGACTTTTTGGCCGTAAAACTTAGTAAGGTCTGAACAACTCTGAATATTAAATAGTTGCAATTAACGCTGTGTGCATAGGCACATTTGCACACACCCAAAATGCCTTTGGCTGATTCCCTCCATGCTACACAAACAAATTGGCATTATGGGCAACCCCTACGTTTTGAGTCTCTGACAGCAAAGAGATCCAGCAAAAAGTTGACTGAACCCCTCAGTGGACAACCAAGGAACAGCTACAATATCCAAGCCTTGGCAAATGCTCCTGAAGGCGAAACTCCTCAGTGCTTCTGATTCCTTCTAACAGAGCTGTTAGGAGCAGTCTCATTAGCCCTCTAAGTGTTCCCGTCACTCTCTTAATCCCTCTCTCCTGCCTCTTGACCTTGAGACTCTCTGAAAGGAATTTCCACGTGTTAATTATGCCGTGGCTTAAACAGAGTGTTATTACTCCACCACACACCCGCTGCCTCTTAATTTTTCTGGGATACTCCCACACTGCGAGAAGCACATAAAAATTTGGTGAGCTAACTTCCCTGATTCACGTGCAAGCTACTGAGTGCAAAGGGCTGTGACAATCTCAGGCGGTTTCAGTGAGCCATTCCCCAATCTTTGAGTTTGATCTTTCCCATTACAGGAGCCTTCCTCCTCCTCTGTGACTTTAACCCCTGCTAATGAAGAAAATGCCTGGGAGAAGAGACACATTGGGCCCTAAACAATGAGGTCACCCCTTTTCATCAAGGGACAAATCTTTATCAAGGGACAATATTGCACAATTTGCAATCATTCACAGCAGTGATGACTGGAGTTGATCAGTCATGGCTAGACTTTAAGGAAAAAACATTCATTATCAAGCTATGGAAAAGGGCAACAGAAGGTGACTCATAAGCTTTAACCATTTAGAAATCAAAACTGTCAGAGGAGTGGTAATTACATGGGGAAGGTGGTGAAAACTTTCAGTGACTACCCTCCAACCTGCATGCAGCTCACACCCTGCCAGGTCACCACCACCTTGCAGAGAGAGGATTTTCTTTTCCAAGATAACCCTTGCTGGGTGTGAGAAGAGAGGTTTTGCTGAAACGCCACCTCCAATGGAAGATGTAACATGTACCCAAGGATTTCATGGCGCCACAGTTTACCATCAGTCAGGTGGATGTGCCATAAAACACAATGATTCCCTAGGGACACTGCAATCCCCCCTGAGATTCAAGAGATTTCAAGAACAAGACTCCCTGAGCTGCAGAACACCTTCCTGCTGGTACAATACTGCAGCTCCATAGCCTCCTGTGCCTATGCATAAATACAAATTCACAGGCAGGATATTGGGCTCTTGACTTTTCAGCTCAGATCTACATGACAAAATCAGCCAGTTTGTTTTTGTTTTCCTCTGAAGATGCCTCTCTTTTGGCAGAAAAACAAAAAATGCCTCTCTTTTGGCAGAAAAACAAAGGATTCCTAGACTTCTTCTTTGCTGACTAACTTTTTCCCAGGTTTTTAGGCCCGCAGAGGCAAATGGATACCAGAAAGCTGTTCCCACCAAGGATGTAAAGCTGATATCCCAGTGTCAGAGGAGCACAATAACCCATCAGTACTGCACACCCACCACACAGTAGGAACACCAGGGACAGTATTTCTTGGGACAGCTGTGGACAAGTGTTGGCAAATGTCTCAGACCACTCCTTTCTGCACAGACATTGGGAGCTAAATATTGCAGTGCATTTAAATGCCTTTTTACGTCCCAGTTCCCTTAGTGCATCATTTTACATAGCCCCATGGAGCATTAAATCCAATTCTATATGGTTGCATATAAAATAGGAAGCACTATCAACTGCCTGAAAGTTGATACTACAAGGAGAGATCCTGTATGTAGTATATTCATATATAAGGCTCATCCTCCCCCAGTATATATACTTTTCATGAATCAGTACATTAAAAATAAGATCTTATGTCAGCATAAGATATCATGAACTGTGCTAGACACAATTCAACCCTGCTTAGTCACCACAAATATCCCATTTGAAAAAGTGGTGTGAGTAATTCTGAGTGGAAATCAGAAAAAATGAGTAACGAAGGCCAACGGTAACAATGAGGCCAACATTCCCTGTCACGCTGGGCAGAGTGGCTGCAATGACACCAAGGCTGTTCTGTCTTTTTATGCCACTTGAGGCTCATGCCCCTATTTACAAAAGGACATTGAAAGCTATCGAGAAATCCCTTTAATAATCCCGAAGAAGGGCAGATATTTTGCCATTGCTACCAGACCCATTAGTAACAACCTGCTGACTGAAGGCTTCACTCCATATAAGCACATCCCTCGAGCTCTTCTGATGGGCCAAATGTCTAACAATTTGTTGCCTTGGAGAAGCAAATGGTGAACTCTGATATTGCTTCAGTGTCCTGATACATTGACCCTGACCCCAGGGAAGAGTCTCCCCCTCCCCAGCTATTTCCACTGCCATGGATGGAGCAAATCTGCAGCCAGCAGTGATGGACATAACAGCAGCACTGGTCTATCCAGGCTTGCCTGTTAAAGCTGATGACAGAGGTACTGCCTCCAGCTAACACGAAAAGTTAATGTATGCCCAGGTTACCCGAATTCTGAGAAGAAAAGCCCTGGGAAATCATTACAAGGGTTATTTAATGGTGCATAAGTGGTGCCCAGCATTCAAGAATCTCTGTTCCAGGTCTGGCAGTGAAATCAACATCCTGGCCCTACTGAAGGTGCTGCAGATTTACCTCCTGTCTCCAGCTGAATGTGGAAGAGCTGAACATCATACAAGAGCAAGGCAAAAGGAAAATTTTACTAAGTGTCCTGCTGGGAGATTGCTATGTCAAAAGCCTGGCTCTAATCCTGACTTTCAAGCGACACTTTTGTTAGCCCTAAGGTGTAGCCAATGTTACCATTCTCCCCCGTGCTGGTATGCCAGGAGAAGCAGTGTCCTGCTGAATGGATGAGAGATGGAGGATGGAGATGGCTGAACAGCCTTCTAAAATACCATATTATATTAATAAAACTGCCTACAAAGCTCAAGGATTTTCCCCATGCTTCCTCATACCTCATGCACCAAACATGCAAGAGACATGCAGCACTTGCATCACTCAGGCCCTTGCCACATCATCTCCCTTCTACTCAGAGCTCCAGCCTCTATAAAACCTCTGCCACTCCCACACATCTCCCCGATGCGCTCATGGTCAGGGGACACCCTGTGCCTGAGCTGCCCTGGCCTGAACAGTCACCTCCATGAAGGATCACCTGTGCAGTGCAGGGGGACAGCCTCTGAGTCCATCAGATGTCCCTGAACCCATCTACCTTCTGCTGAAGATCTGGCCCCTTTCTATCTACCTGGAGGAAGGTCTCTGTTTCCATACAGGGCATTTCTACACCAGTGCTTCAGTCTCTCTCTTACCTAGTAACCACAAGGAAGCACGTCAAAGTAAGAGGGCAATTAAAGGAAGAAATCCATGGCAGAAGAAAGAAAAACCCTCAGAATCCAAACCACTAATATCTTCCTGCAATGTCTTGTGATACATAAGCCGTGAAATGCGACTTACCCAAATAGATGCAGTGAGGACTACTCAAGGCTTCCACTTTGGGTCATCCTTTTTGGAAAATCCCCAGTAGCTGCAGACAAACCTCGCCTCTGGAAATCCCCTGCTCACTGCACTACTGTCATTTTTTGCCTAGGGACAAAACCCCAGCTGTGCACTTGACTCTCCTATGTGGGTAGTGGGAGGCCAATCTTGCATGAACGACATTTGGACAGGAGGCAGAGGTTATTTTTGGCCACTCTGATAAGGAAAGAGGTCCAGGCTGAAAAAGATAGGGAAGAATTAGACATGTCTCAGTTGGTATTTCCCCTACCAGGAGCAAGGGAAAGTTCAGCTGAAGAGGCAGCAAATGGGAGAGTCACATGGATTGGAGCCAGGTCTTCCCCATGCTCCCAGCCCTTCTGCAGCCCAAACCAGGCAGAGGGGACATCTCCTGACCACAGGGACCACACTAAGTGTTTCGCTATGGAGAATGGCCTTATCCAGCACAGTGCTGGCAGGATTGTTCCCTCATCTATCCTATTGGGCAGGCTGGAAGGAGCAGCCCAGCAGAACTCTGTGGCTTGGGGTGACTGAGTCCCTCCTGGGTGACCTGGAAGCTGCAGCCACTGTGGTCATTCATGGACTGTAGCAACTTTAAAAACTACCAGCAAACCTCAGGGATACCTGCAGTTCCTGAAAAATACCCCTCTCTCCTGTGCCAAGGAGATCTTGGCAAAAAAAAAAAAAAAAAAAAAGCTTGGCACAATAAACTGAGGGCTTCCCTTCAATGACATCAATGTGGGCAGGCACAATGAGCATGTCTGAGGGCAGACACGGGGCTGGCATCACACAGCAGTGATGAGTTGGACCTCAGCAGCAAGGGGAGCTGACACCTCCCTGCACAAAGGGTTAAAATGATGTCACCTCAGGCATGAAGAGGGGGCCCAGCATGGTGCCAAAACTCAGCTCCCTGCTGCCAGCCTGAGGCTGTCTCACATAAGGGACCCAGCTCCTGCTTGGCCAAGTCGCTACAGAAGTAGGCCTGCAGGAAGGTACCCATCACAGCTCCTCACAGGACATAAGGAGATGATTTTCACTTAGGACAACATGGGTCATGACTCATCTGCCAAAACTGGAGGAGTAGTGACATTTCTGGGATTCAGTACATGGAGCAGACCACCGGCTCTTCTCTTGCTACCTCATCAGAAATGGAAATTGAAAAAACCTGAAATATCCCAAGAACTGCTACCTTTTAGTCACACCCACAGACCCAAGGGCTTGCACACAGCTGCAGCCAGGCTGAGTTGCCCTCCAAACCCTGGAGAAGGGGGTTGAGCAAGAAGCCAAACTGCCCCAACTTCCTAGTGGCCTTGCTTTGTGATGAAGCAAATACAATCTTCTTGAGGACTGCACAATGCTGCCACAGTTTGTGCTTTGTCTGCCTCTTCTTAAGTTCTTTCTGAGCCTCAACTTCTTTAGCTGTTTAATACTTTGATGGCAGGCCAATAGAATCATTCTCACTTTCTAGAGGGAGAAAAGGGGACACAAACAGGAAGCATAAGTCCATGACAGTTAAAACGGGTCTCAGCAGGACTGAGTTAGACCTTGGACTTGCCTTACCAGCAAGTCCAGCCTTCCTCTTTTCCCTGGTGCTTCTTACAGGTCTGAGCTTGGAACTCTGAAGGCAGGTGAAAATGAAAGGACAATGTGGTTCTGTAACTCGAACAGAAAGAGGAAGTTGATGAAGTCAACAGGGTTTTATTAAATAAGCTCCAGGTTAGTCCAAATTCTGCATCTTGTACATGTTTGAATAACACCATTTCCTTCAACAGAACTGTACGAGACATAAAAGAACACCGATAGTTTTACCTGACTGATGGTAGGGAAACACTAAGACTAAACAGTAATCATTTGTTGGTCACTGAGCAACTAATGAGGATGCAGGTAAAAGGGATAAACTCTTACTGAGCAGTTTGTAGGCAGGTGGATGCACCTGCAGCCAGCTCTGCACTGGTGTGTATATCCCGAGGGACCTGACACCACACTCATAGCACTACAAACCCACTAATTTTGGTGATCCAGGTGGGATGTCTGGGGGTTACCTGGTGCAATCACCTGCTCACAGCAGGGCTTGCCTCCAAGACACAGCTGACTTTGCAGCCAGATCCCATTGCTCAGCTTCTCTACAGAGTTTTAGTAATTACAGAGAAGAAGAGGGGAAGAAGACGGAAGCAGTTCCCAATCCAGCCATCAAGCTTCAGAGACTTCCAGGTAGGTGGTTCAGCACCCTTGAAGGGATGTGATGGAAGGTTCATGCTGCACCAGCCATTTCCTGCTGAGTTGCTGCCGGCGCAGTCAGCGCTGCGAAAACCCCGCCACCGCGGTGTCGCAAATCTGGGTCAGCATCTTGAGGCACCCTGTGGAAACAAATGTTCCCTCCCTCCCTCTGTCCCGGCTCTGGCCAGGGTGTGCACTGACATCATCTTTTCTTTGTATCCCCTCATCTGAGGAGGATTTCCATCCACTACCCTTCACCCACGCAACACACCCACCCACCATTTTTTGGACGTGTTCCCAAATTCATTCCAAGCCCCCAGCAGCCACAGAGCAGACATTTTTAGCGGGTGAAACGCAAAGGAAAATTCACATGGAACAACATGCCTTGCAGCTGGCATCTCAAGTGAACAAAATTAGGGCGTGCTCCAGATTTGCTGCAACTGCCCTGAGAAAGGTTTTACAAAAGCCACTGTCGTGCGAGTGCTTCTGCCACGCTGCGCTCATTAAAGTCTGCTCCTAATCTCCGGTGAATATTTGCCCAAGGCCCTCAGCCCATGTCTGAAAATTGACATGAGACTGGAAGTCTCAGATAAAAGAAGACGCGAGACAGTGGCAGCCAGAGATATCAAAGGTCAAAGTTGAAATACATTGCAGGTCCAAACAGATTTAGCCTGCTCATTTTTAGCTGCTTCCCATCAGCGCACCACACTTCCCCCTAAGTATTACAGACAGAAGATAAGTGCTGGCTGCACTAGCCATGCGGCAAGGTCCAGTGCAGAGTGGAAGCTCCACTGCAGCCGCACCTCTCCTGACACAGCCTTGGGCAGGATGTGTCAGGGCAACCCAGCGGATCCGCAGAGGCATCCCCGCTCCCTTCTCTAGAGTTGAGAGTCTTGTGACTCCGTTGCAATGGAGCATTTTCTCCAAATAATAGCATTTTCCTCACTCAGAGGTCTGATGGATCATTTGTATCTAAACCATCTGAGAGTCAGCAGAAGGCTTGAAATCTTTCTTCTAAACTTCCAGTGGGCTCACAGTTTAATTTTCAGGTCACAGCCCTTTCCATCTCTTGTCTCCCTGCTCTGCATCAGAAACACCAGTTATACAGGCAACCACACCTCCCTGCTGTTCCGGGCTGCATCCTTTCCCAACTGAGAAACACAAATGGCCATCCCTTTGATCCTGCTGGGCTAATTAAGGCTAGATAGGAACAGGACTGGGAAGCAATTCAAGGGAAAATTGTATCTTGTTCCCCACCATCTCAGAGAAAATGTCCTCCGAAGTCAGCACTTCAGATGAAAAAGGGGGGGAGAAAAGGGAGAGGCATTGAACAGACCTCCACTTAAATCAGGGTAGCAAGTAAACGTTCAGAGAAGTTTCTTAGCAAGGCAGTAGCAGACAGAGACCAAGAGCTGTACACAAAAAGTGACTTTTTTATTCCCCTTGGGCTCAGGGATGTGGGCTCTACCACGGTTAGCAGCTCCATTCCCAGTTTCTCCATCTCATGAAAGCGAGTCCCAAAGAATCTGACCTGAGGTACTGGCTCCCAAGCACAATCAATTCTTTAAGTTCATTAGGCAAAGCCTAATCTAGGGTTTGGAGAAATTATTCGCTCCAAATGAAAACCTTTTTAGTGTTACATGAACTAAAACATTGTTTTAAGGAGTATTTAATTTGTAGAAAATAGCATCAGAAATAAAGGAAACCAAAACCTGCACTAAATTTCTGCACAGCCTGCAAAGCCACATTTCCTATTTCCTAACAAAAATGCTACCATGAAACAGCTTCAAATTTTTAGTACCCTGCAAAAGTGTTAACAGTTACTGGCCACGTGTAATTCAAAAGAATCACATCTGATAACTCTGAGTCATCAAAACTGTAGCAAAAATCCTGCAAAAGCAGGCATTTAGCAAGACTATCATTATTCTGCCCCTTAAATTAGCCTTATGAACAGGAAGAATCGAGGTGGCCCCGCAATAGCCTGCTGCATGGAAGTTAATCAGAAGGAGCTAATTTCGGATCCAATGTTCCTGAAACATTTTGTGGCCTTGCTGGAAATTCTCACAGAGCCATTTTAAAAAGGCTTTTTTTAAGGAGCTGCTTGTCAGTTTAACCCACGTTTGAGACTATTATTTGCCAAGCTGAGGAGTAGAGCCAGCTTGCACACAGCAGAGGGCTAGTGAGGTGGAGGGCTCTCATGCAAGACAAGTGCAGATGAGACTTCCAAATCAATTTAAAAGGCCTGCCTGAATATAATTTCCTTCTTTACTTGGGAACTGCAAAAAGACAATCAACAGCTACATGGCCCTTTCTTTCGTTTTAGACGATTTGGAGGGGAGGGAAAACATTGTTCTTAGCACAAAAATCCATCCAAGCAGAACATGTTTGAAACAATCCCAAGCACTAAAACTATTTTTATTAACAAGTTGCAGTAGTTCATTCTTCCTTTGTGCCTACTGGATGACATTAGCAAGACAGTAGCTCATGGCAGGGCAGCAATCTAAGCACCATGGATGATTTAAAAACTTTCCCCTATTAGCAAAGCCGAATAACTTTGTTACTCACAGCAAAAATTTTAAAAAGGCTTATAAGTGAATCGGAGAATAAAATTCTCCTAAGCTTCTTGGTCTGGAAATTTAATTTTTTAGACACTGGTATCTGGCACAGGTCAGAGCAAGAAATGATGTAGTTTCAGGGACAAATTCAACTCCAGCATTTCCAACTCTGTGTCATGACAAATCTAAAAAGCCCAGTTTTTAAGTTTTTCTGTTGACTAGAAATTATTTTAAAATAAATCAATTCAAAAGTGCAGAAATGCCTCACTTCTACAATGCCACAATATGAAGAGCTGTTGCCTTTGCTAGATTTTAATGTTAACATTCCCTTCAATCGACCAAGTTCAAAACAACAGGAGCACTGCTGGTTGAAACAAAATGCCTTCCTCTTGTCACATCAGTCCAGTCTGGCACCACTCAGAACAAGCTGAAGATGTCCAAAGCAGCCATGTGTCCCCTCCTTCTACCCCCTGAATGCTGGTGTGAGCCCACAACATATTATATTTTGACAGAGTCCATTTTCCAATGCAAGTGTGGTTTGGAGAAAAGCTGTGAGCCACCTCTGGGGAAAATGGCTCCAAAGACTCTGTGCTGAGGCACACGAACACACGGGCTGAGCTGAGTGCTCTCCTGTCAAAAATAAGGCACAAATTCAGTGCAAGGAGGCACAAAAGACATTTTACTAGGGGTGCAACGACCTCTTCCTTGCTTTTCATATCCTTGTGTAATGATTTCATACTCAGATTGCAAGGGCTTTCCCCCCCCCCCCCTTCTCTGTGCTCCTGGCCATGCAGATTCTACCGCAACATACACATTAAACAGTCGCTGGCAGTACTCTATAATCACCCAGGAATGCAATGGGTGTCACATGGGGCTTTGCTCAATACAGCTGTTCACTGGCCCAGCTGAACAATAAACATTTGAAGTATGGCAAATGTTCTTTGAGGGAGAAGGTTTGTTATTAGTGTAAATACAAAAGGACTCTTGAAACGGCCCAACGACTTCAGCTTCACTTCAGGAGTGCCCAAAGTTATGAAGCCGGAGAATAAAGAATTTGAAAACCAAGATGTTATTTTCTTGTTATTCAAGCAGTGAGAATTCATTTAAAAATATCTGTATGACCTCAGGGGAGTCACAACCACAGAACCCAGAAGATTAAAGAAAATAAGCTTAAAATACCTTCCTCAAAGAGTCATGCATTTCTTTCCCGATTGTAAGAAGTGATGGGCAAACCTAAAATGTCCAGAGGTTTGGATACATCTCCAGAGCAGCTGATGCCTTCTTAAAATCCCCCTCAGGGAAGATTTCTGCTCACATTTATTAGGAACAAGAAAGCTGGTAAGGTTTGAGCTCATGCCTTTGCACTGCCAATCCCAGTCCTTCACTACCTGCTACTACACAACTAATTGAGTCTCCAAATCCAACACCAATAGCAACAATGTTGGCCAAACCTCAGAAGAGGTAAAAAGTTGCAAAGAGCCCATAGAAGGTTGTTCATGTAGTGTTTTCTGTGGGCAGAGAGTCCTGGGAGAGATTAAAACCGTAGAGAGTCACAAAACAGAAGAAAATACCAGCTGGAGGCTTTCTCTGAGAGTGCAGTTTTCCCCATCAGAGATATTCTTCCTGTTATGCCAGACTACTCATAGCTGACTGCATTTGCACAGCAACCAGCCAGCAACTTTTTTTTTTTTTTTAATTTATATTTGCTCTGAATTACATGTTTTCTGGTGTCAGCTTTAGAGGTAGATAAAACCTAGCTGCAGCAACAGCTTTTAAATCAGCTATCATCTGTGCTTCAGTCAACAGAAACCTTTAATTAAAGCATTGAGTTACATGGGTTCTGGTTACCATATAACTAGCAACATCTTCAAATATTTGGATTGTAAACAATCTTCATAACTTGGAGACAGGCATCATCTTTCCTGCTTCACGTTGAAGGCTTTGCAGGCATTTTGTAGGGGTCTGGCAACAGGGAATGACAGAAGGAAGTACTGATAAGACGCTGCAGCTCAGCAATGAGGTAGTACAGGGAAAATACAGTAGACATGCAATGGTTTGTGATCTCTTCCTTGCTTTGGGAAAAAACTCTAGGATCTTTGCATTTATATTATCCCAGACCTGGATTTGATGCTGCACCAAGGCATGAAGCTCCCTCATGCTCTGGTTGAAAGTACAAAAGGATGCTGATTTTACAGTACTTGCTAGCCAGCTGCTTTCAGTAGTATAGAGCTACTTCTTTATAAGTGATATTGTGAGCATCCTATTTAATCTTGCTCTTCACATTCAGGAGAAAGGACTTGCATATTAAAAAAGAGCACTGGATGTTAGAAGGATTTATGGAGGAAAAGAACAACTGAAGAGATTCCTATTAGTTAGATGAAAAACATTAGATGTGCTAAATCAGTAGGTATTCTGATTAGCATGCAATAAGTATCTGCTCAATCTGAATAGGCTGAGCCTGCTAAAACACTCCACAGACCAGATGTAAAATGGTATTCAGACAACCTAGTAAGTAACTTTAAATTCTTACTCAATGCAAAGGAATAGAATTTTCTATATGTGTACCTTTTTATGAGCATCAATTACAAATTATTTCTGCCCCATGTTCCTTTACCATCAATCAAGAAATAGTCTGTTGTCTATAATCCAATATTAAAATACATGTCAAATAGGACCCCTCACAGAAGAACAGACAGCAGATGATGGTAGACCTATGGCTATCTTTAGAAATCCTGTCCTTATCCAAAACAATGAAATTGCTATATTTACCTATTGCAAAAAGCACTCTGAGGTCTCTGGGTTCAGGTTTCACTTTAATGAAGCATTTCAGAAGAGGAGAAGCATCCAAGTGTAAACCTGTGACCCAAACCAGAGTGTGTACCTGCCACCAACCCCTGTTTGAACACACAATTATGAGATCCCTGTCAGATCACAAGCTCATCAGGTTCACCAGAGAGTCTCTGCATGAAAACAGCTGCCCTAGAGGAACCTGCTAATATCCACCCTAAGCCTCAGCTACAAACTTGATGTCTCCTCCATCTTTCACTTCTTTGGAGAGATGAGTCCAGCAGGCTCTCTCCTATGGTCATCAGCTCCCAAAAATGACACTTTAGGGACGTCACCTCCTCCCCTAGCCTTTGAGTACTAACTTTTATAGCAGCTGGCCTAGAAGGGCAGATTCGGCTCCTTTCTCAGCCCACCTCATCCCTTCTCATGGGGCATTTAACTGCCAAACACAGATTAGAAAGAGAGTTGGTGAAGAACAAAACAGAGACAAGAGCAGCTCTGCACCTCTCCCTCTGGAGTAAAAAATCCACTGTTCATGGGACTAGACAGAAAGAGGGAGGAAACAAGCACTGAGGGGGCATCGGTCTAGAGCCTGGTCAGGCTGGACTGGTCCCTGCTTCTGAGGCTGTGTTTGGGTTTTAATCAATAAGCACTCAACGTTAAGTGTAGCAACAGCCCCTGAAGGAGCTCCAATCTGGGCCAATGCCTAAAAGAATGCTATTAAAATGCAACAGACATAGCTTCATTAAGAACCACGCAGCACAGAACGTCCTGTTTTGCAGAGCAAAGCACGAGACCTTGTCTTGCCTTGGAAGGTTTTGAAAGGGTTACGGTATCGTATTCACCTCAGTGGGGAGGTTTTCACTGACTCACCAAGGTAGGATCAGGTCGTTATGGCAATAGATCTTGCTAAACACAGAGACACATCCCCGATTCCGGAGTGCCCAGCACACCGCCATGCTTACATTTCTGCATGGGGTCACAGGACAGGCAAATGCTGGGAATATTGTTATTCCTCTGGCATCCCAAAGCCAAACAACCACACCACTTAAAGCACTGCCCTTAGGCATTTCACATTTATTTGCTTGTGTGCTCCCTACAACAGGTATATTTCTGTTTGGATTTTCGGTTGGGGATTTCTGTGGGCTGCGCTTCTAAATCCTTAATCTCTGCATTGGTTAAAGAAGCAAGAATGTACTGTGTGTTCAAAGCAGTGTAGATACAGCTAGGAAGGTCCTCTCCTCTAATTAAAACCACCCATTTACTTTTTGTGTGCAGAGAAACATAACACAGCAGGAAAAACTGTCATATCAAATACCCCCTTATGGTAATTGTGGTTAAATATCGACTTTTTAATGGTAACATACTTATAGGGGTTTGGCAACAGATGCAAAAATAAGTAATCACTTTTTCTGGAGGGCTACCAAAATGGCAGGTTTCCCAAGTCAATCAGTTCTCCCAGGGACTGGGAATGTAGAAAGCAATTTAATGCTGCAAGGAATATGACAATCTATTTATAATGGCACAGTGTGAGAGGCTGAGAGGAGAAACTGCAGCTGTTGTATAAGGATTATGACTGACTGATTGTTTCGAACAAAATGTATTGCTATATCAAAAGGAAGTACAAGTTTAGCTGCCTGGCTGATTTTCTTTCCCTTGTACAGGTGTGGTGCCAGCTTGAATGAAATCAGGCGCCAAGACTAAAAACACCGCTTTGCGATCTCCCCCTTGACACTCCGGGGCAGCCTTTGTCAACTCTCTTGGGGACTCACTGCATCAGAACCCATCCAGCCTTTGTTAAAGTGGAGAGAAAGGCTAGCCCAGACTCAGAAGACCCCACGGGAGCATCACAAGGGATAGAGAGCATCCCTGAGTGTTAAATAATAGTCCTCCCTCTTCAGTTCTGGAAAAAGCTTTGCTTCCTGTTTCATATTTACTTCTCTTCCAGCTTCCATATGTGTTTCTGTGGGCTGTTAAATAACAGCCCCTCCATCCTAAGGGAAGGCTGCTTGCCAGTGCAGAAAAGCAAATGATTCCTGCATTCTATGTACAGCACATTACACATGCCAGATGTTATAATGACTATTATGTTTAGGATCAAGGACACAAAACCCAGCAAAATTATCAGAGCACCCAAAGCCACCCACTTCGAAGAAACCATGATCCAGCAGCTGGCCCAACCACGGGACACTTGGGTTCATACCGTGCTTTTCACCCCAGTTTGAAAGGGCCAAGGACTACAGCAGCAGCAGCACAAGACTTCTCAAGCAACATATGCAAGGCCCACCATCCTTTGTAAAAAAGTGAAACAGAAAACAGGCTTAGCAAAATATGCCTTTATCAAGTAGGATGCTAAGCATGATCTTGCTGTTAATATAAGCAAGGGGACTTTTTGCTCGTTGATGTGGTTAACCATAGTGCAGGGTGTAGTTCATCTCCAAAATCTGTGCTCATGCTTCCCTGCAAGAAGATAATCCAAGCCTGATGATTTCTTTCCTACACCCTTATCTATTACATAGTCAGCTAAAATCTGGGAGACAGAGAGATAAGAAACCTCCTGCATGTTAATCACTCTATTTTACAACCTTTTATGTCCTTGGAGCACGCATTTTCCATGGCTGTTTGGTGGAAACAAACCTAGTCCTCTGTTTATGCATCCCACTACCCCAGCTTCCTGAAAGCTAGACACCAGCAGATACTTAGGAACCCTTGGGGCTCTTGACTATAAAGATGAAGGGCTGGTAAAGACGCCCGGACAATTATCACGTCTCCCACAGCTTTGCCTTTCCCCATCACCTCAGGACCATTGTCTGGCACACGAAGGTCTGATGTACGCTCAGGCTGTTGCCAGAGTGGTTATTCCTGTGGGTTGTTTCCAGCTAGCATGGTACATCTTGGATTTTTGCCCATCTGGAAGAACCCCCTGATTTTTTGGCAGGTTAGCTACAGTGCCAGCTAGTGACACCCCGAGATGCCACCACACCAGGTGGGGGTCACCCCAGCACTGAGACAAAGCCAAAAGCAGACTGCAGCACATCACTAAGGCACCTGGCTGCTGCAAGCCAGGCACCAGCAGCCCTTCATTCCCACCCGGCTCTAGCATGGCAAGTCACCTACACACACAAACCTTATACCTGGAGGAAGTGGGGGTGGGGTTTTGTGCTGTTTGTAAAGAGGTTTATTGCTCTTTGAACCATACAGACAGCTGTGGCAATACGACTCTACCTGTTCTCCCAGTCCTGCCCAGTGACACAGAGGGAAAATCATTTTTTGTTACATTCTAGATGGGCAGCTGGGGCATGGGAATAAGATCTCTCTGTAAATATACACAGAGTTCTAGCATTTCTACATCACCTTTCATCAGGGATCTTAAAGCACTTCGAAATACCGAACATCACCAGCCCTGTAAGGGCTGGGGTAGTGAAGGGAAACTGGGAGAGAGCTCTTACAATGCCTTGTTTCAGCAGGCTGGTGTAAGAACGAGAAACCACGTAGGTAACCTGAGAAACAGTCTATGGGGATTCAGGGGATTTTTGCTTCTAGAAAGTTTCCATTTGCATCTTTCAAACCTTTCTCTTTCAAAACATCAATTAGAAGGTAATTTAAATGATGTCCAGAGACAAAAATCCTAATCCTGGTACCTTCTGGAAGCCTCAAGTCAGGCTCCATAGTTCTGCTGCAGGCACTAAAGGTCTACAGCCATTGCCCAGTTATGATAACACGTACATAGATGGTCTAAATATACCAAGCAGTGATATCAAGAAGCCAACACAATTATTCTTCACTCTTCAACACTGAAGAATGAATTCAAGAAGTGCTTTAAAACTGAAACTAATTTATGCCATTAAAAGATACATTTTACCCCTTCTGATTAGTTCAATGAGGCCTTACTACAATTAAAATTAGACCTAATAGGTTTTCAGGAACTAAATAAAAGACCTCAATATTACCTACCTTTGGCCTCATCTAAACTGCAAGACTTTGCTGTACCACCCACCTCCATGCTATAGGTGGCAGGTATGTGGGATTTTTCTCTCCTTCCCCCTTTCAACAGCTTAATTTCTATGTGAAAGAAAACCAACCAGAGGCCAAAGGCAGCTGCAGCATGCTCCAGACAGGCTCACAGGGCAGCTGCTGAGCACTTCTGCCCCCCTCTTCAGCCAAGGCCCTCTGAGTGGTTGTGCCAGAGCAGAAGCTCAACTTCTCCAGTCCATCACAATATGTGGGAAGAAGGCATCACTCAAGGGGGATCAGAAGCACAAGCACACAGCAGGTGGGGATTGCTGTAAGAAATCAAGGTGAATCCTGCTGGCTCTGGGAGCTAAGAGAGCCCCCAGACAATTCCTGCTCTGTGGTTCCCTCCCTAAATTACACACAGCCCCAACCTTTCCCAAAGCCAAAGGGCAGAAAGAAGGCTACATCTGAGAGTCCATCCTCTGTGAAAAATTTTCCTGTGTAAGCTACTACCTTCAGGTACAGGATCATAGCAAAAAACTTCCAGCACAGCATCCTCTTTCTCCTTAAATCCAAGAGCACATCCTAGATGCTCCTGAAAAGAGAGGCCAGCACATAAAACCAACTCCTTCATTGGGGTGAGTGGGTGCAATGGAAGTATGGAAATTTATGGCAGCAGACAGGTACCCCACGGATTCAGGTATTCCTGGCAGCTCAAGGTATTGACAGCTACCTTATGTAGTCATATCCTGCAGCTGCACCTCAGCAGCAGCTAAACCAGGTAGAGAGGAGGAACAGCTCTCCATCTTAAGAAACCTAGAAGCACTCTGATGAGGAATGCCCACACCGAGATGGAGGTTACTTCATTTTAGTAGCTGAATCCTGCACATATCTCTTCAACTGCAGTCTTTTTATTAGTCATATTTTCATAGGTGCCAAGAATCTAGCTACAGAGAACACTGTACAACTCAGGCATGGAAAAAGTTAGTTCTTTGTGGTATTGCATTTTAGATGAAAACCCACTTCCTCTCTTCCACAGCAAAGCAAGAAAGCGTAGGCTTCAGTTTTATCAGTCATTGCATCTGCGCCTTCTTAACAAGTTTAAAGTCTGTGAGCCAAAAATGTATCTTTCCCTCTTTGACATTCATGTAAATTTGAAACATGTATAGCTTCATTGGAGTTTACAGTGGTAAAAATGATGAATGCTGGAATTTTGGGTTTTTTTCATTCAACAAGAACAAATTGTTTCACAGATTAAATGCTTTCTCTTGAGAAGGCTCAGAAGTTATTTCTCAAGCTACACCAACAAACCACATGGATTTTCAATGTGCTGCTGCACATGGGTTCAGGGTGGGTTTCGGAGGAGTTACCTGCTGTGGGATAACAGCATGGCTCTCTAGTGACAGGGGTGGCTGGGGAAAAGGAAGCACTCACTGTTGCTCACCACCCTTCCTGCTGGTCCCTTCCAGTCTCACCACAATCTGCTTTAACCATTTAAAGAACAAACCTTTTCCTTCTGGCATTTGTTATCTCTTCCACTTCTTGTTATTAGAGCAGAAACCCACAAGTATCTGCTTTCTGATGATCTGATGATCGTTACACCCTGAATTTTCACTAGCAGATTAAAAAAGGTTGGCAGTGGGGAGGTGTATCTTTCTGTCCCTTATCTCATGCCTAGACATTCAGGTATCTTCAAGAGAGACATCACTTCTTTAGTGTCTTTCCTCAGTTGAGCTAAGTGTAGTTCTCTGTATATTTCTGTGGCTATCCACAACTTTTTTATCTGCCTCTCTGCCTAGCTAGCTGTCTGGTTTGATATTTCCTGTTTGCACTTAACCAGGCTGGATATTCCCCCTTTGTCTTTCCCCATCGTCACATGCATCAATCAGAGCCTTTTTTATTCTTTCTGCAGCAGAAATATAGATGGGAGAAAGAGGGGAGAAATATAGATGGAGCCATGCTCACCAGTGCTCCCAAAGAAGAAATCAACGCCACACAAGAGGCTCTGGCTGTATCAACCTTAAGATGTGGTAATAATTTGAAATAGAATATAGGACTATAAAGTATTAAAAAAAAACCCCAAGTAATAACATCTGGTACTTATGTAAGAAAAATGTTGACCTCTTAGTAGGAACTACAGTATGCTTCATAACAATATATCCCTATGAGCTAAAGGCCTGGTTTTTAATATAGTCATTTAACTGATGAATAATTTCAGATGTAGAAAAGACAAAATAATTTATACAGATATTACATCCATTTTGGTAGCAGAACAGGAAATGCTGCCCAGGTGACCTTCATTAAGGATGAGATTTTCACATACCTAAGCTGTTAATAACTGCTGTAATTGTTAAGGTATTTAATTCATTGGTTTTAATAAAGCATGACAATAGCTGATGAACATTGCACCAGAATGTCACTGCTATCACTTTCCCTCTGGCATCTCAGCTTCCCAGTGTTCAGAAAACAGTTTCAGCATTCCCATCTGAGTTTTTCAATAACAAATCTCAGATCTCAAGTCAGTCTAGAATATTATATTACCAATCTTTTTCAGAAACATCATCATTCACACATCCTGCACCTACTGACTAAATAGAAGGCAAAACCATCCGTCACTGGAATTAGTCTCCCACACAGCTGTCACTTAGAAGAAACAGGGATCCAGAGCTTCTTTCCCAATCTCCAGTCATTCCCACCTCTTGATACATGACATGGAACGCATTGTTGGATGACACCCTCCAACTCCCTTTGCCCCAGAATTTTGTCCTTACAAGCCTGATACACCAAAATCTTTGGCCTCTTTCTGTGATTACAGAACAGTCTCTCTACCATGCTGCTGGTTTTTCATACTCACAGTTGTATTTTGTAGCAATATTTTGTATGAAGTTATTTTATATAAAAGGTTGAGCTCTGGGGAAAGTTTAAGCTATACCCCTCCAGGAATTACTGAGTTTGTTGACTGTGGGGAGAAAAAAAAACCACAAAATTTTCAAACTTTTAAAAAACATTTTAAACAAGTACAACTAATTAGAGCCTGATCAAAGCCAAGTGAAGCCCTTTGGAGCAGCTGCATTCCCTATATTTGTGAAAATCAGGCCATTTAGATAGTTATTTAAATAGGGAGTATTGGAACTAAGCCAAAGCCCCTTGAAATCAATGGGAATTTTTAATTACTTCAATGCAATTTGTATAATAGCTTTAGAAAATAACCTATCTTATTTAATTCATTGTTGCTGCTGACTGTCATAATATAGACTGAGATATTTTTCAGTTGCAAGACCTACATAGGGTGAATAAATCCACACAGAATTGCTTAAGTTGAAAGAGAGCTCTTGAGATGATCTAGTCCAAGTCCCTAGCTCAAGCAGGGCCAGCTACAGCAGGTTGCTTGAGACTGTGTCCAGTTGGGCTTGGAATATCTTCAAGGATGGAGACTCCATAACCCTTCTGGGCAACCTGTCCCAGTGTTTAAGTACTGTCACAGTTAAACAAACCAACCAAGAATTTACTGCTTTGCCCTTGTCCACCAAGCTAGTGATAACCTTGTAGAAAGCAAAATGGTTGCTCAAGGGTGATTTCATCTTTATAAATCAATCCATGCTGACAACTCTAAATGACCTTCTTGTCCCTTCATATGTTAGGAAACACATTCCAGGAAGTTTTTCTCCTTTACCTTCCCAGGCGTCAAGGTGAGGATGATTAGCCTGCAGTTTCTCAGAGGCCCTTCCTGCCTTTCTTGATACAGAAGCTCCAAAGGATGTCCAGGAACCTCTCCCAGCCATAATGACCATTTGACATATCAAAGATAATCAATGGCCTTGCAGTGACATCAGCCAGGTCTCTCAGCTCTCAGGAGTGCATGTCCAGTGTGGTTAAGTGCTCCCTAGCCTGAGCCTCCTTCACTGAGGGTAAGTCCTCCTTGTTCCAGAGTTTTCCTCTAGCCTCAGGGGCCTGGGATTCCCAAAGACTAATTTTACTGGTCAAGTCTGAAGCAAAAACATCTGCTGCCCTTTGCTCATTTTCCTTCTTTTTGGAATGGTCCCTTCTTGAGCTTTAAGAAGGTGAGCCTTGAATATGACCCAGCTCTCCTGGACCTCTTGTCTCTCCAGGGCCATGTCCTATGGGATTCTTCTCTTAGGCTGAAGTCTGCTATTCAGAAATCCAGGGCTACTTATTGTCCTGCTCCCTCCTCTCAGAGTCCTGAACTCCACCATCCCATGGTTCTGCAGCCAAGGCTGACTTTGACTTATCTAGTTCAGTCTAGTTCTTCCTTTTCTGTATCAGGTCCTGGAAATCACCTTTCCCTGTTGGCTCCTTGACTGCTTGTTCCAGAAACATCATCAGATACTCCAGAAGCTTCCTAGATTGCTTGTGCCCTGCTGTATTATTCCACCAGCTATTGTGTGGGTCTCCCATGAGAATGATGGCCTATGAACATGAGGCTTCTTTCATTTGTCTGAAAGCCTCACCTATTGCTTCTTCCTAATCAGGAGGTCCATAGCAGATACCCATTACAACAGCACCCATATCAGACTGCCAACTCCTGGCAGTCAGACTCCCATTCCAAGGCAAAAGTTGTCAAAAATCTATTTACAAGTTTCTATAAGTAAGAAAGGACGATATTTTTGTAGTCATTTCTACTTAAAGAAAACCCAACAAAACAACACCCCAAAAAACACAAACCTGCAACTCCACAACTGAGTGCACTCTTTCCCATTACAAAGGTACACTGGAGAAGTCCATTGTGCCAGGTCAGCCTTCAGTTTTGGAATGCCATGCCTGGCAACACAAATGTGTTGTTACACAATCAAAGACAGCTTAACTCAAAGTTAAGGTTGTCTATCTGGCCTTTGATGAAAATGAACTTAACAGTGATGCTGCAGGCCTGAACTAGATCCCACCAAAAGATTTCACTTTAGAAGTGGGAGGGGTTTTGGAGAGGTACAGATAAATTGGAAAGGAGGTCTGGGGGCAGCCTGTGCTGAGCTGTGTGAGCACAAGTGTTGGCAGAGCTGGTGATTTCACAGCAAGGCCGGCATGTCCCAATGCATCGTCACTGTTGTCCATGGCACGGTGCCGGAGGCTCCTGTTCACACAGGGAGCCATGCATCCTCTGAGGCCAACAGGACAACATGCCTGGCACTCCAGCCCTGAGAGCGGCCACGCAGGAGTTGTAACCAGGGTCTGCAGAGAGTCCAGACCACCAAGTCAGTCCAGAGTGACAAGGCTGTTCTGAGGTCAAGCTGGAAAGTTGAGTCCAGGGGTGAGGATCTGGCCCTCAATCAACGGGGCACCTGGCCAAGTGCAACAGCAGGCTGCGGAGGTACTCCCAAGCAAAGGGAGTTGATGCCTCTAAGGATAGGGAACAAATCCATGCTCAGCCACCTGGAAAGGTCAGGCCCATCCACTGCCAGGAGGAGGCAGGAAATCCAGAGACATCTGAATATAGGAGAGCCTTCCTCTTTGTGAGGCAGCATTTTGCAGAATAAAATCATGGAATCATTTATGCTGGAAAAGACCTCTGAGATCACAGAGTCCAACCATAAACCTAACACTGCCAAGTTCACCAGAAAAGCCTAAAAATATGTTTGCTACAAGGGAAAATTGCTATTTTCCTTTAATTTTGACACAGTGAGATCCCTCTTCGGTCTTGTTTCTCTGCTTCTCAGCCTCTCCTTTACTTCACAAGGCTATTTTCTGTTGCTCCAATAATAGATCACGCTGTAGTTCTCATGACTAACACATAATTCTTGATGCAATCCAGGTCCTACCTCTGCTTGTCTGGAGTTCAATCTTGACTGTCTAGCAATTGCTGAAAATGAAACTCAGGCAGAAACTAAGCCATGCTTGACTGAGCATAGAATTTATTGTTCGACTCCCTGTTACTATTATATATGGCTCAATTATCATCTCCTGCCTCTTTCAGGAATCTGGATATGCACCATGATAGATATTACTGAGACCTCACAAGAAACAGGATGATCCTGTGCCTGAATCCAATGCTGTCCCTTTAGTTTCTTGTTTCACTCCTGTGTGAGAGTCCACTATTTTTCACAAATCTGAATTACTTCAAGTCCCAGTTGGCTTATTTCCCTAAATACTGTTGCCTTGGTTAAAGACCCACCATGGTACCATTCTACAGATAATTTGAATATAAAGGTTTCCTTGGCATAGTATCTGAGACCTCAGTCTACCCATTTGACTAGCATTTTTAAAGACTTAAATGTTGTTTTACTGCATCATTATTAGGACATTTGAGAGGTAAGAGCTCCACTGCTTTCTCCAGCCAGGAGGAAGTGTGATTTGTGCCGTTCAGCAATTACACAATGACCTTTCAGCAGGTGGAAAAGAAAGGGCAAGTAGAAGGCTGCATCACAGCTGCATGCTTTTTATAAGGTCATATATATTATATAAAATCTGTCAACCCGTTCACAGATAATGTATAGTATGAAATATCAATACATACATAAAAATTGCATTGATTTCCCCCCTCGCCAGCCCTCTGGTTTATGTAAAGATTTCACAGGGACATCTGTATTTTTGGAAAGTGCTTTAAGGCATTTCTGGCAAATATGCTGCAAATATGGAAATTGATTGATTGATTGATTGACCTCGTTGTGAGACTGGTGTTAATAAAACTGACTGGCAGGTTATCAAGAGGCATAAAACAATGCCATCTCTGTCCTTTCCCCAAGAGGCAGAAGCCGTTTCCCTGACTCTTTGCAGCAGATCATTTGCAAGTCTCAAGGTCACGGTGGGTAAACCTCCATCACCCATTGCTGTCTATCCTTGACTGTCTCGCTGCCTGCTGTCTAATCAGCAGTGATGAAAGCACGTGATCAGACTGCGGAGGCTCACCAGCAAAAGCATGTCTGGTGTGTACAGAGGCTACACAAAAACAAGGTATGATCCCAATGCTTTGGAAGTGGCCCTTCCTGCCAGGCAGTTTCGGCCGCAGTGTCCATGAAATGGTGGAGTTCAAGATCCTTAGGGCAGCAAGAATGGTGCGCAGCAAGCAGGACCCCAGACTTCAGGAGAGCAGATTTGGGCCTCACCAGGGACCCTCTTGGTGGAGATCCTTGGGGTTAACCCCATGATGGAAGAGGGGTTGGTTGGATGGAAAGTAGGTTGATATTCAAGGATCACTTGCTCCAAGCTGAGGAGAAGCCCAAAAAAGATGAAGTTGGAGAAAACCAGTAGGAGGGTAGATGACCAAGGATCTCCTGGACAAATTCAAATGCAAAGAGGGTGGAAGCAAGGACGGACAGCCTGGGAGGAATACAGAGAAATTGTCATAGCAATTAGGTAAGGAACGCTAAAACCCTGATAGAATCAAATCTGGCCAGGGATGTCAAAGGCAACAAGAAAAACTTCTCTAGGTACATCTGTGATAAAAGGAAGCCTAGGGAAAATGAAAGCCATCTCCAGAAGAAAACAGGAGACCTGGTTATCCAGGACATGGAGAAGGCTGAGTAACAACTTTTTTGCCTCAGCCTTCACCAGCAAGTGCTCCAGCCACATCAGCCAGGTCCCAGAAGGCAAAGATGGGGACTGCAAGAACAAAGAGCCAGCCACTGGAGGAGAAGATCAGGTTCAAGAACATCTAAGGGACCTTAAGATGGATGGAGGAAGGAACAAAAGGCCATGGAGTCTAACGAGACAAATGTGAGGGTCCTGCAGGAACTGGCAAATGAAGTGGCTAAGTCACTACTGATCACAGTTGAGAAGTTGTGACAGTTCACCGAAGTTCCCTCTGATGAGAAAAGAGGAAACGTAACTCCCATTTTTAAAATAGGAAAAAAGGAAGGCCCAAGAAATTACAGGCCAGTCAGTCTCACCTCAGCGCCAGCAAGCTCACGGAGCAGATCTTCCTGGAAACTCCGAAGGCTCATTAAAAACAAGGGAGTGTTTAGTGCCAGCCAACACAGCTTTGCTAAGGGCAATTTGTGCCTGAGAAATTTGGTGACTTTGCATTATGGACCTACAGCGTTGGTGGGTAAGAGAAGAGAAACTGACATCATCCACCTGGACTTGTGAGAGATGGATGTGATGGGTGAACCATTCAGTGGAAAAGGAATTGGCTGGATGATCAGACTCAGAGTTGTGATCAACAGCTTGATATCCAAGTGGAGACCAGTGACAAGTGGTGTTCCTCAGGAGTCGGAACTGGAACCAGCACTGTTTAATGACTCTATCAGTGACATGGAGAATGGGATAGAGGGCACCTTCAGCAGGTTTAATGACACGAAGCCATGATGGGGTGTGGTCAGCATGTGGAAGGGAAGGGATGCCATCCAGAGGGACCTTGACAGCTGGAGAGGTGGGCCTGTGTGAGCCTCGTGACATTCAACAAGGCCAACGAGCAGATCCTGCCCCTGTGTCGGGGTAATCCCAAGCACAAATACAGGCAGGGTGGAGAATGGATGGAGAGCAGCCCTGAGGAGAAGGACTCAGGGGTGTTGGTTGGAGAGAAGCTTGGCATGACCTGGCAATGTGTGCTCACAGCCCAGAAAGCCAAACTTGTCCTGGGCTACATCAAAGGAGGCGTGACCAGCAAGTCAAGGGGGGGGATTCTCCCCTTCCACTGTGCTCTTGTGAGACCCCACCTGGAGTGCTGTGCCCAGCTCTGGGGCCATCAACACGAGAACAATGCAGAGCTGTTGGAATGAGTCCAGAGAAGGGTGATAAAGAGGCTCAGAGGTCAGGAGCACCTTTTCTGTGCAGACAGGCTCAGAGTTGGGGTTGCTCAGCCTGGAGCAGAGAAGGCTTCGGGGAGACCTTAGGGCACCTTCCAGTACCTAAAGGAGCCTACGAGAAACCTGTAGAGGGACTTGCAAGGGCAGGTAGTGATAGGACAAGGGGGAATGGCTTTAAATTGAAAGAGGGCAGGTTCAGGTGAGATATCAGGAGGAAACTCTTGACTGTGAAGGTGTAAAGTTGTCCAGAGAAGCTGTGGAAGCCCCAGGCCTGGAAGTTTTCAAGGCCAGCTTGGATGGGGCTCTGAGCAACCCCATCTAGTGGAAGATAACCCTGCCAATGGCAGGGGGTTGGAACTAGGTGATCTTTTAAGGTCCTTTCCACCTCAAACCATTCTGTGATCATAAATCACTGCTGTCTACTCTTTAATTTCCCTGTCTATATGCTCAAGAGCCTCATTTGACTTCCTGCCACATTATCAGATTGGAGCTTGTGTTCACTTACTGCTTAAATCCTTTTAAGGGCTTTTACTTTCCACAATATTATTAGTCGTTCTGTAAGGTTTGTCTGCATTTCTCTGTGTTCATTACTTTGCAAATAGCTACAAAAACATCCTTTGTTTCATCGGGGCACACTAAAAAGGCAATTCACACTATCCAGTGTAGCTGAAAAATCCTTAGCGTAATTCACCAGTACTAGTCAGGAAAAGAATGTTGAATTGGAATAAGGAGTTTCCGTAACTGAAATATTTTGGGAAAACAGCTTGATTCCAAAGTTTTAATAGAAACCAGGCACAATATTGTGGAAATGGGAATCACAGGTCTTAGAGGGATCTTCATCCCTGCTTTCCTGCATGAGAAATGTAAAAAGTTATGAATTTAATTTCAATTCAGAGTGTTGCAGCTGTAAGAGTCTACAAGAAATTTTGAAGTCCTGGTCCTCTGTGAAAAAGGATCACTTTTTTCCAGAGCTCCATCACTTGCCCCTCCTACCAATCTTTGTGCCATCCGCAGCTTCTCCCCAGCAAACTGGAAAAGCCATGGTTTATATGGCAACTAACATAAGGAACATCTCAAACATCTTTTTAATCTGTTTTGAATGTAGTTTAGTAGCTGGTGACAAGGAGCTGAGCCAGCTCAAGAAGCGCAGCCAACTCTGTGGACCATCAGCAAGTGATGATGCTTGCTTCCAGAGTGAGAAATCCTACACTATTTGTTTCTGTTTACCCTTCTGGTTGTGCCTGCTCATTAAGATTCCTCAAAGTGGTGTCAGTTAGTCTTGTATTGTATTTCAGTGTAGCTGGTGTGATAATATTGGAGTTATAAATCAGTCTATTGTTCAGTGATGCTTAGCGTCAACCCTACCAGTATCTCAAGATTCAGTGAAGAAAACAGCAGCTAACTTTTTATTTTCAAACAAAATCCTCATCAGAGTATTCCAAATTCTCCTAGCTTGAAGAAAGATGCTAATCAGGCATGTGTTTTGACACACATAACTGTATCACCTAGGGGATGACATAAGGATAGACCAGGCCATGAATCACTAATCCCTCATCATTGCTTCCAGCGAAAGTGTATTCTGTGGGGCAGAAAAACTGATTTTGTAAGGTGCTGTGGAACTCTTTTTCCTCTTCCTTTCTCTATTCCCTATTAGCATATTTCTTCCCTTTTACCACTTGATCAGCCTGGAGCAGAAAAGAGTCTGCTAAGGAGTACTGATGAGAGATCCTCCTCTACTCCACTTACACAGAATAACGTGAGCAGGACTCACTAGATGGTGGTTGTCCAGGATGTGAGAGCCAAACAAACCCCGTGGGGTGAGTTGTCACAAGCAATAAGGCTGCCAGTTTGCAAAACAATCCTTCTCTAAATGAAAACGAGGCTCAGGATAACTATGGCTAACCACAACTTTGTCACAAACCTACATATGCTGGTATCACTGTTCACTCTCAGACAGCAAAGGGTAGCGGAATTTCCAGGGCTGTGTTTTAAATATTGGCTTTTGGAGCTTCTGGTGGCCTTTTACTGCACATTTATGTATGAGTGCACAGTGGGGCCACCAGCACATTCATGGATCTCATGAACGCTCCCGTTGCCATCTCACTGAGAGAGCATTACAAAGTAAAGCCAAAATCAGCCAAAGGCAAAAGGACCCTAAAAGGGTCTTTCCAAGCAGGTCTGAATCAAGAAGATAAAAGAAACCATTATCTAAGAATGACAAAAACTACACACTACCATTTCTAATCCCTTTTGATCTGATGAGAAAAATGCTTAACACGGCTGTATTTGTGCACATACCGTAACTTCCTCTTTGAGCTCCAAAGAGTCTTTCACAAAGCCCAAGATGCATGTAAGTTTTTATTCTGCTTTAAACTTGAGTCACACACTTCAACTCTGCCCACCTGGGAGCAGTGAATCAGTGCTCAAGTCCAGGGACAACAAGGAGCAGCCAGGACTCCAGTTCTGAGAAAATGTTTCTTCAAGATACACATTGTTTGTTCACATAAAACTCTGTGCTGGATGCAAAACTGCAGCCCTCTGCTCCCCTAAGTACCTCAACCAGTATTTTAGGTGGTGTTACTCCCAGAGCTGCCCCCTGGGATGGTTTATGGACCTTCTTTGTAGAGGAGGGAAGAGCCCCACAAACATGTGCAGAAGGTGGGAATGTGGCAGAAGGAAAACAAATATTTGTAAGCAGTTTCATTCATCACCCAGGAGATACAAAATAGGAGCAATGAAACAGGATCTATGCCAGTTCCCTCTTCACAAGTGTTTTCAAATAACACTTGTCTCACTCCTTGTCACCTCCCAGACCAGAAAGTAAGAGCTTTAGCTCATCACTCCTTCACATCAGCTGAATCCATGCTGTGCAATAACACTGCCACCTCTCATATATTCCAAGACTGTCGGGGTTTTTTTTTTAATATTTAAACTTCAATCTTCCATTTCCCTTGAAAGACCAGCAGGAGGACTTGTCACCAACTCACTGTGTGAGAAAGAAGTGGACTGTTAACACCAAGAGCACTTGCTGTGCAGCTACACTTCATGTAAGATGTGAGCTCTGAATGCAAAAACATGGCTCTACATCAGAGAGCTTCAAACCAGCCACTCCATGCATGACCGTGCAAAATGATGTCTGTAGTGCCCAGATACCTGAGACTTATTTCACAGAGCCAATGGTATTAGGTCCTGAAGGGATTAATAGGCTCAACAGCTCTAACCCAGCAGTTGTGACCCTTGGGAGGGGCACAAGGGCTGGGAATGGGAGTAGCAGCCGAACTCTCATTCTCCCTAAGCAACCTCTCCTATTGCTGCTGTCAGAAACCAAATGCTGGGCTAGATGGCCAGCACAGATATTTCTGCAGGATAAAACAAAAAAATACCTTAGTCTTAACTCAGAAATATCCAAATCTACACCCACTCCCTTTTAAAACCTGTGGTCCAGATCTGCAGTGTTGTATCTAAAGGGGTATTTACTTATCTTGAGGAGAGAGAGGAAATCCCTAAATGTATTTCTAGCATTATTGCTCAGAAATTCACAAAGGAGAAATAAAGGACCCTGAAGAGTTATGACACATGCCACATACCCCCCAAGTTCTATTGATTTAAGCCACAAGAACCTTACTTCACTTTGACCTCTGAGCCACACTTGCATTTATTGAGCAATACCTGGCAAAGCAGTGCCATGTATGAGGTGTCAGCTACTCAACCCCTCACTGAAATCATCGGAGCAAATATGAGAAACAAAAAAGTCACTCGACCAGTATGGCAGCTGTGTGGTGAGAAAAAACCTGTGTGTGACTTAAAGAACACGGTATGGGTTAAGGTGGGGGAGAAAAGAAAGGAAGGGAGACTTACAACACTTAAGGCTGGAGAACAGGAGCACTTTGCTGCAAGTTCTTGCAAGTGAGCTACAACTGTGGTCACGGCACAAACATGGCAAATGCATTAGTTTAAACATATTTGTGGATATTTGCTCTCCATCGATGTTTTAAAGACTGGATTTGCAAAAGCAGATGTGTCCCTTCCCCTCCACTGCTGAAATCCAGAGAGGGCTTCTGCTGCTGACGTCAGCAGGAACCACATTAGGCCAAAGCACATTATTTTCAAAAATCTCTCTGAAATATAGTCAACACAATCAAATAATACAATTCCTACAGGCCTACTTATATTTACCAGGGAGTCAAACTGAATTTGCTACGTGATCCATGAAATCATAAAAAGCAAAAAGCTATATAAAAAGAGAATAAGCTGGGGCTCTCAAGTTGAATACACATTTTTACACCAATATTTTTAAATATGATGGCACTGCCATGAATATCTGATCTTCTGTCTTCAGGAGCAGTCACACATGCATAAGGCTAGCATGGGAGCAGCAGTTAAGGAAGCATGAGGGTTGCCCTATCATATGGTTCCAGATCCCCAATATCTGCTGGGGATCTATCCTTTCCCCTTTTCTCCCTGTAATATGAAGTGAAAGGATGAAGGCTTTTTAATTTGTTCATTTGTTTTGGGAGGAGAGATGCCTGAGAAGACCTTATGAGAGGAAATTACTTCAGAGGCACATCTGCCCTCAAGAAACACCTCCCGGTGAAACATGTTACACAGTAAGGAGCTGCCCAGGAGGAGAGGGCAGTGTTTGACTCACTGTGGGATGGGTGCTTTCACAGATACTCTCACAAACCCAAAGAATGTGTAAGATTACAGGCCGTGAATTCACTGTGTTTTCCATTGCTTTTTTTTCTTTTTTTTAAAATACAGACTATAAACAGATTTATACTACTTTTAGAAAAGGCAATGCTGCTGCGAAAGTGACAGAGTGACATATAGCAGATGAGCTCTGTAGGAGGAGGAGGGCTGTGGGTTTCCCTCACCACCGTGCCCTGCCAGCCATGCCCCAGGCAAAATATGTGGTGAGCTATCCTGGCAGCTCTGCTGGGAGCATGGCTGTGACGGCCACAGCGACCACAGGGCTGGCTACAGCAGGGTGAAGAAATGCTGTGCCAAAAGGAACCTCAAAGTCTTGACAGTCAAATCACCACCAGTCCCAACAGTGCTGCCTGTACAGAGATCCCAGACATTTTACAAGGACACCAAACGCTCTCCTAAGCTTATCAGCCCAGAAGCAGAGAGGTGGCTCCATGATCCCTCTCCTGTTTGGCTGGGCAGCGTTGGCATCACATCCTGGATGAGTGACCCAAAGCCTTCCTTTGAAGCTGCCTGCTGCAGCTACAGCCCCATCAATGTGGAAGTTTTTAAGCACCTTCTTGAGCCTCTGAACACCTACTTTATTTTCCCTTTGAGATGAAAGAGCAGGCTTGAAGAGCAAGTCTGGGAGAGAAGGAATATGGGTAATACATCAGTGACTTCAGCAGGCTTCACGCTCAAGACTGCCTGCTTGATGCAAAGCCCCAGCAAATGAGTGAAAACAGAAGTTACACTCAGACAGAGTGGGTACAAAACCCTGTCAACATCTCTGCACTTTTTAATGTCCCTTTTATTAAAGTATTTACATTTGCAGCTTAGGAACACAAATCTTCTGGCAGATGTGCCATTTGTGGGGCACATCCCCAACTAATTGACTTTCAAGCTATAAATACAGCATCTCTCACCTACCACGCCTGTGATCACGAGCTAAAGAGAGCCTGCAGAGTGGGAAGATGGTCATTTGAATCTGTGAAACTCTCGTAGGATGCCTAACTGTAGCGCTAATTTTGGCTCATAACTTTTCCCCACAGTAATGTATATCCCTGTCAGACTCTTCCTTTAATCCATCCATAGGCAGTTTAATGCCCCAGGAGGGTTTGTGGCCAGTGCAGGACTCCCATGAAGGAGCTTTTAATGCTGCATGACAAACTGGAACTTACGTGAGAGATCAGAGGTCACCACGTCACTTATCACAACACCACCCTCGCACGCCTTCTCACGGGGCCTTTGACAGACATCACATATTCCCTTTGCTGTTTCCAATGGGACAGGCATGACTCATGGAGTAGTTCCTGGCCTGGCCACACAAAAGACAATGATGAAAGGAAGGAATACAATTTTGATTTAGAGAAAAAAAACTTATTTTTGTTTAGTTTTGATATTTTTCCAGTGTTGTCTGGGATTGTTTCATTTTTAACAGCAACAGATCCCAGATACAATCCCCAGCATAAACACAGAATCACAGAATAGTTTGGATTGAAAAGGACCCTAAAGACTGTCTAGTTCCCAGAAAGGTGTGCCTAGGAACACCTTCCACTAGACCAGGTTGCTGAAAGCCCCATCCAGCCTGGCCCTGAATACTCCCAGGGAAGGGGCACCCACAGCTTCTCGGGGCACCCTGTTCCAGTGCCTCACCACCCTCACAGTGAAGAACTTCTTCCCAATACCTAATCTAGACCTACCGTTTTTCAGCGTACAGCTATTCCCCCTTGTCCTGTTCTACCTGCCCTTGTAAAAAGTCCCTTTTCAGCTTTCTCTAGCTACTGGAAAGTGCTATATGGTCTCTTTGAGTAGATTTTGGCAGGTTTTACAGCAACTAAGAGCTGTGGGGCAGCTGGATGTACAATAGACATTTCTCTTCTTTTTGTTTTCATTTTGTTTGTTTTGTTCTTGAGCAGATTTGATCTGGCAATCAGCTCTTGTAAAGCACTAGGATTATAACAGAGTGAGTGGTTTATGCTCCATTCCACTCATGGCTTGTAACAGAGCTCAGTTTCCTTTTCACTGGACTTTACTTACAGGGACTGTAAATTCATTACTAGAGAAGTGGGGGGGTTTCACCCCTTCGTCCTCTGCATGACTGCATTTAGCCATGTTTTGTGTGAGCACGGTTTAATTTACATCAGATATGAAAATTCATAAAGTTCCTCTATGACCAGCGAAAAATAGTAAGCCCCTGCTCCAAATCTCTTACGTGGTAGGAAACAAAAATTAGTTGTTAAAGAACTGAAGGGCAATAGGTTATGGCAATGACAAAATACAAGCATTTAGTCATATACCTGATATTGTTAAACAAAATCCTTACGGAGTTTGCACATGCTACCTATGAATAATAACAACTGGAAGTATGTTGGAAAAGAAAGTACATGAAAATCACAACGTCCAAGAAAGAAATGTGCCATCACCAAACATGATTATCCAGCCAGCCAGCACCAGGGTCCAGGAAATTCTGTCAATCTGAAGTGCACATCCCCTCCAAGCCTTCCATCCATTACTTCTCTCCAGAAACTTAGCTTTGAGCCCGATTGAGGCTTACAAAAAAGCTTTTTGAAAGAATATATCCAAACTTCTTCCACATGAGAGACAAAACACAAAAAATGCACCATAAAAGATAAACCCCTCTTCCTCTTAGACGAGAGGGATAGGTTGCATCTTCCTCTGGCTCACTGGAAGACACTGACTAGAGAATTAGGGTTCTAAGCAAGAGGAGTCTGTAAGCCACCTACTCACTGGTAATTCTGTCCATTTGTGCAGTCCTCAGGGCTGGGATTTAGCAGTCCCAAGGGAGCTATGAACAGAGCTTGTCTGTGACACCCTTCAGCAAGTCAGTACATGGGCACAGACCAGCAGTCAGGACAGTGCCAGCCCACCCCTGTGGAGGAGACCAGACAACCTAAATAAAGAACTTATGATGAAGCTTTTCCTTTCTCCCACTCCTGATGGCATTAAAAGGACCAAAACTGAACATGATGCAGAGAAGCAAGCAATTTCATCCTAAAATCAGATTATTTCATATTCCAAGTAGAAACACATAAAAGGATCCTCACTGCAAAAATGGCTACTCAAGCCAGTCTTCTTAGAAAATTCTTTAAAAGCTCATTTCTGTGATTTGTCTCACTGCTCTCTTTGCCTGCCAAAAGCAGAGTCTAACTTCCCAGTTTGGCCACTGTTTTGCATGTGATGTCATTTTTCAAGTGCTCTGCAGCATGCTATGGTATTTGGACTATTCAGGCTGGGTTCAGCGTTTACCAGCACCACCGCAAAGTGCAGAGAACATTGTCTCAACGCATCAGGCATCCCGTCAGCACCGCAGCACAAAGGCCAAACATCCCATCCCAGCACCACCTGCTGAGCTTCCTAATTGCACCTGGCAGGATATCAAGTCCCAAAACAAGGAGCTGACCTATGACTTTGTCCATCCACCCCCACCAGAGGATGGGCAGCTCAGCCTCCCTGGGTGGCCCACAAGCAAAGCCCCGTGGCTACAAGTGCTTCTGATTTGGAGGACCCTGGGCAAGGGCTCTGCCTCTGTCGAGGACACAGCAGCACTGCAGGAACCTGATCCCAAGCTGAGACAAGCAACACGCAAGAGCTGCCCCCTCAGAGGGAAAAGCTGCAGTGGGCAAACAGTTAATAATGCTCCTTGATATTCTTTGTGTAACCAAATTTACACCAGCATAAGCTTATAAGGTCTTCAATGAAGATGAATGATGAGAAAAATAACTTCAGCACACCACTCTTTTCCTGAGAGACAGAAAGCAAGTACTGATCTGCTTTGTCCATACCAGCCAACAAAGAAGGTAGCACACATGGAGTACCACAATGGGCATCCAGTGAAGTCACTCCTTACTTCTCCCCAAGGTGGTGACACCTCTCAGAAGTCTCCAACCATGCAGCACAAAGCTAAATGAGGGATTAATTGAACTGAGATAAACAGCTGCAGTATCAGGGCTAAGACAGAGGCAGGATTTGAATGAGAATCATAGAATCATTTAAGTTGCGAAAGACCTCCAAGATCATCAAGTCTAACCACTAACCCAGCACTACCAAGGTACCACTAAACCATGTCCGCAAGTGCCAGATCTACACATCTTTTAAAAATCTCCAGGGATGGTGACTCAACTTTCCATGACAAAATTTTTCCCAATATCCGATCTAAATGTCCCCTGGCACAGCTTGAGACTGTTTCCTCTTGTCCTATTGCTCATTATCTGGGAGAAGAAACCAACCCTCACCCGGCTACAAGCTCCTTTCAGGCAGTTGTAGAGAGTGATGAGGTCCCCTTGAGCTTTCTTTTCTCCAGGCTAAACACCCCCAGCTCCTTTAGCTGCTCGTCACAGAACTTGTGTTGCAGACCCTTCATCAGCTCCACTGCCCTTCTCTGGACTCTCCAGCCCCTCAACGTCTTTCCTGTAGTGAGGGGCCCAAAACAGAGCACAATACTCAAGGTGCAGCCTCACCAGAGCCTGCTGACTCCTTGAAAAGCCCATATTTAGCCTCCACCAATTTAGTGTTATGTCTTCAGTACTACAGTGCACTAATTATGAGAGAAGAAAGCACCACTAAGTACTCTGGAAAACATTTAGGTCTTTCACTCAGATGCCTTTTTGAAATATCACCAGTTTACCCACAGTATTTGTCTGTTATTTAAAAAGGCAATGTTTCCTAAAGGCATTTGAAACCCACAGGTTGGCAGCAGCCTTTTACTTTTTCTTATGCAAATTTGTCCTCTGTGCAAAACCCAAGATTTTTCAGGTGCAGGCAAAACTTCAGGCACCAGCTAGCATGCCAGTCATCAGCACTGCAAAGCTCATCAACACAACTCTCACCTGAACGTTTTGGGGAGTTTTTTTTTCCTAGTATTGAGTTGACACATCCCAGCACAAAGATCACCAGGAACTTGGCTCCTCAGCTGTTGAGCTGAGGAGTTTTTCTCTTATAGCTGACCTGGCACTTTGAAAAAGGAGGAAGAGCAAGCAGGAGGTCTGACCTGGGTGCTGTAAGCAGTGAGAACGAAGACTGCAGGGCTCTGTGCATAGTGACAAGTCAAAGTCAAGCCACAAGACATCCACATCGCTTGGCATGCCAGGTGCCTGGACAGAAAATAACCATGGGTCCATCTGGGATTCAGGAGACAGCTGCCACAGATCTGCCATGTGACATCAGGGCTCTTGGCTCAACCCATCATCTCTGAAGCACAGGGATGCAATGTTTGCTCATCTTTGCCTGAAGAGCATCGGGCAGGGACAATGTCTGACCACATCTGTGACCAAACAGCGAACAGGGGCTTGATGTGCACCCCTCAGAGCAGCTGTATCCCAAAGCGACATGTCAGAATAAGGAGCCCTTTGGTATTAACCAAAGCCCAGTCATTTTCATGAGGTTATCACTTTGAAAGCCACACAGGGAGCAAATTAAACAAGCTAATCCAGCCGGCGTCAAGCACTGCCAACACACATCAAGGAAGATGACGGCAGGCTTTGCCCTTGGCTTTGCTTCTGCAGGACAGGCAATGAGCTTTTTGTTTGTCCTCCTGCGACAACAGGTATCAAATGCCAGGCAGGTGTCAAGTCTAGAGGGGAAAAAGGAAATCCATCCCCCCGAGGTCAGGTAATCCACTGCTCTTTGTGCCTGCAGGGAAAAGGCAGCCGTGCTCTCCCCGTGTTTATTCAGCCATAGGCTGAGGTAACAGTGACTGTGGTATTGCATGGCTGGAACACGGAGCTATTTTATGTTCGCAGCAACATTGTCGGTGCAATCAACTGACATGTACCTCACTTCTCTTCATTGTGATTCATGCTCTGTGCTAATTAAACAGCATATGACAAATGCATCATTATTAGCAGCAGCTGCAGAGCCAGTAAATCTTGCAGCACTTGAACAGAGGAGCTGTGCAGTGTGACAGCATCCTCCAGGTGTTGAGACACGGCTAATGAAGGATGTTGGATCCAGGCAAGGCATAAACACCTCCTGCCAAGTACCCTCAAAGTTGTCTCAGCCCTCAGCAGGGAAAGGTAACCATGTGCTACGTGCACAGACAGCCATAGATAACACCAAACCCTTACCTAGCTGCTTCCCAAAGGTGCCAGACCTTTGGACAAGGGGAGCCTGGTTGAGGCCCTTTCCCAACCTGCAGTCATGGAGACCCTCTTTGCATGCTGGGTATTTTACTTTCCATCAGGATCCTGCTCCAGACCTAACACCTCAAGCTACCAACACAACCTTTATTTCTAGCCTCAGCCTAACACCCTCCCATGCTCAGTTTTCTCCTCTGGCTCTAAGGCATCACGGTGCAATGAAGCAGCCTGTGCCAATGCACATCATGGGAGGATAAAAGCAGATCTTCAGCATCCTAGAAAAAGGCAAAAGAAGCCAGAGTGATACCAAATACACTATCTTAGTTTAAAGGGCGGCCAAGAGTTAAAACTTCTGTGCATATGCTGTAAAGCTATTCTTTCCAGGGGGCAATTGCTCAACAGACTTTTTGAATCCTGTGTAGTTACTGCTTTTCTCTACACAACATCTTTTTGTCTGCTAAAAAATACTATTGTCAGACTACATCATTCCTTCGTCTTTACTGTGATTTGTGATGATTTGGTGGAAGGATTCTTTAAAAATAAGTAGCAGCTGATGCACTTTTGCAGCGAAAGCCTGCATTTTTCATCATTGTTGTCATGGGTTTATTTATACAGAGCAATTCATGTAGAAAACCTCCCCCCAGCACTGGGCAATCCAGGGCACAGCCACGCTGAAAGTCACAGCCCATAACTGCAAAGTAAGCCTGTACACAAAAAACCTCCCACAGAACGAAGCAGAAGGAAAAAAAAAAAAAACAAACAACAAAAAACCTAAAGACTTTCAGGGATTTGACATCCTCAAAGGCTCCTGGGAAGAGAAGATGCTCCTGAAGCTCAGGTGCTTGCACAGAATGTGATGGTGCTGACCCAGCCTGTCTCTGGCAAAGGAGGTTAAAGCTGGGAAAAGCAGAAAGATTTTGACTCCTTGTTTAACTAGAAGGTGAAGATTTTGGTCTTGTGGCTGACAAATACATAGTATACAGTCACTCCTGTTACATTTCGAGAATTGTTTCAATTGTGAAAGGAACAAGCTCTTCATTTCAGTCTATCTTAAGCCTCTGCTGGTTCATGTGAACATTTTGGCACTCAGACCATTTGCAGAAGCTTCTTTCTAATGTTATTTCCTCTGTGTGAATACCTATATGGGGCACTTCCATGTTTACTTTTTGGCTTGACCTTCAAATGCCAGCCGGGTTTAATAGCACAGATGCAGACAGCAAACCCAACAAGTGCTCCCTGGCACCTTAATCCAAAGAATGTGACTGAGTTGTCACTGTCTGCTCCTGGCTGTGGTGATTGACCTCAGCAATGTCTCTTTCACCAGGCCACATCCCAGTCCTGGGGGAAGCCTTCCAAGTAAGTCAGCTAAACAAGCCCAGCAGAGACCCACAGAAAGGGAGGAGGACCCACGGGGATCAGCAGCACACGCTGCTGCTTCCCTCCCAGCCCTGCTGCAACACGTCCCCAAGAGCTCTCCATGTCCCACCTGCCATGACAATGCTGAGGGCAGCCACAGTGTCCACCTGGCTGCCTGCCCCACCCAGCTGCAGGCTCAGGACACCCGTGCCCAGGCTGGTGCACCAGGGCCATGCAGGGTGGGGCAGGGCCTGGCCCTTGTGCCACATGTCACGGCAGCACCTTTAGCCAACTCTTGTCCTCAGAGGCATTAGTTTTTCCCAAACACCCTTCTTTCACCAGGTCTAACTGCTTCACCTGACCTGCATTTCCTGTGGATGGGCAAGGTCTGCCAGCTCCAGCTCCCTGCACCTTTTCTGAGGCTGAGCTTCTGTCAGTAGGGGTGCACATCATCAGCCCTGTCCTGATGTCCTCCCATCCCCACCCATTCTCTGACTGCTCACATCTCAGCCTTCCCTGATCCCCTGCCCTTGCCCTCTACATCCCCAAACTCTCACATTCCAAGGCTCCCTGTGGACAGCCACATCTGTGGGATCACACAGTGGCAATGGGGCTCCTGGCACTCCTACACCATCAGACACACTGAGTGAGTCACTGTGGCTCCAAGCAAGCAGCTGGAGCAATGCTATGCAAGTACAGGATGGTCCAGGGCTGAGTATCCTAGCCCTCTCTAGCTGCAAAATCAGCTCTCCGTCATGAGTCATCTGATTATCAAGTACCAGGGAACGAGCTGGACCAGAGGTGACACCACCCTCAAGGACACAGAGATCAGTGTTTTGAAACACTGCATGTGCACCAAGCTGGTGGGGAGCATCTGAAGCCAGGCACTGTTTTCACAGAAAACAAACCATAATGCTGCTGGTGAACTCACAGCATCTTTCTACCCTGCATTCAGCCAGAATGATGAGCACAAAGTCCTGTGATTCACCCTGAAATTCATCTCCAGGGCAGCAGAGACAACTCCCAGGACAGAGGCAGAGGAGGGCAAGCACAGATGTGGCAGAGGTGGCCAGGACCCTTTGTCAGGGGCTGAGCAAGTGCCACAGCAGCAAGCCCCAGGGAGCAGCCTCAGCTCCCGAGCCAGCTGGTCACGCTGGTTGCGACCACCTCGGGCACACAGGCAGCAGTGTGATGCTGCAGGACCTGCTTTGGGGCAAGGAGGCCCTGTCAGCATGCAGAACACTTACTGCCTTTGACAGACCTTCGAGCAGGAGGTCAGTCATCGTGCTACAGGCAACACAGGATCAATTTGTCCAGCACAAATAACATTTTTGTTACCATTATCCCGTGACTCAGCACTCTGCATTTTTCATTTAGTGCCATTACCAAAGAGCCAGTGCAAAAAGTGGGGCAGACAGATGCCAGCCTCTCCAAAGGGACGTTGGAGAAGTATGCCAAGGAGCTGGTACCGCTGGCACAGCACAAGAGCTCTGTGACAGCTGGAAGAGGAACGACTACAAGTGATGTGCAGCCAAGCAGTGTAAACTCACGATGTGTGTGAGGGAAATCTCTCTGCATCTGCCAGCATGAAGTGCATCAGAGCTCAGACACAGAGATGGATCTCACGTCCACTGAAGTACCTGGTTAAGGTTCCCGAGGACCAGGACGTGCTCCTTATTCTGTTGGTAAGCACCAGGACCCTCACACAACTTGTTTGCTTTCTGACATCATGAGAAACAAAACTCCCTTGCTTGGAAAATAAAACAGAATGAGCTTCAGCAAGGTGTTAAGGGAGCTGGCTGATGAACAACGAGCTTATGAGGCCAGGCAGCATTTTACATCCCTGAAACAGCATGTTCCTCGTGTGACATGGGAAAGGGCAGGTCTCTGGGGCTCGCACCCAGGGCCAGAGCTGCTCCACAGTGTGTGGGTGGCATCCCCTGAGGTCAGCCACATTTGGTCACCCCAAGAAAAGGGGGACTTGGGTACAAAAGATAACACATGCCTTTTATTAGACTGTGCTGGCTCAGGTAGCAGCCACTCCAGGTTTGGGCCAGGAGCAATGCACTACAGCGGGCAAGGGCCAGTTTATCCCAGCAAGCCTGCCCTCACCTTGGTGCTCCTGCAGGTCAGGCCTCCTGCCAGCCCAGGCTTCTTTCTAACAAAGTGTCAGCATTCTCAGAACTAAATCAGTAGCTGTCCCAGGTTGCTACAGACATAATTAAAACGAGCTGATTGACATTTTAATATCCGTTGCTATTGAATCAGTAATAGGATTTCTGAAAAGATGTCTTAGTCTTAAGCTTCAAAAGGTGAGCCCAGCAGAGATTACATAGTGGCTCTGACCAGTGCTCAGACTCCTGCTATAAACTAAAATTAATACAGTTCAGCGTTAGGCTGCAGCTTAACTGAGCCAGCAAGCAGGAATGCTCTGTGCTCTAGTAGGGTGTAAAGGAAGGGAGGCTCAGTAACTCCCACTTTCTTTCTATACACAGCAAATAGGCCAAATTCTGACCCTTTCCACATTGCTGTAAAGCAACTGCATTGCTGCTGGGAAATCTACAGATTTACTAAAAAGTCCAAAAAGGCCTGGAGGAGGGGAGATGCCAGCTAAGCATGTCTCAAAAAGTATCTTCAGAGGGTCCTGGCTGCACTACATGTCAGCATGATAGCCATTAGGTTCACCCCAAATAAGCAAATCCAGCCCTAGTGATAGATAGGGCCACAGGAGGCTGCAGCTCTGAGGCCCCCCAGATCCCAGGTCACGAAGCAGTGGCTGCTGGCATTGTGGTTCTTGGCCCCACAGGGATTTCCCACAGAACAAACCTCTGCCCTCTGCTCCAGGACATCACCCAACTTCAGAATAAACCACTACAAAACACGACAGGGCAAAATTAAATCATGAGGACTGTACCTCCACTCCCTCCAAGGACCAGCAATATTCAGCAGAGCATATTAATAGCTTCACACCGAGGCAAGATAGGCTTCTCAAGACCAGCTACAATGAGGATCTATTAAATCAATCACAATCAAAACCTAGTCTGCCTTCAAGTGACTTCCAATTAGGATGCAGTAACATTATTAAAGGGCTCAGACAGGCAAATTAAAAAGCTGCGCTGAGGAGGAATCACTTCCTCAGAAATAAAAGCCTCTAGAAGTTCATATTTCTGATTTCTAAAAAGCCCAGAAAACACATCATCTAATTAAAAGACTTGCTAACATTATGTCACTATTGAGTCTTCCCCTTTCGGATACCTTTTTTTTGTCCTACCCAACTGCCACCAAACCAAAAGGGCAAAACCACGAAACATCATCTTCACATCTGAATAGCCCTGTTCCACCTGAAACCTTGATAAAGAAAAAGACATAATGACTTTAAAAAATTAATTGCAGCTTTGTTGAACAGTTTGTATTCTTAGCAGGGGAACAAAGAGAGGAAGCCTACTTGATCATTCAAAGAATCAGAAGCCAGTCTGAAACAGAGTGATCAGCTTGGATGAAGGGGCAAGATTAGAAAGCAGAATTTTGCAAATCAATTTCAAAAATTCAAGAGCAAAGAGGGCAAGATCCATTTATCTGTTTATTGATTGGAGGAGTAACCACCTCAGTAACTCCTGAAACCCTCTGATATATATTCAAAATGAACCAAAGGCAAAAACAGTCGTTTCCCATGCCTGGGAGTGGAACTTTTCATGTTTTAAACATATAGACTTTGTTACTGAATTAATGAAATAACCCATAAATTAATAATTATATTTCAATATAATATGCCTACCTGATTTTTGTATACATATATATACATATGTATGTATTCACACACAAACTAAAATTAGCTGCTCATCCACATCAATACTTGCCCAGCCTGAACACTTAACTAAGAGCCTGGAAAAGTCATGTTCTTATATCACATCAGAGACTTCAGATATCAGAGGCAGGTAGTGGAAGATTCATCTCCAAAAAACTACTGGAAGAAACATCCATCATCCTCCATGCTGGAGGTCAGGTGAAGCCCTAACATAAGTCAAGACTGTCACAGCTTCTCATTTTCCTCTGACAAACACTTACTTGTACAAATCACCAAGACTGTTACAGTCATGCAAAACAAGACATTTTTCATTTTTCAGTTTGGTCCAGGATCCAGAAGACAATACCAAAAGCAACAACAACAACTGTAGGGAACTCCCCAATTTCCATGACTCCTGACCTAAAACATCATTGCTCTCACCAATCCGCCCTAACTCTAGCACTCATCTTCAAGTTCAGCACTTGCTTTCATTTATCTCAACACCCATGAGACATTTCTCTTCTTTGTTTTTTTTTTCTTTTCTTGAAATTTGTAATTGCAGCTAGTTCAACTCCTGATCAAAATCCACTGAGAAACAAAGCGATCTGTCTAACCTGAAATTGCTTCTCATTACCCTTAGTTTGTTTGGGTTGGGTTATTTCTTGCCCTTGGGTTGTTGTGTTGTGTTTTTTGCCCCTTGTTTTTACTTAGTTATTTTTCTTTTTATACATAACTGGTGACACAAAAAACGCCACCCAGCCATATTTTGGTCCCCACTTCTGGGATGACAGTAGGGTAAGCATATGGTCACTATACACATATTTCTATACCAGGGGAAACTCCACTGTCAGGAACCTCATCCCTGTTGTATGAACTATCAACTGCATCTGAAAGGAGAACATGGGAAACTCCACCTGGCACCTTTAACGCCTTCCCCATCCACTTTTTATTGTAGCTTCGAAAAGATCAGCTCTGTTGAAAAGGCAGGACTGGATGGTAACTATCAGGAAGTGACAAAGTATCAAAACAGAACGGGCAAGAAAACAGAGAGGGCTGGGTCTACTTTCCAGTGCTGCTGTGTGACCATGGAGGAAGCCAGCTCCCTCGCCTCCATGCTCCAGCCTCTCCCACCTGGTGGGGTGGAAATTATTCCTCATCTCTTACAAGTCTTCCTTCAAAATACACACTCAGCTGAAGGAAAAAAAAAAAAGTTTGGACTGAAATCTTTTTCCATAGCAATCAAAATTCTTATTAAAAGGTTACTATTTCCAATTGGATTTGGCAATTAAGCAAACCTGTGGCTTGCATATGCCTTTGTTGTGTCTGTGCACAGGAGCATGGTTTGGTTTTGTTGATTTGGATTTTTTTGTTGTTGTTGGGTTCTTTCTAAGAACACCTTAGTTATCTTTGAGGCTGTGCAGGAGCCCAGTCACAAGGTCACACTTTGCTGTGCTGCTTCTTTGGTTCTGAGTAACCCCAACCCCAGAAAACGGCCTTCAGGTTCTCCCACTGGGCTGCAGGAAATACCTACACGAAGTCATACAACACTCCTGTCAGCAGAATGACCAACAAGTCCAGCAGCTGCTAATTTCCTGCCTCCCTTTCTACTTCCCCAGGCCAAACATGGCATGGGGGCAGGACAACCATAATTCCCAACATGGCAGTAGCTGGCTTATTCCATTGCTTCCCAGGCCAACAACCAAGGTGGATGCTGATTTATCTCAGCAGAGCATTTGGCTCCATAGCACAGGACTGAACAAAAACAATACTGTGGACTAAATTAGCACTGGTTTATCTCCGCTGACAGCAAAAGACAACAAATGAATTTGGCAGCATGAAACAGATGAAGGAGATACGAATGCCGAGGCAGACAGCACAGGATCATGTACTTTGTCTGAGAGCTCTTCTGTTTATGCCTCTAAAATACATGCCAAGTTCTTTCTCTAGAAGTACATATCTTTAAAAGAAAATATGCCTTAAAGCCTAAAACTGCACCTGCAGGCACAAGGTCAAAAAGGATTTTTCTGTGTAGAAGTATTTTTGAGTGTCATCATGTATGGGATTACCATATTTTCTGTGAACAGCAAGTCTGGCAACTACACCTTCTCTACCTTGCTCCAAGCACCAGCTGTGGTTTGTGTTGGAGGTGAGATACCATGTTGCACGTCACAGCTCCAACATCTGGTGTAAGCTGTGCTACAAAATGAGCCTGATGGCTTGGCTGCTTCTCCTTCACACCTAGCCCATAGGTAGCTCCCCCAGCAGCTGCCAGCTAAGGCAGCTGTTTTTTCCTGTAGCATTTTGCTGATGGTGTTTATCCTGCAGCACCTGGCACCCTGGAGCCATGATCCTCAAACACAAGCAAAAACACTGCTGTAAGTTCAGCTGTAAGCACACAACTCAAGGTCACAGAGGTTCTGCTACTTCTACAGAAGTAAAAACTAACTCATGAAGTCAAGGCATCCTCCATCCATGTAAAACAAACCAGTGCAAGCCAGAATAATTTTGAAGATAAGAGAATCCCTATGTGAAAGGTAGATTTGGTTTCTACTCCCAAGCTCTGACAAACTCTCCCACCTTCGCCTTTTCTTTCAAAACCTTTATTACTTCTCCTCTCTGAAGGGCATCATTCTCTTCCTGGCCAGCCTCTCACAGCAGCATTTTGTCACTCCAGGTGCTCTCTGTGAGTGTTTGCAGTGCTATAGAGCTGCACTGCTGGAAGGGTGTGAAAGGGTGAAAAAAAAGTTTGCTCAAGAAGCACTCACTGCAGAGGCTTGACAAGATCTGGGAAGATGATGATGGGTGGTAGGAGAGGAGACTATTTCCCTGGCTGCAATATATCTGCAGCCAGGGAAATAGTCTGGAGCAGAAGGGGCAGGTGCATATGATGACTCCCTGCGGGGGTATCATACTTCTGCAACAGAGATGCCACTTTCCAGTTCACTGCCATTCACCCAGCTTACCAAGACAGACCAAAGCCCTGATATTCCCAGGGAGTGGCACCAGCTGATAAGGATTTATCCTCTGTTTGGCACCTGCCTCAGGAAAACACTTAGGACAGCCAACACACTCAGTCTCGTCACACACAACTCTGCAGCTCCTCACTCTCCCCCGGTGCCCTTCTCAGCACCACACTCTTGCCAGCATTTGGAGAGAGGCAGGAGAGTGCAAAGCAGCTGAGGCTGGGGCAGAGCACAGACAGCAGCATTCAGAAGGACACATGAGCAGAAGAAGCTGTGAACAGACTGGGTTAAACTTGCAGCAGTGGCCTTGAGAACTAAGCAGCTGTGGCTAGGCAAAGCGTGCGTCACAAGCACAGTCTAGAGCCGGGTGTATCCCTTTCCATCTCCCGCCTGCTGCACCCACTGCTCTGCTTACAGCACCCAGCACTTCCTACAGAGCAGCTCCCTTGTAGGGGACTGAAACAAGGTCGGGTTTGGAGGAGAACCCAACCTCCCAGACTGCAGTCTAGAGCCATGACTTGAAGAGAACTCACAAATGCCACAGAGCCCGAAGGGTCCGGTTTTCTCCTGGTGAGCAAAAAGTGCAGAGAGAGAACAGGGCTTTGTGTAGGCTTCTGCTCTTTCTAGCTTGTCACTGCTGCACTTCAGTGGCTCAGACACACACAGATCAACCCTCTTCCCAACCCAATACAAAAACAAGTGGAGAATGACCAGGTAAAAGATGTATTCACTCCAACAGCATAGGAGGCCAATAAAATAATATAACCCATGGCATGGCAGTGGCTCAGCTCCTCCAAGAGTTTGAGCAATGAGATACTGGTCACTCAAGCTTTAGCTCCTGCTGGCATCCTGTGCACTGGGAAGGGACAGTCACAGAGCTATGCAAAACTCCAAAAGCAAAGAGCATCCCTTTTGTTTGGTCACCAGAATTCTCCAAGAAGTCTCATCTGCAGCAGACTGCCCAGACATCCAGTCTGAGCAGCCTCTCACTGACAGCACACACTGCTGTGGGGAGAATAATTGGGAAAAACAGCCCCACAGCAGAGATGCTGTACTTGGGCCACCACTATCCTGTAAGAAGGGGGCAGGAGGAGAGGGGTGGTGTACCCGCAGAGGCAATGCACCTGGGCATCCATTTCTTCCAGCTGCTATTGAAAGGCAGGAAGAGGACAGCAAGTCCGGTTTTGCTGCAGCCCTGGAATGCTCTGCACTCTGCCCAGCCCGCGGACAGGGATCTGCATGACCAGATTTGATTAGTTACTCTTGGCACCATCCTTGACTGCTGGGCTGAGCTCCCCTATCATAAGCAGCAGTAAATGAAACAGGAATTATGCAACGTGAAGGGCTGAGTGATGGAATAGTGACTGGAACGGGAACAATTGCCCCTCAGACCAATGATTTGCAGGCACACCACACCATTTACTATCATTTCCCTGTAACCTTTCTCCATGAGGAGAAGCAACATTATGGAGCAGGGGGCTCTGTCTTTGGCATAAAACTAAAAGCTCCTACAAGGAGTTAACTGCTTGGCTACAAGATGCTTTCACAACCACACCCCATGAAATATGAAGCTCCCCTTCCCCTTCAAAGTCACCACTGGATGCAAGTGTTTCAATTTCTTCTAAATCATCACGGAATTTCACAACCCAAGAGCAAAAAACTCCTTTTCTTCTTCTCTTTCCTTTTTTTAAAAGTATTTTTTGGCTTTCTGTTCACCAGTAATAGATACCCACTTGAATTTACACAAGCCTCACGAAGCAGCAGGCACTCACATGGCCTGTTGCTAGTGCGAAGTTGCTTGTTTCTCCCCTCTCCACCCACCTCCTGGTCCGATTTGCTGCACCCCTCAACTTTCTCTCCAAATTTCTGGAGGGGTCGGGGAAGGCAAACGCACTTACCCAAGGAACCTCCCCACTCATTGCCTCAGCCAACAAACTGCCTGGGGAAACATTAAACTGAAGTTTGGTATCTGCATTGCAGAAGATAAACACCTTGGCAAAACAGGTCAAGCAATATCCAAGGGCAAATCTCCACTTCAAGGGAGGTGAACTCAGAGCAAGACCAAAGGGAGTGTAAGCAGAGAAAAAAAAAAACAAAGCACAAAAGTCTGGAAGCAGAAAAAAAGATGGCATGAAAACTGAGAAACAGGGTAACACAAAAGAAGCCTCCACCACAAACACATTCATACTTGTGGAAGGACACTACTATCAGGGCTGCCTGGTGCCTCTCCAAAGTTTTCTGTAAGTGCTGTGGAGGGATTTTAACTAACCAGCACACGTGCAAAGGGCAGAATTATGTTAAACACAAGCCTCTTCCTTTACAACTGCGACTTTTTACTCACATGAACAGAAGCATCCTACTGCACTTTCAACTTTTTGCTAAGCAACTTGCCACTTCCTAGCTTGCTCTTTGAAGTATTTTCAAGAGCCTTTTGCTGGGTGTTGCAGGGGCTTTCTGCCCCACAATATCCTGCCTCATTCACCCCACACCACAGAGGAACTCTCTCTGTCTCATCCCCAGAGCACCATTCACCAGGTGGTTCGAGACAAAAGTCATAATGCACATCCTGAAAGGGACACTCCCGATCCCTCTCACTACACAGAGCATTCCAGAGCTGAGCTCTAGCCATGACAATTATGGATTTGAGCCTCAAAGTGCTACAGCCACTGACAAAGCTGCTTCTGTTAGCCTGGTGCACCCGGAGCACCCATTTTACCAAAAGCACAGGGTAGGGATGGTGTAACCACAAATGGATAGCTTTCAGAACAGGAGACAAAGACTGTGACTTAGGAGATAAACCTGTCAGGCAAGTGAAAACACAGGTACAGCAATGAAGTTTTCTCCCAGCTTTATGATGTGATCTTAAATACAGTTGGTAACTATGGCCTTGATACAAAAAAAAACCTTTGAAGCCGCTCAAATAAATGGAATAACAGAAAACACTTTCTCAGTGTCTATCACTGGCACTTAATGCAGTTAACTACTAAAAATGAAGTTATCAACTGCATTATTTTAGTAGATGTGCACATTCCTCAGAGACACAGCTAAGTGGGGAGAGGAAGAGAGAATAGTAAGTACCTGGTTTGCACAGTTGCCCCACACTAATCTATTGTTTCCAGTGTGGTTTGGCTATGCTCTCTAGCATGCTCTGTGTGAAACAATGTGACAGAAATGACTTACCAGCCAGCAAGACCTTCTTGCTCTTTTATGAATGATCTCTCCCGCCTCTTAACCCCTCTGCACAGTGGGGAGCCCAGGTTGCTAAATATTCTGCCTGCTGTGATTTGTCACTGCTGCTGTCACCCTTCTTTTAATGACATGTTTTTCCACCCAGCAGAGCTACCAGCCTCTTGTAATTTCCAGCAGTGCATTGGTGCCTCGTTACACAACACACCGAGGCACTGACTGAGACACAAAGGACAGAGAGCCCTGGCACGAACCTGGTAGCAAAGGATGGATCCATCACCCAGCCCTTTGCCCTTATTTTAAACTGTGAAGCTTCTCATTTTGATTTAAGGTCAGGCTGTGCTTACAGCTGTTCTTCACCATAACAGGAAGGCCAGCCTGAGGCCAGGGATTTCTGGGCAGCCAACAGCCTATGGAGGAGTGATGGACAGACTCCCAGGTTAATCACTCAATAGCACTGATGCCAGGTCCCCACAGAGGGCAGCTCCTCAGGCAGATGGGAGCAAGGTCCAGGGGGTAACAACACTGTACAGCACAGGACAGATCATTTTGGGCAAAGACTCTGTACACTCAGTTTATTTGCTTCAATATTTTTACAACCTAATTTGATTCCTCTTGACCAAGGGCAAACTCCCTCCTGCCAGCCATGGCTTGCCAGCCTGGCTGTTTCTAACCATGGTCTCCACTGGCACCATCTCTTATTTTGCCACCTGCCACCATCTGAAATCAGGATTGCAGGAGGTTTAGGGTGGACAGTTTCCTTGCTGATGAAGCCCATACTGAGCAAGGAACTTCAACAACAGGAGGAGGATATTTTATGTGAAGCCAGAGCTTGACGCACGCAGACTCTTTTCTCCAGGGCTACAGGTCACCTACAAGCCCTGTCTTTTCTCAGTCCTGCCTGAAGGGCAGCCAACATTGCCAAAGGCCATGGGATGCTCCATGTTCAAATCCACCCAGGGTTTCAGGACTTGATCAACTATGCTGCTGCCATGACCAAGGGACATAAGCAAACCAACCTTTACTACCCTAAGAGCAGCCTACTGAGACTGAATCGTCACAGGTGGCACGAAAGCCATTTGAATCCAACACCACAAACCTCATTCTCTATGTAAATAAGCTTTCCTGCCAAACTACTCTTAAAAAGCCAGGACTAACAGACCCTAATTGCCTCCTTTATGTTTTTTTTTCCAGACTGTGTAGCGTGACAGACTTTGATCTACTCCAAGATGTTCTTTATCATCTCTTTTCTGATTAAACCAGGGGAAAAATATGTTACAATTAAAGTAAACCCATCTGAGAGCACAACATACCAGTACTTGGACCATATTTCATCACAGTTTTGTGAAAATGCAACAAAGCCCTGCAAAGTAACTTTTCAGCACTTCAGAATCAAAAGCAGCCCATGCCAAGACAAATATCCTTCTTATCAGGTCCTTTCCCCAGTAATAGTTTTATTTTTGGAAAAGAAAAAAAGCCTTAAGAAATTGTTTTAAGAAATTACCAGCAATTAAAATGACAACTGGACATAAAGCAGTTCAAAAATCTGATTTCTCTGTTTTCAAGATCCAGATACACTCCCCCCAAACAATAGTTTAATCCTTTTCTCAGATAAAGCTATTAAAACAGAAATTCTAATTTCCAGATGAAATGAAAGGTTTACAGAACACCAAAAGGAAAGTTTTACTGGAGACAAGTTAATTCCTTTAAATTGCAGTGAACATGTATTTTCAAAGCAAGAAAAACAAAACCAGAAATCCATTGCAAATGTTAACATGTTTTCAATTTGCCCATTTTTCTTTTGGGAAGAGAAGTGAGAACTACATGATGAATTGACTTGAGTGCTTGTGCTTTTCTGGTCTACATCTTCCTCCTCCAGACACAAGGACTTTCAGATGCAAAACACTCTCAAAAATCTGCATTGTTCTATTTGAAAATTTGGACATAAGGCTACAGAATCAAAAGCAGCCCATACATAAATTTTAATAAATTCATAAATTTTTGGCAGGCTCTATTGACTAGCTAAAGCTTCATTTGCTGTCACTACAAAAGGTTTTATCCTGCAAAAACAGTCAGATTTTAAAACATGGCAGTGTTTTTTGCTGTGGCCCATGAACATCCTGCTACCATGAACCAGACTCTGGAGTAACTGCAGCCACCCCATACAAACAGCAGAACACAGGAGATGTGTTTTATGGGATAATTGTCTGTCATAATCCCGCTGTGCTATCAACACATGGCATTTACCTCAAGCCTATAACAAATTCTCAGACTTCACCGACAGATACACTGATTTTGATCTCCAGAGACAGATTAAGCTAAAATTCATCCTCTGGCTAGGCAGGTACTCATGATTTGAGAACAAAATAAAATGTCCACAATTTCCATGGCAGCTGATCCCGGTGACCAACTGCTCTCTTATCTCTTTGTGCCTGATGTCCACCCTGCTGAATTCAGCTTCCAGGTACTGGCCCCTGTTCTACCTTCTCCTCATCGCTTTCCCCCCAGTTACCATCCATCATCCATCACTGTCCTCAGAACTCCCCTCCACCTCTGATCCCTTTGTCAGGGCTGGCTTCCTGGATCTCACCACAAGAAGGCATCTTCTCTAACCCCAGCCCTGGGTTTGTGGCCCTCTTCTCAAATGTTACGAGTTTATTTCATGTTTTTTTGATTAAACCGCACACAGATCCATTGCATGTCTATGCCCACCACTCAGTGAGGACTCATGGGATCCAGGACCTGCCAAGAGCTCCAAAACACCCTAACAAAAATTAACTTAAAGGAGATTGATCTGCAGAGTCTTCACACTCATCACAGAGGCCAACACCAGCAGATCCAGCTCCTCACTACAGAGGCCAATGTATTTCTGCTGGGACTCCTGCAATGCAAAAGTACAAATGACGCTCAGGTATCACCTCCCACTGGTACCCAGTAGCACCTCAATATAATTTTTAGTTTTTCTTACTTCCCATGTTTTTAACTCTTCCATATTTTCACTGAATCGGTTTTGAACCCATTTCATATTTGCCAGCAGTCAGTCTTGAACCCATCAATTATTTACAAACAAGTGAAATGCTCCCAGAAATACTAAGCCCCAGCAGCTTCCATTTAAAACAAACAAACAAACTGCTATATTAGAGGGAGGGAAGAGCAAAAGAAATACTCAGCCTTCATTGAACCAAAGGCAGAGCAAGATCAACCTTCATCAGATCCCAGAAAAATCAACCTGTGACAGGATACAGTCCCAGTCAAAAACTACATTTGGCATCCAGGCCCAGACAGATACCAGAGAACAAAGCCACAAGGCCCAAACACCAGATTTAGTCTACTGCACTGATACCTTTCAGGAGATTTTTTTAAAAATTAGTATTTATTATTATTTAAATAAGGGTTGGATCATGGAGGAACCACAAACTTGGGACCCTCAGAGCACCCTCCCCTGCCATCAGGGTCCCTCCAGCTCTCACAAGTGGCAGCAAAAGCCTCTGGTTAGTACAGAAAACTTTTTAAAATTATTAGTAGCATGTCTCTCTAACAAACTTTAAAACCAAACAATTACTAATCCCAGAAAAACCCAACAGATTTGTCAACCCCAATCCTACACAGACTGGGTTGCTTACACTGCACCCAAGGTGACTTTGGTTTGCTAATTAAACAAGACAGAAGCATTACAGAGCAAGGAAAGGGAGGCAAAATCTGTTCAGCAGAAGTAAATGACCACAGTTCACACATAACACACTCAAATGCATTAATTTGGCACTGTTGAAAGAAAACAAAGCTCCAGATTTGGCTGTACATGCCCCAGCAGTTTACACTAAACATCTAAAATAGAAGCTCAGCAGGTGAAGGCTCTGCAGATGTAATTTGGTCCCCAAGTTTTCTAAGACATTAGCCATGTATCCAGTTAAACACAATAGCAACAAACCTTAAGCCTTTAATGCTTTAAGCCTTTAGAAACCATAATGGAAGGAGAAAATGGTGGTTAATAGGGCATTGTATCACACAGCCATCACACACAGTAACCATTTCCACATCACAATGCCAGCCCCAGCTTCACTCTCCAGGTCCAAATGGACTGCAGGAATCAACCCCCTCCCAACACCACTAACTGGCCTCCCACAGCCAGGCCTGCATTCAAGGAGCTCTCCAGCTGCAGAGGTGAAACCCAGCCAAAATGAGCAGAGTTTGATTTGAGATAACCACTACAAAAGACAGAGGCCTTTCACTGGGTTTTTTCTGCTGGGATAAAAGAGCATGGATGCACCAGCAGATATGAAAACATCAGGATCATAACAAGCCCATAACATCCAAAAATATCCTTCTTGGTGCCAGCAGTAAGTTTCAGTCAGATCCGACTGCTCACAGCCCTTGGTCACAAGCTCCAACACAGATGCTGCAAATAGCCAAGGATGAACAATCCAGTGTTTTCCAGCTCTGCTGGCCTAAACCACCTTGGCTTGTCACAGCTGTTACAGGGATGGGCAAGGAGCCTTTATTTCCCTGCCAGCCTCCTGTGGCTAGTGATTCCAGGGTTCAGGTGGCTGCTGTTAAGCTGCAGATAGTGCCACTGCCTACCAGCTCTTGCTTGGTTATATGAACTCAAATCTACCAAGGGAATAACCCCCTCTATGTTGCAGTCTAATAAATTTTGCTACAGCTTGTCTCACTTCATAAAGGAGATTAATCCAACACAAACAGTGGGATTCTGTTCTGGAAAAGCTCAGTGCTGAGGAGAGAAGGGAGAAAATGCCTAAAAGTCCAAATCCAGCACTGCTGGTTAGAGAAGGCTGGACACAAGTGCATAAAGCCAGACCTGGAGGCTGGTACTGTGATGAAATTAGCTGCTCTCCCCACACATAGTATTATTGGTCTTCACGTAGTTTCCTTCAGGTTCCCAACACTCTGACTTAGAAAGTAAAAAAAAACAAAACAAGAAGGAAGGTCTGTCACTGCTATAGGTGTAGAAAGCATAATTCAATGGCATTTTTTGACTTAGTCTGCAAAAGCAATGTTCCTGTCCAACAGCAATGGCCAGCACCTCAACCTGTACTGGCACAGCCAGCAATGATCCTGCTCTGACACTGGCTGGTGCTCAGCAAGTCCTTCCAGCCTCACACAACATTTATTCTGTTTTGCCAAGCTGCTTTCATGCTGCTCCACAGGAGGAAGCAGGCAGTGCTGCAAGGGGCAGGGGTGCCAGAGGAGCACTGCAGGGGTGGCAGGTGTCTCTCAAGATTCCACACAGTCCCTCATCCGGGATCCCTAATCCTGTCAGAGGCAATTTGTTGTCAACTTTCCACAGCGCTCAAGTACCAATTTATTACAGGAAACACTTCCTCTCCAAAGTTTTAATTATTTCCATATATGTTGGGTAGGTGTGAAATGTGTGCAGGAGTGATTTACAGGAAGGAGAGCTGAAGAAAGTAAAGAACAGCGCAGGAACCAGTACAGATCATCTCCAACACAACACATGACTGCTCCTTACAAATCCTGGGAGTAATCCATGCCATTTGGTTTCTCCCACTGCAAGGGATTGCAGATGGTAAAGCTGCACTTCAGCATAACGTTAATTCCTCTGCCTGTTCTTCTATCAGGGAGCTGCCTGTGCACAGAGAGGGGTTGGTGCCTTCTCCCTGGCAACCAGAGACAAGACAGGAGGACACAGTCTTAAGCTGCACCAGGGAAGGTTTAGGCTTGACATTGGGAAGAAGTTCTTCACAGAAAGAGTGACTGGGCATTGGAATGGGCAGCCCAGGGAGGTGGTGGAGTCACCATCCCTGGAGGTGTTTAAGGCAAGACTGGTTGTGGCACTCACTGCCATGGTCTATTGACAAGGTGGTGTTTGGTCACAGGTTGGACACGATAATCTCAAAGGTGTTTTCTCACCTAGTTAATTCTGTGATTCTGTGAATCTTGGCCCAACTGCCATGTCTTGGACCATGGAGATTAACTTCCCCTCTTTGCACTAACTCATTATACCAATCTGGCCACTTTGAGATGTCACGATTTCCAGAATCAACTGTTTTCAGAAGCCAGGTCACCAATGCTGGGCAGCAAATTTACTGATCTATGGTATAGCTGCAGGGATATTTACATACTGCCTCCTGCAGCAGAGTTACAATGTTCAACTACTGGTGGTAAGACTTGAGCAATCCCTGCAGAAAAGAAACTTCTGATTTCCTTGCCATCATCAAAACTTGCCATGCCCCTTCCTCATTACAATGTTTGGATGCTGTTTGTCAAGTAAAACTTGATCATATTCTTCCAGCTTCAGGATGAATTTCTCCTCAAAACCAGAAACAGAGAAAAGGAGTCACACCAAAAGAGCCAGATGAGTTTCCCAACCACTGGGCTGGTGGATATTCTGGGTGGTCTCTTGCACTCTTCAGTGAAAAGTACTTAAATGCTTGAGCGTTAAAACCAGATGTCATAAGTCTGGAAAATGTGAGAAAAAGAATTGACAAGGACACCTAGTTAACTGCCTGGACAGTAAGTCCACCAGCAGCCCATGAGAGGTTCTGAGACTCAGCATTTGAAAAATCAAGTTTTATCTTGGATTCCTAAGAAAAGCCCCGAAGTGGACACGCACTTGGGGCAGACAGGCATCCTCTCCAAAGCACAGGAGACATCTCAGAAAACTTGGTTTCTGGCCATTCAGCATTGCTCTGACTTTTCTTACACAATCCATACTAACTTACAATTGGTTTTGTACTGACTTAGAGGGGTTTATCAGCCACTGCAATAGAGCTGATAAAACTTCCTCTTTCATAGCATTACTTCAAATCTGAACAAATGACTTTAAAGCTGGTATCATTTCTGTAAAGAGACAGTTGTAAAATTGTCTGGAGAAGAATGAATTTCCTACATACTAGTACAGTAAAATTTGCCCTCTAGTAAATAACAAAATGATCAGAAAGGACAGTCATGGGTGGTCCAGCTGCCCCATGGCCTCATGTGGATCTGTTGATCCAGCCTTTAGGAAGAATGACACCAGCTACAACATCCTACAGGAATTAATTTTTGCACAAAATGTTCTAATTAATGCCCAAACAGTGTTAGAAATGAGTGCTGGGCTTGTCTGCATTCTCCAGCTTCTTCATTAACATCCCCAGTACATTGTTAATCTGATGTTTTATCCTGCCTGGAGGCTGAGGAATATCTGAAATGTTCTTGACTCCTCCCTGTTCAAAATAGAAATCAGAGGCTCTCAGTTACCACTCTGAAATTTGCAGAGGAATTTCTTTAATAAGCATACGTAAATAATAATTTTCCTATGGAAAATTCAATATATGGAAAGTCTAGACTACTCTGCCATGAAAGCAAAGAAGGAAATAAAACAAAACCCAACCATTCACCAGGACATGCCTCATTAAAATAAGAAAAACCAAGATTATTGTTGGTAATAGATGATTTAGAAAGCCTCTAAGTAAGAGATTCCAGGACTGGGCATGGATTCGCCTCCTTCCTTACGAAAATCACTTGGAAAAACAGTGCTTCTTTCAACATTATTATCTTGAATTAGTTATTGTGTCCACTTAAGACTCCTTCAATCACATTTTTCCTTCAGTCAGGCTAAAAAAACCCCAATTTTTCATAACCCACTTCAAGATTCTTCCTCCTCCTCAGAGCAACTCACCATTCCATGCTCCTGAAATGCAGCAAGCAATTGTTCTGCAATGTCGTGTCTCTCTCAGTAATGGTGATATAAATAAGGAGAAATAAACCCTGGGGCAAAAGATTCTATTAGTTGCTCTCATGTCTTTACTGGCAGAATAATTGGCTGCTCTGTAAGCCTGACCCTACTTGATTTTGCTATCTGTCACTTCTGTGGCAGGTTACAATTACTTTCTCCTTTTCCTTCTCTCTGTCCCCTTGTCCTACGTTTTCTTTCCACCTGGGCTTCTGCCATCACCCCTTCCTACCAAAGTCCGGTACAATGCTGCCAAAATTCACTTCTTCCTTCACCTTGTCTTCTCTTTTACTGTACCATGTTATAAAATACCATGGGATGAGGGATTTTGGGAGGGAGAGGCAACAGTCAGAATATCTGATAGCAAATGAAGTCACCATGGCAGGGTGCAGCAAGGTGGGAGGCAGGAAGGGAGGAAGGACAGTGCCACTGATGCAGAAGGATCAGCCAGGTGCCATGGGAAAGCTGAACAACAGTGATGCGACTTAGCACAATGAGGGCACTTCCAGAGGGCAACTAAACACTGTAAGAAGAAATAGTCTAGCCTACTTCCAAACTTCTCATCTCCTCCACCTGCACTCCTAACTAGCACAGAGCTGGAGTTGTTTTAACTTGGAGGTAGGTGAGAAAGAGGATTTTAGAGACGAAGCTGAGCAGCAGCCAAGTTCAGGGTGCCATTTGCCTGCTGGACCCTGATAACAACAAGCTAAGCCTCTGAAGCACAGCTGCAGGGATCAGCTTGGCTGACATCACAGTCAAGGTCTGTGTGAGCAGCAGGACTCGTGGCTTTGAGCTCCTTGCCTGCTTTAATATCATTAGGACTTTCAGGGCAGGGAAGGTGTCTTTTTCATGAGGGGGAAAAAAAATTTTTAAATGCACAGGGGTTTGTTCCCCACAGCTGAAAACAGGAATCTGTAGGAGGAAACAGAGAAGGAGGTTTCAGTTCTGGTTCTGAAGGGGTTGTCAGGTTTCAGAGCTGCTGTGAGCAAATTGAACTCCCACGTCCCTACAACCTGAATGTGAGCAGAACTGCTTTTGAGATGGAAAGCTGCAGAGGAAGGAGAAAGAGGCCAGATTAGCATCACTCCACTGAGCCCAGCAGAGAAGAACAGGAGTGGATACTGCTGTATTCTGTGACCTGTATTTGCACTGTCCTTTTATTTATTAACATCCTGCCAAAAATAAATCTTGCAGAGCAGCAACATGGGCCCTTTGAAATCTGCCTGTATTTTGGACTCACCAATACAGCACTCTTGGCACAACCGCACTCCCAGAGACAGGACAGGAGGCAAATCAGTAACCCCCATGGTGTGGCCCATGCTTGAAGTCTCCCCAGGATATCTGGGAAAATTTTCCAGGAGAGGAGATATGTGGGAGCTGACTTTAATCCATAGAAGAGAATCATTTCATGGATTAAGCACAGCTTCTGCAAGAACGGTATTTCTTGCCTGTACATTTTTTATTCCTCTCAAGGTAGACTCACTCAATCCTTAATAAGATACATGAGCCAACACTTCTGTATTTATTTTCTGAAGCATAGAATAAAAGTGTATCGAGGCTCCTGGAATAGGTAACACCAGTTTGCACTCATCTGGATTTGCTTCAGAGTGAATCCAGAGTGAAAAGAAGTGGATAACCACAGTGATTCATGGAGTCCCAGGGCCTCAGGTTCTCCCCTACAGGAAGGCTTCTGGTCCCACAGACAACAGGAGTGCTGTCTACTTCCTCTAAGGCCCTCTGTGCTATAAACAGGCACCATTTACTCCGTTCTCCTTGTCCATATATCTAAACAGTGGTCTGCTGTCAAACCAGAATATTTGGTATCTTTAATTAAGGTCTGCATCTTTTTAGAGTAACGGGATCGATAACTGGTCCAGCTGTTGGGAGAAGGCAAAAGACCTGACCATGGCAGCAAGCCAGTCCCTCAAGACTGGCTTTGCAGGGACACCAAAGACAACATCCAGGATCAGTGAACAAAAAGTGAGTGATTATCTAAAGTTATTCCCTTCAGGGAGGCAGAAAGAGGGGAAGGAAAGGGAAGGGAGGAAAATAGNAGGAAGGAAGGAAGGAAGGAAGGAAGGAAGGAAGGAAGGAAGGAAGGAAGGAAGTTTGCCTCTAATCACTTTGTGCCTTTCAGGTGGTTTGATCACCTCACACCTCTGGGAAATGGGAAAGAAATACGGCCTTTTCTAGCAGCTCTGTACCTGTGTACATCAGATGACTCACAGACCCGTTGGCAGGGAAAATTCTTGTCAAGCTGGGACAACGTGTTACTCGTGTCACTATCCACAGCTCTGAGCCCTGTGCCTGCAGATCTCAAGCACACCTTGGCAGGCAATATGCCCTTGGGTGGGTGATACAGTCTGGGCTCCCTTAGGCTGAAACACAAGGTATAATTTTAGTACATTGCAAATGATCCATATACATTTACCACTTCCTGTGGTTCTCCGACCCACTCAGGCAGGGAACAGTCACCAGCAGACTCTGCTGTAGCTGTGAGAGGTGGGTGGTAACACAGTTTCACTCTCTTTTAGTCCCAGGGAGTAAGTGGTGCCCAAGTACACCACGTATCCTTACGATTACATCCCACCTCATTTCCTTGGATGTTTCTCGTCGCTGAGGTCACATTGCTGTTATCCTCTGGTGTTGTCTGACTCAGGAACTGAGGAAGGAAATTACAACACAAAATTCAAATCAGGGGATTTTTTGAAGAACTCGAAGTAGCACATAATAAAAATTCTAATAATATGTTGCAATCCCGTTCTCCTCCAGTCAGATGGTTTTGCACCAAGAGGAAGTTGTTGCAGATGCCCTGCAACCTGGTTAGTGTAATATCTGGGCATGAGAGGACATCCTAGAACAAACTGTTCTGCTTTGACTTCCCTAGAGAACGATTAACACTGACGGCTCTTCCCTTTTGGGCTAAGAGGATTTAATAATTCAAACAGTGTTACTGCATTCTCATCTGTTTCTGCTCTTCCCTTTGCTAGTCCTGGATGATGTGAGGTGTAGGAATCAGGGTGAAGAACAAACACAAACCGGTGGACAGACATGAACCCACTTTTTTAAACAGCTCCCAATCCTCCACACATTGCTCTCTACTGCAGTAGCTGTGACGAGAGGCCGGTGACTGGTACGAGTGACCTTCAGGAGGATTAGCCAGAGATGTGTGACTGCCAGTGAATAACTCTATTCATTTATTATGTGTGACGAACACTAAATCATTCTAGTAAGATTCTTTTCCATTCATTCGTTGCTTGAGAATGATTAGCAGCAAATAGCTCTTAGAAGCTCATAGAAGCTTTTCCAGTGGAGCTGAGCAAAGCATGCACAGGGAGAGCCAAAAACTCTGTCCCGTTCACCTGTGGTCAGCTCCCATCAATAGAGTTAGTCCAACATTGGGGGAATGGTGGGTCAGTGTGTATCTGGGTGATACACGGGTATCTTTACATCCTAAATCTTCTATCTTCCAGTCTCCTGACCAAGCCCATGCTGCCACTGGAGACATTTGTCTTTTTTTTTTTTTTTTCGGATGGAGCAATGGTTACTCTTTGAATCACAGAGTTTCCCTGTACACTAACACAACCATGGATAAAATGGAGCATTTCTCTTCTCCAGACAGCCAATAGATGACTGTTGGGATGACTCTACCCCTGTCTATCACTGTGTACACCAATGACTTTTCAAAACTAGCAGGGTTAAGCTACTAAGGCATGAAGCTGCCATTTCCACCTACCCAGAGGTGGAAATACCATACCAGCGTAAAAATGAAAGAAATCAGGGATGCTGAATCAAAGTGGAAAGCAACATCCCATGTCATGTCCCCATGTGTTGTTCCCCTTTCCCCCCCCACGTATCTGAGATATTCCTGTGTCATGCTGACCAGCGTGGTATGAATGAACCACAGGGCTATAATACCCAGTGTGTCCCAACAGTCCTGCATGGAATGCTGCCCTGACCCCACCTCAAGTCCCTGCCACCTGATTTGGAGCAGAAGCTGACCTTCACAGTCTCAGAGATCCCATGGACTGGCTGCAGAACAGGTGAACCATATCTCAAGAAGGCATGAGGGCCTAGCAGCTCTCCTACCAGGCACAACTCTGCAGACCTTGCTTATCTTGCCTCTTCCCTATGACCTTGAGCAACTCTATCTCCCCACTTGTCCCCACTCAACCATTACTTCAATTTTACTTATTAGGAAGTGACTGCTACCAGGTTTATCCCAAAGGGACTCTTCTCTCTCTCTCTCTCTGCAGGCATGACTGAAATTCAAATAATAGCAAATGGATTTCTCTTCTCAACTACATTTCCAAGTCAAAAGAGGTCATGTGTGCATGTACACAAATAGAAAACCAGTGGGGCTATTTGCTTCAGAAGATAATGCTGTATTTCACAGCCCCATCTTCCAGCAGCAAAATTGTTGGCTTTTTGCTCAACATCATATGACTCTTGAGCAGTGAGGAGTCTATGCATCTCCATGTGGATTTAACAAAATAATTAACTGTTATTCAGCACAAAGAGAAAGTCACAAGACTGCAAAGAGCAGCACTGAGAACGCAGCTCCATGGCAGAAGAAGAGCAGCTCTCTCTGAGCTGATGATGAACTGCCTGTATAGCCCAAGCCCTGGCTGCAGCACTGTATCATTTTCTGTCTATTCACAGCTGCTCTTGGCCAGTAAGGGCTGGAATGAAGCACAGGCTCTGGATTAGCTCATGCTCATGCAGAGCTAACAATTACCTTTGGTTTTGCCTGTTGCAGGGAACTCCAACACCTTCCTTCCTGATCTGCACTCAGATTTTCCAACCCTCAAAAATGTCATATGCCCAGGGAAATAAATTCACAGTGTGAAGGAGTAGGTAAAAAACTTTTGTATTTTATGGGTCAGAGGGATTTCTTGCAGTAATTGCAATTTTCCTAACTTACATCTTTTCTCTGTGTGACCTTACCATTCCTTCTTCTCTTCTCCTGCACTCTATGCCACATTTTTTTTTTCCCCAACAGCCATAAAATTTATAAATTATTCACAAGACGTAGCCATAAGGAATGACTGATGTTTCATCTTCCAAAAAGGGCTTACAGTGCCATCCCTCCAAATGCACACTGGATGTGGGGGTCCCAAGGCTTCCCCAGTACCATTCCCAGAGCCCCAAAAGGCACTTCATCCTTTCCTGAAGGCCACAGGGCCTCCATCAAGACTACTTTGCAAAGATAACCAGTAACAACCACAGGGTTTTCTGCTGGGTCCACCCACACAGCACTAACTAGGAATTCCCACTGAAAATAATCTGGCTTCTCATGTGAGTAATAATGTATTAATGTGAGAGAAAGAGGACATGTATTCATTCAAATCAGGAGCAGCAGCCTTCTAATTAAGGAGGCAGTTTGTTTTCTTCACACAGTTTCCTGAGCAGACAGGTCTCTCAGAGACTAACAACTGGTCTTATCTATGCTTCAGCACTGGAAAAGCACAAAAATGCATTCCAGTCTGGATACCAAAACAAATAAATCTGGCTTTATGAGCAAAATAACTACAAATGGTACATGATTGATTGACTACATGTCGTCATCCAGCAAGCCCACAGCTAATGAAGTATAATTCTGAATAGATGAACATGAAATGAACACCATTAAATAGCCTATAATAAACATTTTTCTAGACTCTTTTAAAAGCAAAAAAATTGCAGTAATATTTAATACCTAGACTGCTACAACACAGCTAATGAACTCTCAACAACTTCATAACAAATGTTGCAGTAAAAATAAAAAAAAGTACTTTGCTTATCCACTGTGAAAAGCTGTACAAGATCATCCCACTCTGGCTGGGATGATGTCTGAAACTCCCTCCTGGGGCAGGGAGAGCAGGGCCAGCCACCAGTGAGCCCCAGCCTTCTCTCAGGTGGTTTCCACCTCACTGAGGACAACACTAACAGCCATTTCCACGTGGCTGAAGTCAATGGCTCAGCTGGCAAACGATCCACTTCAAAACCTGCCAAAGAGTTAAACACGGCAGTAGAGAACACGCAGGGAGGAGACAGGAACTCCAAACACGTGCTGTTAACTGGCCTGTGGAGATCCTGGGAGCACCTGGTCTGTGCCAAGCCCTATGGGTCTACTTCAGCTGGAAACCCAAGTGCCAACAGTTTGCTGTCCTCACTAGGATGCTGTGTGCTCCTTCTGCCACTGTGTCACCTGCAAGGATCATTTTCATGTATTATTTCCCCTCTTGGCGCAAAACTACCATTTCCTCAATGCCAGCCGAATGTTTTTCAAACCCAAAACATGCAAACACAAATTTTTGAAGGTAGGTAAATGATCAAGTCTGAAAAAACACTACCTTTTTTTAAGCAGTGACAAGACTCCCAGAACCAAGATAACACTGAAGCAAGAACACCCATGGGCATATTACAGAGCGAAAAAGAAAAATCAAAGTATTTTCTTCTTTTGCAGCGTCTCACATCCTGATGTATCACAGCACTTTACAACCCAGTCATCTTTCCAATGCATCTACAGGGTTTGCAAATACTGTGTCAGTCTGAGACATGGAAAAGTTGAAAAATGCAGAGAGGGTGTTTCTGCCTGTAGAAATTACTTCTCTCAACAAACATGGGTGAATGTGTTATTTAGAGTCCTGAAATGGAAAGGATGAAGAAATGCTCCACAGAACTATCATTTTCCACAGATAAGGTAAAAATGCTTGCAACAGCTGAACTTTATGATACCTCTAAGGAATGATGGTACTCCCAGAAAACACATTTGCAGGATTAGGCATTTCAGGTGGAGGCAACTCCTTTGTTTTCCTTTCAGAAATGTTCCTTTTTTGTTGTTATTGTTGTTGTATATGTCGGAGTGACCATTTTTGCAGGTGCTCAAACAGCAAATATCTCCCTTGACTCTCACAGCTTTTGAAAATCTCAGTAATAAAGGATTGAATGGAAAAGGGAAGCTATTTTTCTTTCTCTAGCCAGTGAGAATCTCAACAGGTATCCTTGGCATATGGTCCCTGCAGGAAATGGGCAGTTGGACCTCTAAGGACTCCAGCTTGCCAACCTCCTTTTGTACCTCCAGCTTCTTCCTGCCACGTCACCAGAAGACAAATACCCCCTTCATCCCTCTGAAATTAGCAAGTGTGGAAGGACGTAAATTAACACATGAAAATTTGGGCATATGATTGACAGCAATCCACTTATCCCCCTCCAGTAGCTGCTCTTAGAGAGCAGAGTGGTGTCAAAGAAATAACTGCTTTTAGAGGTTCCCTGTTCATACCAGGTGTCAGGGGCCGTGCTGAGGTAAACATTGACATTTCTGATGGCATGGCACCCTCAGACTTGATAAAATTCTTTCCTATGGGGAGTCTTATCTGTCATAGAATGGTGAAGGCTAGAAAATCATTTCTCTTTCCCTGGAGCTTCTCTACACTGCCATTTTGATAGGACCAGTCAGTCAGTGCGTTCTTTCCATCATTACCTTAATAAAAGAACACGAGATCGTTATCTCCCAGCAACTGTGCTGACTCTGTAATAGTGGGTTGGGATGGCTCAGTGTGATGGGAAGTTACTCTGGAAACCTTGCATGACCTTTCATGCTCCTGGTACAAAGACCATCCTCCCTGTTCACCTCTGTTTATGCTGACCGTGTCATAGGGCAGCATTTCCACCAGACAGTACAGCTAGGAAAAAAGAAAGGCACACAGAAAGAGAGGAAGGAAAAGTGTGTTTCCATACGTATAATTTCTGTTCTTCCAAGGACAACAATCCTGAGATTCAGAAACAGAGTGAAAAAGTACATTTCTACCAACATTTACAATACCTATTTACCATAGTCCACCTGAAATCATTTCGGCTATGTTTTTAACTCTAAGAGTCAGGTTAAAATATTTTAGCTGGACTGGCTTTATTAGGAGCTTATGAATTAAACTGAGAAAGAATGCTTTAGTAGAGGTTTTCTGGCATCAAAGAACTAGCTGTCATGAGCTTTCTTGGACTAAGCTGAATTATTAATGTTGATTATATAAGAATCCCATTCACCTTTCAAATGCTGAGGGTAATTAAGAATCGCTCAACAGAATAGCTGGGGAGGAATCACTCAAACAACTTCCTTATGGAGCTCCCTTGAAAGAAAAAGAAAATGAAAACCCTTAAAGAAAGGCTGCTCTGATAATATGCATGATTTCAGCAGATTTCAAAGACAAAAAAAAAAGAAGAAAGAAGAATTATTTTCTCACAAATTACATTTGTAGTTAAACATTCGCTTTCGAGATGGGATGTGTTTTCGGCACCACGGCATTAGAAAGGAAATGGAGACATTGCTCTGAATGTTTAATGATACACTGAGCTGCTCTCTTCTAGTAAAATCTCATTTCACTACCATCATTCTGCTGAGAAAGATGCGTTGAATAACGCCAGAGAGCACTGAGCCAGCACCACGGTATTACATCATCGCTATTAAATATTCCCCTTTGTGCATTCACGGCATGCTTCCACACATTTGATGCGTGAGAAGTGAAAATGGCAGTGAGCTAAAGCACCTCAGTGTTCCCTTCAGCATTAATCAAGCTTGCAGGATGTTAAATGCCTGCAGGGTTACATCCCTGACCCCGCCACAGCACTGCCACCAAACTTTATCTCATGCAGGCAGGAGGTGTCGCCGAGTGAGTACCTGATGCGGGCGGCTCCTGCAGCACAGTCACGCACAGGGCTGATTTTAGGTGTGCTCTCTTCCCAGACTACGTTTCTCCAGATCTCTGAAGGATGAAAAAGGACAGCAATAGAATGCATGGATTAAAGAAGTGCTGGCCTCTAAAACTCCCAAACGAGCAGTGCCCGGAACAGAACAGAAACCAGGGCCTGACTCCACGCCTGCTGCTGATGCTGAGCCTGCCTCACCCCACCAGTGGAGCTGGCAGGGCCAGCTGAGCTTGCTCCTGGGATGGCACAAGCCCCCAGAAGCCAGCCCCATGCCTTCTATTCACAGTCTTCCATCTTCCTGTTTCTTCCCAGCCCTTGTGCCTTTCTCCCCTCAATACCCAACTATCCTTTCCCTTGAGATTAATCTCAGCTTAGCTGAGCCCCAGCTTCCTCCCTCTGATTCCCAACACCTCACTCCATTCTCACTCCAGTCCCTTAACATCAGGAGAACACATTAACCAGCTGCATGCAAACACTCAAGTCATCCCATGTACAAAGAGAAACTGAAAGGAGTAAAACCTTTGAAGAACTTAGAGACAATATGCAGTGTCCTGCTTCCCTGTGCACCAGAAGGAATCTGTTGCCAAAAGCTACTTTTAGAGGCTTTCTTTGTTTCTTGGCATCAGTGTTTCATAGCTGTTTCTGCTACTTTTCCTGATGTTTCTGTTCTCACTTTTTTCTCTCTCCTTTAAGTACACCTCAGACCAAAACCTAGCAAAGCCTTCTTCCTGGAAGGCAAGGTCTGTGGGTTTGTTTCTGGTACCCTTCTGTGCATCTTTCTGCTGAGGGCCCTCTGCATCTGCCTCCTGCTACAGAAAGTCTGCAGCTGCTTTCACCACTGGGCAAAGAATAGAATAATTTAGATTGGACAGCACCTTTAAGATCCTTGAATCGCTATTAACCCAGCACTGCCAAGTCCACAACTAAACCATGGCCCCCAGGTGCCACACAGTGGGGAACAGGTCTGCCAGATACCTCCAGATTAAGGGCACAGCAGTAATAGACAGCCTGTAGGAGGCCAGGGAAGGAGAAATAGCGGGGGCCTTGTTCCATATTTTAAAGATTTTTAGGAAAACCTTTATTTAGATTTTTAAGGAAACTTTAAGTTTTTAAATTCAGACATTCTTTAGGAAAAAGGAACAAGGTGATATTTATTTGGACACTCTCCTGTTTCCCCTGCCGTGACAAAATTCTGCTTCTTTAGGCAATTGTTTCTGCCAGGAAAAACAGACCACTGAGCTCAGGGTCTTCAAACGGGGTGAAACCTGACTGTGGCTGCTGTTGCTGCCAGTCATGCCTTGGCAGAAGGGTTACACACACAGTAACTGATCCCTCAGGACTTCTGCAGGCTCCCTCACCAGCACAACAGCCAGACACATGATACACACTTGCCATGTGATACTTTAACAAATCTTTTACTGTCTACATCTTCATAGGCTTCATCTCAGCCACCTGAGTTCATGTGTGTGAGAGGGACAAGTTACACAGGCTGCCTTGCAACAAATGTATGATGTCTCCGCAAATCAGTGGGATCTGAGCAACAAAGCTCTGTCTTTTTCCCTACAGTACCAAGCAGGCATTCCTGTCTCCTTTGCAGGACAAAAAGCAGACCTGCACTTACCAGGCTGATGTCACCCTAGAGGGACAGACCAGATCTTAGGGCAAAACTCTGGACCTCAGCTTCAGTCACACTGGAGAAACAGGCCTCATTCCAGTCCTGATTCCGGGATTCGTCCACGTCTTTAATGAGGCAAAATGGAATCCCCATTCAAACTACTTCTAAATGCTGAGGGAGTTCATTCTCCCTCTGGTTTGAAAGGAGGGAGTTCAAGAGTGGTTTTGGGGGAGCAGGAGAAGCAGCTTTTTTCTCAGATTTGAGGGAGGAGAAGGGTATTGCTTGTCCACAGAAAGAGCAAACAAGCAAACTAACGACCCAGTCTTTATTTCAGAAGATCACATAGACGGTGAGGTTAATAAAAAGAAAGCACAAGAACAGGGCTCCACAGGGACACCTAGGCTGCCGCTCAGTGCTGTAACAGGCCTGGAAAGTCTGTCTGTTCTCTCTGCAACCCCAGCAGCCTTGAGCAGACATGCAGCACACAGACACCAGCAGCTTTGTTATCAGGCAGTTAAGCCAGTCACACACAGGAGCCAGAACATACAGCTCAGCCCCAGCTCCTTGTTAACTTGAACTTGGTTGCAGGACCAAGGACACATGACCCACTTCATGATGGCTGCTGCTCTCACAGTGGTGTCCTTGTGATTTGATTAGCTTACCCTAGCAGGCAATAAATAAGGGGACGTGCTAAGCAAGTACATGCATACAGGGAATAACTTCATGGTTGGTAACATCAGGAATGGCTCTGCCAGGTGAGCAATGCCTTCACTGTGGAAACTGACTGTATGCCATTTACTACAGGGCAGGAAAAACATTTAAGAGAAGTTCTCCCAGCCTTTACAGCACAGGATTTCCTGCAGGGAGCAAGTTTCACTTTCCTTAGTTTGCCACACAAATTTATTGCCTTCCTTGGGGAAGCATGCAGGCTGATGGCATCAAGCAGAAGAAAAGTGATCAGGAGGGGGACAGCCCCAGGTGCTGGTGAGCTCAACCAGGGCAGGTTGGAAATGCCCTGTCCCTCTTATAAAAGCAGCCTTCAAATCCTTCACATCCTCCCCTCCATGCACTGGAAATGCAGCTGTGCAGGGGAACGGTGATTTGGGCCCTTAATTCATCAGTTTATCTTGCAAGCATTTTCCACCAATTCATTTTAAAATGTTGCTCTATATAGAATCATAGGATTGTATCCTATAATCATAGAGTGGCTTGACTTGGAAGGGACCTTAAAGTTCATCCAGTTCCAACCCCTGCCATGGGCAAGGACACCTAACACTAGATCACCTGCCTCAGAGCTCCGTCCAACCTGGCCTTGAACACTTCCAGGGATGGGGCATCCACAGCTTCTCTGTGCAATCTGTGGCAGTTCCTCACCAGCTCACAGTACAGAACTAATACAGATGGGAACATACATCCCTGCTCCTATCCACTCTCAAAATACCACTGAAACCCCTTTTTGGCCCCACACGTTACAGTGTAGTGAAGAGGAGTGCAGGGGGCAGCTCTGGGTACCACCCAGGCTCTGGGGGCTGAGGAAAGGCTGGAAGCCCTGATGCCAGTTCCAGAAGGCAGAAGCAGGACTGCCTGGGGCTGGGCTCCAAACAGCACATCCCTGTGATTTCTCTGTGGGTCAGCTTTTTTCCAATGAGGATGAGGTAATCAGAGTGCCCATATTCACCTTTCCCAAGCACTCAGATTAGGCAGTTGGGAGTTGTATCCAAATTTCTTGCTGCCCTGCAAAGGACACACACACACATCTGATCATGGCCTGTATGCACATATAACTAGAACTGATCCAAACCTGTCCGAGCAGGCAAGAATTTACAGTGCATTTGTACCAAGACCATAGAAAAATATGATTGCACTTTGCAATACATATGTTAATCTGTTCCATTTTACCTTGGGCAGGCCAATGGTATGTGTTTCATCCTGATAAGGAAACCCTGATCTCATCTGGGACATTGCTTTTCTAATGTATCCCTAGTAATGATGATGACAAATCTAGTTAACAAATAATTGGCATTATTGGGTGAATGTAGCACTTGATATCTTTAGATCTTTCCACAGATAGACATAAATGCTGTAGATGAATCAGACTGCACTGATCATTCACAGTTCACTGTTACCCTTTTCAGGGTCAGTACTTTTCCTGTCTTCAGCTCCTCCATGTGTACAACCACAACCTGTTCTAAAAATCAAGTGCTGGCTGTGAAACTTCCAAGTTGAAACTGTTTCCTCTGCCTCCTTTGCTAAAAAAAAAAAATAGCCCGTGTTTCCACTGGGTTTGTTGCAAACTCTTTGGGAATCCTAAGAGGAGAATGGTATCCAAATTTGTATATTTTTAGTTTTCCTGTTCCAAGTTGAGACACAGATTTGCCAAAGCACTCCTTCCTGCAGAAGGTAAATCTGAAGTGTGAGCTGTATGCTCCCAAGTGGTTATTAATAAATTTAATCAGCAATAATTGTCCAAAATAGATCCTTGCAAAGATCAGATTACTTTTGGCTTCATCCCCCTGCCTAAGAATACTCTTTTATTACAGGCGGTTGCAGTGCAAATGACAGTGGGTTTCTATAGTTGCTGTCCAAGACATACCTGGTAAGTCAATGCTAGTGGTTAGGTGAGGGAATGCTCACATGCTTGGCACTGCTGGGCAATCAAATCAATGCACAATTGCCTCACTGCACAAATCTGCATCTCAGTAAGTGACAGTATGAATGCCAACACACTCCGTTCTCTCATGCACTCACTCAGAATGGCTTTCAAGAAAGAGATTCTGATACCTTTGCAGGCAAGAGTGGATTTAGGCTTGTCCTCAAAATAACTAAGATAAATACACTCCAACACTCTCTGGCTTATTTTGCTGAGTTTGGGGAACAAAAGATTTAAAGGCTTCCTTCCTAAAGGAGCATGGTGTCCTTGCCTCCACTGCCCCCACTCTGGCTCAGCCCTCTGGCTGAGTGCACCCTTGTGTGTTGCAGCTTGTTCTGGGCACTCATCTGAGATCTCTGCATTTCTGCCTCTACCTATTCCTGTTCACTGTGTTTCTTCTCCCTTGTCTCCCAGTGAGGATTTCCCCCCTTTAAGGAGAACAGCATTAGAAGGAGAAAGCACAGTGTCTGCTTCACAGCACCATCACCCAGGAGTCAGTGGCACGTTGACCAAAGCTGCTGCACCACTTCATCTTCCAGAAGGTTTTGGGCTCTCATCTCCTCCCAGGGATGAATTGTATTGATAGATTCTGATGGCAAAGCAGCTTTCCCATTTTCAATCACAGTCCCTGATGGCAAAGAAACCTCAGTGAACACGAGGCAGGTAAGCAGCCAGGAAAAGGAGTGAAACAATTAAAGGAGGTTATGGATTAAGGAGTCTGGATTAACCTGGTAAAAGCTCACAAAGCTCTTGTTTAAGGGGAACCAGAGCGATTACTCCCTTCTCCATCTTCATGGCATTTTATCTCCTGAAAATCAGTGGGAAAGTTGATCCTGGAAATTTGAAACAGGCTTAATACAAAATGAAGAAGTTGCACTTGTCAATGAAGCTTTGCAAGCAAGAAGAAACAAATGCTTATCATTCCTGAAAACCAAGATGAAACACGGATCACTGGCCTGCAAAAAGTAAAATGGAAGAGAGTAACACACATTGCTCAAAGTGCAACCATATTTTTCCACAATGCCTCTGAGCGAAGGATGCACTGTTTGATATCTGATTTCAGTATCTAAGGACCCTTGCAACCAAGAGCTTGTTCAGTCTGGAAGGAGAGCATTAAATGAGTATCTGCCTTCATCATCACAGCTACAAGAGAGATACAAAGTCATCTGTTTTCTGCAGAAGAAATAAAATATTTTCCACTATTGACTCCCACCTAGCTTTCAGAGCCTAAAATAATTAGGGAAATTTCCAGGATTTTCAAAACTCTTCCCTTGGAAGTTTAGGGCAGCTCAGATATTTGAATTTCTTCTCTAATGAACCTACTGGTTCAAATTCATGCCTCTGCATTAATTTACTCTGAAGATGACAGTGCCTTTCCCAGCACCTCTTCTCATTCTCAATCTTCCAACACAGCCCTCAAACAGTTTTTATCAAAACTTCTCCTCTTTTTATCCTACTTCTCTGAGAAGCAGAAACCACTAAAAGCAAAGTCTCGCTGACTTCCTTACATCACCTTGTGGACAGGCTGGCATTCCCAACACCTCTAATGAAACATTTGCCAGTGTGCATCCTTGCAAGGATCCAACAAGTATGTGCTTCTGCTTACCAGCTCTCTGAGATGAGCTAATCCCACAGTTCCACACAAAAACCTGGTGGTCAATACTTTTGGGTTGTGCCTCTATCTGATTTCAAGATGGGGTTGTTGCCCCTCTGCCCAGGTGAGTGAGACACCATTTGAAATCATAAGCAGTCTGAGTAAGGTGACCTACCAAGAGCAGTTGGCACAGTGTGAGCCTCCAAATTACGGAATATTAAACTCCCATTGGATTATGTGGGTGGTACAAAGCTTCCACAGGTTAAAGGAAAGTCTTGTTATCCTTTAAAACCCATCACTTGAGCAGGATCTGGAGCCCACAAGATAATCTCTATGGAAGAACACCCATCAGTTGCCATTAGTGTTTCTGACAGCTTAACAGACACAGAAGTGACAGGCACTGAATAAAAGCATTTCTAAATACATATCTTCTGCTTTAGTCAAGATTTATTGCAGAGATTATACATGATTGCTCCAGTTTTCCTTTAGAGAACCATCACTATGAATCAGCATCCAAGAGCCCCCTTCATGCCCAATGTTTAGATTGCAAGAGTTAATAATTGAATGAAATCATTTCTATATTTAAGAAGGGAGCATATAAATCTTCAGACAGATAGTGGACAGGGTGACTCACTGTGCTATTTCTCCTCCTTCCCTAACCTCTCTCCCTTCCTTTTCTAGATTCATATACTTGGTTACTGACAGCCTATAGCTGGTGAAAGGAAAAAAGCCATGGAAATCAGGGGATTTGCTCCTGTTTATCTTCCTCCATTGGAGTAACCACCACAGTGGTTTTTTTGTTAGCTTACTTTTACAGCTAAGTAAAAAAAAAAGCTGAGGACTGAAAGGAGCCTGAATCCCAGTCTGTTTGGAGGGCATGACCCAGCTGAATCTTCAAACCTCTGTGCTGGAAGATGACTGCCAATGTACACAAGAAACAGGAGGAGGATGACCTTGTACCTTCACAGTCTGCTTTCTCCTATGCCACAGGAAAAAGTCCCTATAAATATAGTTTCAAACAGTGCAACCTATTGGTTGTACAAGTTGTTTTCTGGCTACAGAGCTGTTCAGAGATATCAGATCTCCTTTCCTGTCTAAATCACACCTGCAATTTTATTTGCACCACAGTATGCTAGAGAAACCTGAAAACATAAACACCCTAAAAGAACTAGCACCTTAACATTTTTTTCTTTGTTCTTCTTGCTATATAAACTTCGAATAATTCTACACAAAACATTTAAGATGGCCCATTAAAACAAAGAATGCAATTTACTTTAGTGAATTTTCAATAAGGCCTGGTCAATGGAACACAATATTACTGTTAACTTACATAAAATACATTTTTCAATATTATTTTAGGTGACTGATTCCATAATCACAACTATATGTCACCCCAAACTTATATTTTATATCTTTCATTGGCCTGTTTTCTTGGGATTCCAAGCCTGAGCTATGCTGAAGACAATTTTATGTTTCAAGGATAAAATTTTTCTAATTGATATTCCCACTCAGGTCTGTTCAAAGCAGTGGAACAATTAGCCTCATATACCTGTTGTGCTCACTGGCCATATCTCACCTTTACGCTTTAGCTCAACACATTTTCCTTTCATTCCAGCTCTCATTCTGAAAGTGATAAATTCACTTTTTATAGGGTGCTTGTTAATTCAGCTATGCTGTCTGAAATTGGTAGGATAATTTTTATTCTCTCTAAAATCTTCACCACAGTAAAAGCCAGAGCAGTTCTGATTTTGGACTGTCATTGCCTGAACATATATTGGTAGGAAGAGTAAATGGATCATGAAGAAGCATGTGTTAATTGTTTCAGAAATCAATATGCTCAACTTGAATATCCCAAAGCAAAGAGTGTCCTTCGCTGTGTCAAACCACGGATATTTTGTGCTCGCTTGCTTTTTTCCCAGCTCTGAGTAAACAACAGACTTATTGCCCTTCTATTCCATTTGTGGTTATGATCAGAGTGTCCTGAAAGCTTAGATGCAATAAATATTGGGGTAAATGGACCCACTGGCACTGGAAGAGTTTGTGTATTAGTCTGACAAATCAGCTACTTTAGCTCCAGACATGGGAATCAATTATTTTTAAACAGTGCTTTTTTAACTGCAGGAGACTGAAAGCCGTACTTCTTCAGCCAGCTGTTACAGCACTCCCCAGGCAGTGCTGCACACAAAACCTGCTGTGGGGCTTTTATTCCTGTTGTACTGCTCTTCTCCCCTGAAAAGGCACTTGCCATTTTAAGTTCAAGCAGGACAAAAGCAAACACCAACATTTTGGGGCTCTGAAACAGCGTGACCCCTTGTACCTTCACCAGAAGAGGTAATTTTCACCAAAGTCAGTATGTAATGTATGCCTGGTTTAAGACTCAGCCAGACACCAGACACTGAATTAAACTGACTTAAAACAAGTCACAATGGTAAAATCGGCACCCCTGGGTTATTTCTTGCTCCTCCATGAAGGCCAAATGCCTTTTCCTTCCAAAGTCTGTGTCAACTTTGAAACTATCTACTTTTCCAAGCGTTTCTTCACAGAACAATTTGCTAGACACAAGCTCCTCATCAAATCACTCTCGGGAAAGCTGTTAGTCCCTTTGGTCACAGATGGCACATACTGCCAGCTCCAAGCATTTGCTCTGGAGGTCACATTACAGGACAGCTACTAAGGTTTTGCTCCCCTCTCCTGGACACCAGGCTTTTGGATAACGTTCATTTTGCTGTTCTTCCAATGAAATAATCAAGGCCATCCCCTGGAAGCAATGCACCTGCCCATGGCCATTGTAGGACATGAATATCATCTGGTTTCCTATGCTTGCCAGCTGGCCAGGAGGAGATCGTCTCGCCGCTGAAAGAAACCACCAAGTTCCGTGCTCCCCGCGGCGCACACGGCTCCTGTTCCGCCACGCTGTGTCCATAGCTACACCAAATCATTTCATCACAGTGGGCAGCTGAGCAAATGACAGCCACCCCAGGGGCTTTGTCCGACAGCCGCTTCACTTGTGCACTTGACCAAATTACAAAGACTTCCTGACCATTACTGGGATGAGCCAAAGTAAGGGCTCATATCAAATTATTTTAATCTACATGTACAGGAATAAAAACAATGCGATCCGCTGTTAAGCACAGGAGAACATTTATCATGCCATAACTGTAAATGCCATGTTGGTTTTGTATCACTGTGCCTCTCATTATTGGAGCAAATGAGGCTTGGGTGACATCGGCTGCCACATTCCAGCTGCTTTTGAAGCGCCTCCACCTGTTGTTTTGCCCTTCTTGGACCACAAGCAGCTACATTTAATGAATCCTTGCCATACCAGAGGAAGATCCTTGTTGAACAGCTTCTGTCACACAGACAACGCTCTCAGGATTTACATAATTTTCACTCAACAGCTCCCAGGGTTGGGCTGAAAGAAGCCTGCCCTCCCTGGGGTTCCTGTGTGGCAACCAAAAAATGAGTAAATAAATAGAAGAGGAAGAGAAGAGAAACCCGGCTTTCTTAGAGTCCAAAATAATATCAAGAATGCATCCTGAATTAGTCCCCCCTCTACCCTCAAGTGGAAGAGGAAGAGCTGTGCTCTCTCCCTCCCCTACCTGAAACTGTTACTTCCTCCCCTACCGAAACATTTGCTCCACACTTCCTGGCTATTGCTCTCAAGAAAGTGCTTTCTGTCCTTGGACAACAACCAGTGACCACAGGCATTGCCCCACAGGGTGTCAGATGCTGGCAGCACAGCCAGCCTGCCCTTCAGGTCACCACTCTCTGATGCAGAGCAGGATGGCTCCTCCCTGGAGCTGATCTCCAGAGTTTGTGCAGGGGCACAGCAATGGGCATCTCCTCTGTGTCACTTGTATGGGAACGTGTCAAGGACTCCTTGGCCAAAAGGATTTGTCTTCAAAGACAGGGGTCTTTGAAGGTGAGACATCACCTTTGGAGAACAGCTAGAAAAAAATAAGCTTTGCAACATTTTATTGTGTTTTACCCATTTCATCCTCCATCTGCCCCAGCTGTAACACATTTCTGTTTCTCCTTCACCTCTCTGCTATTGTTTTGTTACCACGTCTGTCACTGCAGCTTTCAACAGATGCTGCTGCAATCTTCTTGCTGTAGAGTCCCATTAACTTCAACAGTAACTTCAATAAATAACTTATTTCCCTTAAGATGCTCAAAGGCCTGCCTTTGGTAATTTTATTTTTTGCCTAAATTTGTCATTAGAATTTATTGCAAAACATCTGGACATTCCCTCATCTTGTTTTTTAACCACATGGTTCTGTTTTACTTTGACTTCACACTGTAGCTCTTCTGTACTTTTTATTTATTTATTTGCAACTTTGGTTAAATGGCTGTTTGGTTTTTTTCCAACAAAACAAATGTCATAAATTCATAGAAATGTCATTTGGAGGGGCATTTTGGTGGTCTCTAGCCCAGCCCAACAACTGGAGCAGCACTACCACCGGCACTAGAGCAGGCCACCCACAATTCTGTCCAGTCATGCCATGAAAACCTCTCCAGAGGCTTTCCATGTGCTCTTAGCTAATGGGGTGCAGTGCTGCACATCCTTTCTGGCCTGCACATCCCTCCTGGCCTCCTCACCCCTCTGCAGGGGGGAAAAAATACTCCTCAGCAGGAATGGGGTTGGTACAAGAGAGTCATCGCTGGCAATCGGAATTTTGCAGCCATCCAGCTGGTTGTTTTTACTTCAACTGCTTACAGGCCCACCACAAGTCAAGGGAAAGAAAAAAGAGAGATTGGGAAAGGTACACACCAAAATGCCCTCTGGAACCAAGCATGCACACCCCAAATACTGCACTTCTTAGAAGCTATGAGGAGAAAAAGGGACAAAGCATAGGCAAGCAAGCCAAAGTCTGCAGTGGGACAGGACTTGGGAACAGCACTGCAAACCAAGAATTCTGTCTAATTTTTCATATGGCCAGAACAAGAAAAACAATTTCCCATGCATGTTAACAGAAGGTATGGAAATGTTTCTACACATTAGTGCTCAGGCAGGTGATCCACAGAACACATGCACCATTCCAAGGGAGTCAGTTAGGGAAAAAATGCACTGGGAAAGATTTGGCCCCGTTGAAGCATTTACATGAACAGTGCAAATGTTTTGGTTAATAGGTAAGAGAATCATGTTGAAAAGGGAGACACAAATCAACTCCAAAAGGTGGAATATCTCTTTTACAAAAGGATATGCATATTGCTAACCTTACAAAATCAAATTTAAGGTGATTTCAAAACATTATGGGAATCCCCAATACATCTCAGTCTCCCTGTTTTGAACCACTTTAAGCTAATTGAAACTACATTAGCTTAGTATGAATCATTCTTTATTTATGCTGATATAAATAAGAGCTGTTAATTCAAAGAATTAAGCTATACAGTGAAGAAGGACGGGATAAGTTGGTTTCTAATTTCAAAAATGGAGATAGGTTGATTAATATCCTTTTATGAATCATTTAAGCCTGCTGGAGCTGCCCAGGTCAGATTAACCTTGCAAACTGCCTGCTGAGATGAAGTCCAAATGGAAGTTGTTCTTTATGTATTCCTTTCTGGTTCTGGTCTAAAATTCAGAGGCTCTAAATCAAGTTTCATAAAAGTGAGTTTTGCTGGGAAAATAAGAAGGAAAAGACTGACTGGAAGCTTCCAAAACCAGACAATTTGATTAGGTGCCTGGTAGTGATCCACACAAATTATTTCAGTGGTGCTTTATGGAGTTTATAAAGCTGTTATACAACTACAAGCACAGTTACTATTATGGATAGAGGGATCTGCAGACAAATCTAAAGGAAGGGGGTCACTTGAATCCCATGACATTAATATGGGCTGGGGCAGGAATGCCTTTTGCTTCTTGGGATTCCCTCACCACTTCTACAAGATAAAATGGGAAACACTTTCTATAGCTAAGCCCTCATGGTTGCCATCATCCCTTCCCTCTGGTCATTTTTAAAACATCACTGGAAGAGTTTTTGGTGTGAGTAGCAAAGCACAGTGGATTCTAAACTCAAAACAATAGTATATGATTTACCATGAAACACAGACAACTTCAGCTAACACAAATTGCTTTCAAAGGCTTGGATTTCAGAGGCTGGGGAAATCCGTGCCAGGAGGTGCAGAGCAGAGCTTCCACTGGGGTTTCTTCCTGTAAGAGTCTTGTTTGCACCCAGGGAACTGCTCTGTGAACCAAACCAACACACCAGAGAGTGGGGGATTTGCTTCCCCACTACACCAGTGCTCCAAAGGGACTCACTACTGTCAGCTCAGCTGGGGAACAGCTCTGGCTCAGGGCTGTGGTGAAACACTCTGCCTGGGGCTGAGCACTGTCAGTAAGGAGGGTATTGTGGTACGGCTGAATTAAAGCTGGAGAAGCAGACCTTCCTCTTCCACATCATTCAATGACAGCTGGCTTTGGAGGGACTGCTCAAAGACAATTCCTGGGCATTTTCCAGAAGATGGTTCACTCCAAAGGCTGCTTCTCCGACAGCAAGATGGATGATGTGACATCAGTAATCATCTTTTTCCTTACAGTGTACCCCAAAACACCCCCAGAAAGCCTGGAGCCCTCAGGCATTCCCAGCATTCCTCATGTCACATCCACCTCACCCACTTCCCATTTGCTGCTGGAAGCACACCCCTCAGAGTGGGGGGACAGGACAGGCACTATTTCAGACTATTTGACCTGAACACACACACTCACACTGAGAATGACAATTATGACCCAGGGTCACACAGGCAGAAACTAACCTTGGAGATGGCATGATCTCTACCCAGCATTTTCCAGAGTTTTGTGGTAATTCCATGTGTTTCATGTGTTCTTGAAATTTGCTTTCACTTTGGTTTAAAGTAGCCACTAAAAAGAAATTTCCAGCATTTTTAAATTTCCAGCAAAGGAAAAATCGTAGTCCTGGAGTCATCTGTGACCTGCTGGTCCACAGCCAAGGGCTCTGGAGCTGGGTGCCTCTGTCTGGGAAGCTGCTGGGCTGGGAGCCTGCAGCCCTGATGGGAGATGGCAGACACCCACTTTAGTTTTTCCAGAACCGTTTTCTGTGACAGACCGTTTTGAAGAAAGTTTTTATTTTAATTAATTGCCCTTCCTAATGTGGAAAAAAAGCAAAAGTGGTGCCAAGCTTCTGGATCAATTCCAGTGCTGAAAGAAATTGCAAGTCTCAAACTATCAATTTGTCTTTGAATAATATCAGCACTGAAAAACAAACAAGCAAAAAACCCCACCCAAATGATAAGGTTACCTTGTAACAGAGTGAGGGACAGCCCCCCATGGTCTGTGTGGGGTTTATAATGCAGAACAGTTAGAGCCACTCTGCCTCTGTATGGTGAGAAATTCTTGTTACTTGTGCCATTACCAAGTGCTCAGACTGGGGAGAAAGAGAATTCAAAACAACAAAAAAATCTGCTTCAGGACTTACTACTAGTTTTCTTTTGAATTCCCTCCACTATGTTATTGCTAATTCCATTATTTTTTTGAACTACATTGTTTTCAAAATGTCCATTCCTCCAAACTACACAAAGCATCTTCCCTTTGAGGCATCACAAATTCACTTATTCCCACAACTCCCTCCCTCAGACAAGCGGCCGAATGCCCCAGTTCTGCCAAAAGCAAGGAATGGGCCAAGCAAAATATGGCAGAGGTGCCAAGGAGAAGAAATTTGCTGAGTGCCCTCAGGAAACCCAGAACAGGTGAATGCAGCATGCCCAGATGAGACCCTGCTGAAAGGGCAGCATGGAGACATGGCAGCAGAACAGGTGGTGCTGGAAGCCAGGCCAAAGTACAGGCCCATTTTATTTTAAAGAGGAACAAAAGTGTCTCTCTCTGAAATGGGTTTGAGGACTTTTGTCTCCCTTGCAAGTGATAAAGGAGAACTGTAAACCTGCAGAAGTTAGACACAGCTGAAAAGGGCCCAAAATGACAGAGGATGGATCAGTATAAAGGTCAGTTTAGACAGAAAAATATTATTCTCAATTTAGCTGCAATGTTTTCCACTCAAAAAGTACGGCTTAAAGCCTCCCACCTAACCTTTCTCTCCTAAAAAATGGGGTTGGAGTCCTTTGTCTGCAAGCCAAGCGAAACAAACTCCAAAGTTGATTTTTTTTCATAAATCATGACAGCATCACTCTGCAGAAAAGAAAAGCAGCTTGGGAATTTCAGGGCTCACCAAAACAACTGCGTCCAGGGCTCAGTCCTGGAGAGAGGCACAAAAGCCCAACCCAGCTCTGCAAACAGAGGTGATGAGAGATTCCCAGCCATTAATCTCTGACAACAAAGCATCATCTTTGAAATGAGAAGCAATTGCAGCCAATATCTCGGGTTCACCTCACCTCTTAAACTGTAAATTGCACAGATCAATCTTATGAGCAATCCAGAGGACAGTGTCTGATTTCAGTTTTATACATGCTTTATACAGGGTTGACCAGATAAGTCAAAGCCAATTTCTACAGTGAACTTAATACTGTTTCTGTACACCAAGTGTGTATTTCTAGTGAGTTTATGGACACAGCCACAGCAATAGCAGATTTCTTAGTTTATGAAAGATTTGACAAAATGGCATTTCACCTCCAAGTAGAAGAAGTCGGGCTGTGTTTTAAAAAACATTGAAGAAGTTTAAGAGAACCATATTTAAGATCAAACAGGTTTTCATTCCAGCCACTGAAAAGTATTTTTAATATCTGAGTTACACTGAAGAATATTGCAAACCAAGACATTTCCAACAAAAAAATCCAAGTGTTTTATTTTGAAACTCTAGAGACATTTTCTTTCCTTGAATACTTACAAAATTTTTTCCAAACAAAACACACAAAACACTTAAAAAATGCACATATCTGAGCATTACGGATTCTGCTCTTCAACCTTTCTTCTCCAGGACCTTTCTTAAGGCTTTGACTCCTCTGATGTCTGAGTGCCTCGCTACAAAGACCACCCAGCATCCCTCTTTTACAGGAGGAGGAGATGAAAGAGGAGGCCCAGTTACAGGGAAGTAATTTGCTCAAGATCAACCAGCAAAAGCAAAACAGATAGTAGCACCTAGTGCTGCCCCATGTTAAGAAGCATTAGATTCCACTGATCAAAATGTTTTGCCTGCAATATGCGAAGCTTCATGAAAGTCTCTGTATTTTCTTTTTTTTATTTGTTGAACTGCATGACATATGTGCCAGTAGAGATCAGGCAGATAGGCTGCGAGTCTGTATACTGGACATTTTTGTGGCTAAGGATTTCCAGGGGATTCTGCAACTCAAGCAAGTCCAGGAAGTAAAGAGCAGTTGAGACCTAGGCACCCACATTTATTTTCTAGAGCTTTCTGAAAAGCATGCAGAGCAGGCTCCAAACCCTCTACAAACATCACTGTGAAGATGTGAGGGATTTGAGGTGTTTTGGAACACTTAACCATGTCCATGTGCTTCAAGGAGGAGCTTGAAAATACGGCCACAAGGATCTTCCTGCAAATACCTGGCCCATTTGTGTAAAGTCTGGGACTATGGACACAAGGGCTGAAACCAGTGCCAATGATTTTTATGACTGGCTTCCTCTCACCACTACTATTGTGATATTTTTTCAATGTAGCTATTAAAAAAAAAAAAAAGCAGTAAAATAAGTGAACTGAAACCATAAGTCTGGGGTGTTTAAGCACTTCTGAAGGTTTGTGGCAGAGTTCACACAGGATTGGCTCCATTCCCCCATTGTTTGGCTGCAATTTTTAGAAGTTTCATGGGGTGAGTGCAGACTTAAGGGCAGGGCTTGATCACAAGGCTCCAGCAGGAGCAGGGCTGATGTAAAGTGCTGGTCAGGGTGCAGGGCTGGGACCTGCCAGCTGAATTTGCTGGAACAGCCATGGAACAGAAACAAGCCATGATGCAAACAGCTGAACTCATATTTTTTTTTAATTTGAGATCATTTTCAGACTGCTTCAAAAAACTATTCCCTGCTCATTCCATTACAAAACGTGAAGTTTACTCCAGAATGACTCACTCTGTCACCAAGGGAGAAGGTATGATCTGCCACATGTGTCAGAAAAGGCCTATGAGGTAATTTTCATTCTTTCAACATATGAAAACTATTATTTTCTCACATAATGAAAATGCAAGGATGTAGGTGGCAATCCCCAGATGGACACAAAAATGAAAAAATCTCTGGCGGGTTGCTAATCACATTTTGAAAAAAATAAATGCATTTCAAGCATAATGAATGTTTCCGTGTACGGGAAGAAGGTTTTTCTCATCTGCAGCATCCACATAACGTTTGGCAAGAACAGCGTAATCCAGAATTCATATGTGAGTGTATCTCATTTCTGATGCTCACATTTCATGATGAGTTGAGCTACCCAGGAAATTCAGGTGCCATAAAGGGTAAGTATCCACAGAGAGCATATCTTTTGCTTCCTCTGTAGTTTCATTACTCTTTGGTACACTTCCAGATCATATGAAATACAATCTCACTCGCCAAGTTTTCTGAACCCTCAGCATTTGAATTAAGCACTCACAGATGCTCCCTTTGCTCTTCTTTAAGCATGATAGATCCTCTCACTGCAGGCTCGCCACTGAGGTACCGTTGTTGTCTCACTTTGAAAGGAATTTCAGGAAAAATTTCAGTTCACCTGTGGAATTTTCCATCTAAGTGTTGTTATTTATTTGCATTGTCACCACGCACCAGAGGCCAGCCACTTGCAAGGGCCCTTCTCTAAAGGTACTGATGAAACTTGTATGTCCCCCTGACAAGTTTCCTGGTGGACAGTGACAAAGCAGAACCCAGCATTTTTTATTTTTAATTATCTCAAGCTAAAAAGAGGGAGGGAAAAAGGAAGTTTTCAGGGAAAGGAACCAGGACTGAGGATTTGTCTGGTGAATCAGTAGGGTCAGTGCTGTAACTCTGCTGCCTGTGGAAGTGCCACTGAGACAGACAGCTGAGGATCCGTGCAAGTGAGCTCTCAAACTGGTGAATTTTTCAAGCAGCATTTTACAACATCCAGATTGGGAGCATCTCATTTCCAAAATGGGAAAAGTATCAGATCTCCTGATTTTAGTCTTCAGAAACACACACAGTTGAACAAGCAAGGTGAATATTTCACATGTGCTGAGACCTGCCTTGAGTGCAGGTCATGTATCCAGAAAGGGCTTGGTGGGCAGGGGTAGACCTGACCTCCTTTTGCTACTGAGGTGGGACATCCACACTGCAAACCAGCTGCTCTTTACACTCCAGCACTGAAGGGCTTCTTGTCCTTTGGAGGGCTGCTGGGGCTCCGACTGCCCGTGTCAAACCCTCAGGGCTCAGTTCAAAGTAGCCCTTGGTGAAGCAGGAGAAATTCCACTATTTCACCAGCTCACACCAGATAAGAGTTACACAGATGGCAAGGCTGGGTGGCCACCATCAGACCCGTATGCTGAGAAATACTGAGTCATTCTGGGAAGTGTGGGATGCTGCACAGAAACCCGTGGAGAAATAAGCTCATGGCTTGTGTGCATACAGCCTGCCTTAGAGGGCAAGCAAGATTAGAGACACAGCTGGAAGAGGAGCCCCATCCCCAGCAGCAGGGCTCAATTTCACAGCAATAGGCAATCAACTCATTTACTCTCCACGCCAGCACTGACTGAGGTGGCACAGCTGGCAGAGCCCAGGTCTTGTGCCCACTTTACAGCACAGGTTTGTTGCTCTCCTGGGTTAAAGAATCCCACTGGGAGACACAAGCAGGACACAAATGGAACAGAGCGTCCGCACAACAGGAACTCAGCACAACTGCTGGAGAGGCACAGCTGCCCAGACAGCCATCACCACCACCACCACCACCACCACCACCATCATCATCATCATCATCATCATCATCATCATCATCATCATCATCCTACCACCTGCCCAGGCCAGAGCTGCCCAACAACTCTTTTACCACCCCAAATCTAAATCCAATTCTGGGCTCAAAGAAGCAGCAGAGAATACCACCAGAAGCCAGTGCTACAGACCAGAACTCCTCTCTCGCCTCTCAGACCAGCAGTACACCCCTCCAGCCTCAGTGCAAAGTGTCTGAAAAGCCTGCCATGAGAGCAACCAGAGTCTGTTCCACAAGCTGGGACAGCAGCTCAGTGCCAGGGATGCAGAAAAGGCTGTCCTCCAGCTTTCCTCAGCAACAAAAGCAGTGGTGTCCACACAGCTACGGGAAACAGCAGAGGAATACAACTCCTGGGCTGGTTTTCATACATCTTTCCCTTCTCTCTGGCAGATGGGTGTCCTGAAGGGTGGTAGCACACCAAGCACCATCAAGGAGCAGGAGCAGCCACAGCATGGCTGGCATGGAGCACGGTGACCATAGCAGCAGAGTCACAACAGGATGTGCTACTTGTGGGGATTTGGGGATGCAGGTAATCAGCCAGATGTAAGAAAGTTTTGCAGAGACAGCAAAAGACATGTCACCTCTGCAGGGTTTTAAAAAAAAAATTAGGCACCTGTTCCAAATGGGAAAGTGTTCCTAGAGGAAATATTTTTCAGAAGAGATTAAAAAGATTTTGACAACACAACCTATTTTCTTCCAGTTCTTGGATATTTACTAGCTTACTAACATTTTCCCCACCCCTGAGAATTCACACAGCCAAGGCAGAAAGCCAATGCAAATACTCGATCTGACTCTTCCAACTGAAAAATGTAATGAAAAGAGGAACTTTTGAGGGGTAAACTCAGCTCATCTGCAATAGTGGCTTTTATTCAAAATGGGCCTGAGCCAAGTTTCCTTGCTCTCTCCTCCCTCCTTCCAGGACTGTGCTGTCATGAGAGCCTGAGACTCCACATGGAGTTTCTGCAGAAGGTTTGTTTTAGGAGGTGAAGCACCTCGTAGGTGCAGCTTCCCTTTGCCTCAAGTGGTGATCAAACAAGAACCTTAGGGGCCCAACTGCCCTTGTGCTTGTGCCCGTTCTCTGTGCACTGACGTCAAACGTGCTGCACATTTGTGCTGGCATAAATAGCAAGGGAGGAGAATCAATTCCTGTTCAGCCGAACACAGGTCACTTCCATCCTCTGGCCAAAAGTGCTCTCAGGATAGCATACAATTTGGTCCATTGATTTTAATATATTGGCATTTCCTCCCTCTTACTGTGTGAACACATTGTTTACAATTTCAGTAAGCCACTTTGGAAAACACTGTTATAAATCAGGATACATAAAAGCTTGTCCTGTTTGCCTCCAGTGTCAGACATTGCTAGTGTGGGAGGTAGGTCAGTTGGGGATACAAAAAAACCCCAGCTCAAGCCTTCTTCACTAATTCCTTAGTGTTTCAGGTGGGTTTCTGAAATTCCTTAGTGCTCCTGGACTGTAAATCTGTCGAGCATTACAACAGTCACCCAAGAGGAGTCTTGTTCAGTGAAGATATTTTAATCTACTAGTTCATTTACAGTAGCCACCAGTATCCCTTTAAAGTGGCCATCCCTCACACACTGAATCTCTTGGCAGGGAGGCCTTGTTCATTTGCTGTTTGTGTCTTACTTTAAACCAAAGACTAAAAGGATAATCTGGATCCAATGCGTACTCCAGATTGGTTTGGCTCTTTTGCAAAGGGTAAGCACGGAACTTCTCTTCAATTAGCTGGAGAGGAGGAAAAGCTGGAATTGCTCTATGAATTGCCCATAGTATTTGACGAGACAGAGGAGGATACGGCCACGCTTTCCAGACCAAAACGAGCCACCTGTTGTCTGCAGGATCTCATGCCAAGAATGGTCAGATCTGAGCTCAAGGGAGGGCTTTCCAGAGGACTTCAGCCAACAGCTGTTTCCCTTCAGCTGGATTGTGCTGAGAATCTAGCCTCAAGTTAAAGCATGAAAAGAAAAAGTGGTACTAGATGCCAAAAGAAGTGTGAAGGCCAAATTTCCTGATAAAATGGAAACATGGATTGTGTGAATTATCCTATTCCTAGTGCACAACAGTGACCCCGTAAGGCAACCAATCGACCAACGGAGAGTGCTGGAAAGTTCCTGCTTCTTCAGGAACAGATCAGAGGATGTGTCTCACCAATACATATGTTCAACCCGATTCACATGTTCAAGCAGTTTTAAAGTCCAGGGATGGTTTGGGAGAGGCAATTTCCATAGTGGCCAGTGAGAAGGCTAAAGTAAGGATGAGGGTAGGTTAGATCAGTGTCCTGATCCATCACAGACTACCTCTAGGCATATTGCTCATTGCTGACCTCACAGCATTATAGATGCCTGACCAGCCCATCCAGTTTTAGTGGGATCTTGGTGCTCTGAATCTTCATGGATCTGGAGCTTGGTCAGTTCAATCACATTTCTGTAAAATTGTGAAAAGGGCTTTCCTCCTCCATATGGGAACTACTGTGAGAATAGCTGAGGAGCACAGAGCTCCTCCCCACTTAAGGCCACAGCAGTGAACTGTCTGCCTTGCACAGCCTGCAGCAATTTTAGCACCCGTGATAAAATCCCAACCAGAGCCCACACTGTGCTCTCTAAACAGCAAGTCACTGCAGAGAAACAACACTTGAAACCCTTTCCATCACCACCTCACAAACATAAGCCCATTTTATGCAGAATCTTAAAGGAAAAACCTAAACTTTTTCACTGCATTTATCAGCAGAAGCTTTCAGGTGGTCAGTGTAGAATGCAAGAGTAAATCTCCTGCTTAGCAGCTGTAACACTTGGCCAGATTCTGCAGGGATTACAGCAATCGAGTGTCCAGCAGGGCAGCTTGCTCTTACTCCCTGCCCCTGCCCTTTCCAGAGGCACACATGACCACCACACCTATCATGCTTTTTAACATCTTCAGCTCTTTACAAGGGAGCCAGGGTAGCTTAAATCCCATTTCAAGAAGCTTCCTCAGCCTGCCTCCCAGAGGCTGGTGATTCCCAACATGGACAGAGAGCAGAAAGCAGCTACAAAATGTTAATTTCTGTGTAAAGACTGAAAACAATTTGTAAAACCTGAATTCTTTTAAACAATTATCACTGATTCAAAAGAAAGACATCTTCTTAGCAGACTTTAAAACCAGGAAGGATCACTGATCAAGTCTGACTCTTAGTAAAACACAGGTCAATGATTTCATCCAGTGAAGCCTGTGTCCTGCCCATGCATGCAAAATGAGCCTCCCAATTAGTACTGGTTAGAGCCTTCCAGTGCAGTATCAGGAAATGCTGTTTCATTGGAAGTGAAATGTGTCAGCTCCAATTATCATTTCATTTTGAAAAAACTATCAGTCTACAGATTTCCAGGACACGCCAAATGTAGAATTTTCCTTTTCCCTTTTGTGATGGCTTTTTGTATAATTTCTTGGAGGAATAGAGAAACATCAAAAATAAAATGTTTTGATGAATATTTAGCTTTCACATGAAAATTAAATAAGTGTGTTTACTCTTCTCTTGGGAAAAAATGGCAAACCTCATTCTCACAGTGGCATCAACAAACCAAATACAAGATCGTACACAGACAGTAATGGGATTAGCAGATATACGGCAACATTCACACTCCCTTTTATGCAGTAACATCATGTTTCCACCCACATGAGTAAAGGCAGTAAGGACAAAAGCCAGTTAAGAGTCCCTCAAAATCTCTTCAAAAGAAATCCTTTGGCTAAAACACGTGTGATGTTCAGCCAGAAAAATATGTTCTTCCCTGTATTCATATTGATGGGAAAGAAATGTCATTCTTGAGACATAAAAAAGACTACTTAATCATTGAAAAATTTTCACACCCTATGTCAAAAAGCCTTGCTTACAGACATCAAATGATCTTCTATTTATTGAAACGTTCTTTAATTCAAGTTGCCTTGAGGCTTTCCCAGAGTGTTCAGAGTTTCCTTCTAAAGAAATTCCAAATTATAACACAGTTGACTAAATGAACCTGCATGTGCTACCCCAGCTTTTGGCTGTCTTAATTGTAAGGAACCTTCACAGTGCAGTGCATTTTCAGGCACAATATCGAACAAAGATTTTCTCCTTTGTCCATTTTCTTATTTTCCCCCTTGCGGTTTATAACACTACAATTTTCCTCACAGAAATTTCAAAGAATTTTAATTTAAAGAGGGATTTTCAGGGGGGAAATTACTATGCTTCTGTGGTCTTCACTACCCCTCGAATAAAACATGTAAATAACCAAAAATCAAAACAAACCCAAACAAGCTTAGACATTAGGACTAGACAGGAAGGGTGGGCGGAAATGTACAATTTTGAACTAGGTTCCAATTTTGAAATCAGGGCTGTGCATTAGGTGTCAATTTTAACACTTTCCTGCAGTGTATCAATTCCAAGTTCTCATCTTGTCACTTTCAGCCCTAGTGAGCATGTCCCTACAAGAACCCCACAAAGCTTTCCTTCCTGAACGGTAACTTTCTAGGAAGCTGAGGTCAAGCATAAGGAGGCTCTCCAACAGTGACACCACACTGGGGCAAGTGCTGCTGATGGTCCCAAGGACAAAGCACATGGAGCACTGAAGGGACTCCAGCATTGTTGAGTGCACTCAACTTTGAAACACGCTCTTTCTTGGTATGAGAGCCCAAATTTCCATCGCTACAGTATCCTTCAATATTTATGTATTTCAGGTGTTTGGTACCATATCAGGAGACAGGATAATCTGAACAACCAGCAATGTAGTCCTCAGATGGGTGAAGCAACTTGTAGGGCATACAGGGTCCTGGTGGAACAGACCACATCAATACTGATCCCCAACCCTACGTAAACCAAAGTTGAACCAGCTCTGAAGAAACCTGTCTATGATGCAGGCACTGCCTGGAGGCTATCGTGTACCAACCTACGGAGGTATCAGTGGACTGGATGCCTTTTAGACACCCTGAAAGCCTCAGCATGGAAGATAAGTTTACAGACATAAATAAAAGCCCAAAGCTTCTTTGTCTTGAAGAGTAATTATCTGTCTGACTTCAGAATTTATGCTGTTACTCATTACTAGAGTATCTGAGAACATTCCAGTTTAAATCAGAGGGCACTGAAAAATCTCTGGTGGTGGTACTTTTTGAACCCCCCTACTTAAAAGCTGAACAAATACATACCTAGCATCCATAAAGATTTTTTATTTCATCTGAGAGCAGGCAATTGTGCTTTGTTAATGTTTGCAAGGACATTAAGGTCACACAGGTCAAAACCTGTGATTGTATTAAACTGAAGTAGCAGTGATATAACATCAATTAGTTTGACAGTACAGGGTATGAGCCACAGAGGGCCTACAAATGCACAATGCACTGGTTTTAAATGTTTATTTCTGTTGCTACATTTGCAGCTGCCAGACATGCATTAAGTTCATCTTGAGGTTGCAAAGAAGTATGGCAGAAAGTCCTTATGAATGGTTATGAGGGCAACAGGAAAGGGCAAACAATGAACCTTGTCAGAAAAAGGCAGCATTGCCACATCCGAACTCAGCAGTAACCACTGAAAACCACCCTGGGCTACCTGTGGCTGTTCACGTAGGAAAATTATAAAAAGGGGTAAAAGGAAAAGCAGGGAATTATAAAAAGGCGGTAGGCTGATACTTTCACCTGGAATGGGCCCCCCTGCATTTTGTTTGGGAGTCCCTCTAGATTTAAGATACCTACATGCTAATTTCCAATCCAGCTACAAAGAGGTCTCTAAGCATCCCTGATACAGAGAGCTTAGCAATTTAGCAACTCATACCCTACTGCACCAAACACAGCTGTTATCAGCACCAAACATAGCCCTTATCAAAACCAAGAGTCAAACCACTAGCTGTCCCACACTCCCTCATTAAGCTTGTCCTCCTAAGGGGAGTGACAACAGAAGGAAAACTGTGGCAGAGGTAAGCATCAAACTGAAGACATCAAGCATTTACCATGAGGAGACATAAGCACAATTTTCGTTGACCCCTCAGGCATTTTGCAGAGGAATGCTTTACTGTGGGGGTCCTTGGAAACTCAGTGTGGAATGGGACAGTTTTTTCTCCTGCTTGAGCTTCCCTGTGACTTGCTTAGATGCAGAAACACCTCGATCCAGGAAAACCTGTTGCAGGCAGTGCCAAATGGGTCATGTTGTTAAACTGAATGTTTTCTGCTTTCCTGGCCACTTGTCACTATGGCAATGCAGCGAGAGATAGGAAACCTCTCAGACTTGTGCGAATGATACTTCCAAAGTTAACCCAGGGACTTTTCTAAAAAATACAGAGCCTTGTTCTGCTCTCAGTTACATCCGTGTAACCCATTTGACATTTCTTCTACATTCACCTCTAACACAGTGAAGCAGCTAATGAGCTCATTAAGTGCTGGACTCTGACTTGGCACCAAAAAAGAAGTAAACAAATTGAATATTAGACAGTCTACTACACCAGATGAGATCCTGAGACAAGATCTGTATTGAACACAGCCTTTGAGAAGAGAAGGGAAATTTCCTCAGATTCTGGGGTGGAAAATCCTTTGTATGTTCTCTTGTGCTGGATTTTGTAGGCTGATTTTCTACCAGGCAGACACCCTGTACTCCAGAGATAGTGCATGTGCTCCAGAGAGGCTGCATTCATGTAAAGACAAATGGGTGAATTAGATAAAATCATTTTCAGCCTTTTCACAGAAGAAACGTGGGCTTGATTGCAAGTGTCAGGCTCATTAGCGTGCTCAGGGACCTGACAGTAAAAAATACAGATTTTATATATATATCTATGTTTGTGAATTACTTAGGGCATGACAAAAGGACCTGTTGAAATCAATGTAAAGATCCAAGCCAGTCCTCAAGGAGACCCAACTGAGAGATTAAAATGAAGATACAATAATGTGTACAGATTCTCCTTAAATCAGCCTCACCTGGTTGAGTTTGAGATGCTGTGGGTGATCGGGTGAGGAAGCTTACGTCATCTCCACCTCTGACTGGCAGATTAAACATTTCTGAGAATTGACTCAAGCCTTTTTACATGGAATCACTGAGCAACTTCTTTTTAACAGCTGTACTCATACACTTACACCCCACTAACGTGGGTAGTGAAGCAATAATCTGACATGGCAACTCCACTGGAGTGACTTAGAAAGAGAATGAGAGTGTTGGCTCAGCCTTGTTGGAATAAATATGTATTAACTATTTTTGTGAGTATTACTGTCATCAGTGATTAATTGGAATAATGAGCCATGACAGTGAGCTAGCAGAGGGTCCTAAAGATGAAAGGTGTATCATACCACAGAGAGAAAAGCACTAGCCCTTACAAAAGACATTCACTGTCTCTAGGGAGAATAGAAGTAGTACAATTAGAGGCATACAGTAGACATTATCTCCTCCCAGAATATAGTTTTGGAGTATGAAAAAGTGCTATTTCAGCCTGAGATTATGAAACATTCAGTTCTGACACAGCGGAGATCATTTTCAGCAGCCTTCATCTGGTATTGCATTTAATATGACATAAGGACTTAAGGGCACTGAAACACCTTCTGTGGGGTACATGACCAGAAATTCAGTCATACTCACATACTCACACAGACGAGAGCATGGAGAAGTAAGAGCCCTTTTTGCAATCTCATGGCTCTGCTTTCTCCTGCCCAAAGGGAAAACAACAGGAGCACATGCCTGCTGCACAAGTTTCTCTCTGGGCTCTGCACTTCATTTGTGATGTTATATTCATACCCAATTGTTACAACCAAAAGAATAAATAAAACATTTAAAATATACACAAACCATCTTGTTCCCCAGCAGCATGTGATGTTCAAATACACTCAGAAACACAGACATCAAACTCATGGCTTTCCTTTACAGCTGGGCTGCATAATTTGTCTAAGGCCCAACCATAAAAGTCCCTTCCTTCCCTGAACTCTGCTGAATTCCCGTTTCACAAGGGAATCATGTCTTTTGTGGAAGACAATATTTCCTTCTGCCGCTTCTACATTTTCAGCTTTCAAATCTCTGAGTGTTTGAGGAGGAAAGATAAATAAGAGCATGCGATTTATTTTCCTTAGCTAGACAGGAAGTGTGGTCTGAATGAAAGATTAGGGCTCCAGATACTCTTCAAAATCATCAGTCACTGCTTTCAATGGTTGTGCAGCTCTTTTTAAAAAAGGAGTGTTTCCACAAAGTCCTCTACCTGAGGGCCAAATTTTGAAAGCTTAACCTTAAATGTGAGCAGCTTCTCAAAACTTCCCCCGAGCCTTTACAGTGGGTTTAACTCTCTCTAGCCCTCTCACCTGCCCTCTTCATTGACTTCTGCTGCTGGGTGTAAATTAGTTTTTCAACAACACCTGGTGCTGGCCAGGGAGAATACACAGTCTGCTGGCACTCCTTAGGGAAGGCTTGCAAAGGCAGAAGTGAGTGTCCCAGTCACTCCCCATGACTGTTGATAGTAATTATACATCACCACACACCTTTCTGTTTCTGGCAGCACTATCTGCATCTATCAATTAAAACTGCTGAGTTTTGTGCCAGAAGTCCAAGCCTGGGAGGAAGACCCTGAGAGCTATCAAAGATAAAGAAATCTTGAACACTGAGTGCTACCTACCTTCTCTTTATCTAATCAAGAAAGGTTTCATAAAGAGAGCCTCACTCACTTCTCACACTTGTTAATTAAACTTTGTTTCAGAAGTAATTCAGCGCTAATACTCCTCCCCTACAAAGTTATGTAATGCTTTTTTAAGGGAAGGCCTTTGTAAGAAAACTTACTGAGAACAGAGAATACAATCCAGGATTGGACTGAGTTACATTCTGACACATAACGAATGGCCAAAACCAAGGATGGATTCTTCCCAGATCAGCCCACAGCCTGGCAAATAACACATACCTGGTCCTGAGAAACTCAGGTCAGATGTTCAGTTCGGGCTTCTGAGGGCATAGACTGCAGCCTTCGTCTTGTCCACCTCCAGCAGCTGCCAGCTCCACTGTTTGATGTGCTTGTTATGCATGGCCTCATGCTTGCTGTATGGGGAATAGGACACAAAAAGTCTCAGGCCAACTCCAGAGTGAAATGAGAAATATAATCCAAAATATTGGTATGAGATGGAGAACCTTTTCCTGTAGCATCCTGGGTAAGACAGAGGACTATTTTGAGCAGCGAAATGTTGAGGAGACAGAGAGGACACAATGACTGTGCCATTGAAAGATTGTTTATCTGCTGCCCCCCTGGCCAGGTGGCTCCAATGGCCTGTGTTCACACAAAAATGCCACACCTCTTGCTCCCACCTTTTCAGCAGCCCAGTCCTACCTAAGCCCCCCGGCAGGACACTCACAGAAGAAAGGGATTTGCTCAGGTTTAGAACCAGCCCGATCTAGAAAAGCTCATGAGATTGTGGGTTTGGTTCTTGCAGAGACTCCTGCCTTTTGCTCTGCTGTGTGAGAAGCACAGATGCACATTCAGGCAATCCCAGTGAGGAGCTTTACACCAGCATGGTCTGCCCCTGACTGAGGCTGAGCGCAGCATCAGAGTAACAGATGTGAGGTCAGGTACGCTGCTGCCGTAATTAATCAGTTCCAATTATTGTTCAGATACTTTCCCATCTTATTTGGCCAGCAGCACCAAGAGCATGAAAGGGCTCCCTTAGCACACAGTCAGCATGATTTTGTTGTATGGATAAGATAAAGCGTAACAAAGTAAGAGAATATTTGCAAGGAAGAGCCTGAGATTTGGAGAGAATTAGAGTTTTGTTCCCAGCTTTACCACAGACCTCATCTATGACTTGGAGTGAATCACTTCATTTTTCTCCTGTACACTGGGGATTCTCCCTCCTCTTTGTTACTCTTACCAGTTTAGGAAAGAGTCTCTGACAGTGTGCAGGCACCTAACAGCCAGCACACAAGCACCTTAAACCAGTTGAGGGCTTTGAGATGTCTGTGTAATCCTAAGAAGAAAATCTGCTGTGATAGATGAATTATATTGTTCTGTCTCAAACACATTTGCTTACATAACATTAATCAATACAAGTTTTTTTCTTAGATATTTTATACAAAAAGTATCATGTTAGCATCCTGGGAACCAGAAAGATCTACTGGGTAGGCACCCACATTTGTGAACCAAGTAGAGCAAGACATCCTTCTTAAGGACCTCTCTTTTAGGCACTCACCTCCTGTAGTGAGCCCTGGGGATCAGATGTTGGGGCAGTGTGGGAAAACCTGTGGCAACTGAGCCTCTCTTCAGAGAACAGTAGATATCACGCAAATGTTTTGCCAGAGTTAAACCCACGGTGGCCCGACAGTCTCAGCCGAATCAGAGGGCTGGTCCTCCACAAAGGCTGTCTTTACCAGGATGTTCTACTAAAATCCAAATTTCTGAGCTTCTGAGCTGCTGATTTTTCCAACAGCAAAATCTTAAAGTCTGTCCTTAACTATCAAAACAACCTTATCTTCATGATGTCTTTGGGTTTTGGAAAGAGACAAACTGACTTGCATTTACTGTGTGCTGTCCCAGCCCACCACCATTCCAGCACTGCTGAATGTGTGAGTTCTGACTCAGGAGAACATTTCCATTTGAGCCATGCACAGGGGTTCTCTATGAAATAAAACCCTGCAACTCCAAATAACTCTTTGTTAACTTCAAAGCCCTGGCAAGAGCTTTGGAGCTCACAAGACACACTAAGAGCTGGCAGCTGGGGCTATCAGGCTGACAAAGAAGCCTCCTGGCCACACTTACCGTATAAACAAGAAAGGTCAGACCATTCTCCTATGGCATATGACACTGATACTGCTTCCCCACGGGGTAACTATTGGGTTACATGGACTGGCATGACCCAACCCCTGCGTAGGAGAGTGAAGAGAGCTGTACACACCAGACTCTTCTTTTGTAGACCCCGCAAAGCAAAGCCTGATTGATGGTGTGGCTTTCTAGTGACACTGCACAGAAAATACCTCTGGCCATGCCCTTTTCCTGAAAAGGTGAACACAGCCCTTCGCCCTCCTGAGAGAGAAATCAACACCTCGGGGCCCTGGCTCAGCTAAACCAGCAGCTGGCAAAAGCCCCAGCAGAGGAGAAAAGCAACTGGGAGCTGCTCCTCCAAGGCTGATGTCTCACAGGGACATCTCATGGCAGAGTAAGAACAACCAAAACGATTCTGCCTCATCCTTTGCCATTGCCTGCCTTCTCCACTGCTGTTCCACCGCATCCTGCACTCCTCCTCTCTGCAAGGAGGTGGGACCCACCTCAATTACGGCTTCTGAAGGCAGGGATGTTTGCTTTACCTTTAAACAAAGGCAAGCACATTGCTCCCAGGCCCAGCAACATCAACCCTCTGCTAGTGCAGTTCACTGGGAGAGTTCAGGTAAGAGTGGGATCCATAGGGAATGAGTCACATAGAGGTGAGGTGAGCCAGCAGACCTGTAACACCATCAGGCCTCCAGGTCATCAGAGGGAAAAAATGTGAAGTGCATATTGCAAAATGTGCCTCTCGCAGACGTGGAGTCACTGATAAACAATCCTCAAACATTGTTGTTCAAACAACACTTGAATCATTCTCTGACTCAGTGATCAATGAGCTACAGAAAGAACAACAGTTAGCTAAGACAGCAGAAAATGTTAAAGCAGTGAGCCAAGTGTGGCATTCCCAGCTTAGCCTTTAATGGGTCAGAAAATTACTGAAAAAGTCACTGTTTGGAATAAATCCCATACAAAGCTATAATAGTGGAGCTTACATTAGAAAACTTTCTTCAGCTGCTTTGCAGTCAATGGCAATTCTTAAAGTGGGATAGCATTTATAGCTTGGTCCAGTTTCTTCTAATCTTCATGTGTTTCTCTGACACTTTTCTATTTTCTTGCTCTTGATTAAAGAACACTGAGAATATCTCTCAAAATAGCTGTCAGGATCAGATTACATCTGCTCCAAAAGCAGGGAAAATAACAAGAAAATTAGGAGAAAAACTTAGTTAAATATTGCTTAAGTGTTTCATTCAGGGCTTTGCTTGATAAACTCTTTCTTCAATGAGTTACAAGTGAAATAAAAGAAGTTGCTGTCCCATGGAGAAATCCACACAACTAGTGGCTCACAGCAGTGGCTCCCCATTTGCCTGATAGAAAAAAATGAAAGTTTTTCAGTAAATGACTGAACAGATATGTATGTCCATGGCAGGAATTACCCATTTCTTGTCCAAAATGATCAAGGCATGACCATACAGTTTTTTCATTTTACAGAAGTAATCTTAGTCAAACTGTTTCACCACAGGCAAGCAAGTCAGCAAGGATTTTAAGTATAAAAAGCCCAACATAAGCATCCACCCCTACCCAACCAAACCCAGCACAAGTTTAAACAACCCTCCTGAGGGATTTAGGTATTTCTCTCTTGAGCCAAACAAAAGCTGCTGATCTTTGGAAACATTGAATAGAGCCACTCCCATTTACATCTTAAGACGTTACAAGGACTAAAAATGACTTGTGTGATTAAAAGGCCTGCAAGGCCACGTTTTTGACATTCGGCCAAAGTAGCACCAGAAGTCAGCGGCAAAGCACCAACTTAACCTCTAAGCACCTGTCCAGCACTCTAATCCCTGCCTGATGAAACCAGGGCAAAGTCCAGAAGACACATGAGGGGATTGTGTTGTCCAGGTTAGCCCAGATGCGCCACCAGCCACTGGTGACACACGGCCCATGGGGATGTGACGGAGGACAGTGTGCTCACACCTGGAGTCCTTCCCCAACAGGCACCTGCAGACAGCACAAGGTACCAACGAGGCCTTCACTCAGGCAGTCCAAGGAAATAACAAACTCTATTCTACAGTGAAAGATTTTTCTTTGCCCTGGTGCTGTGGTGAACTGATAGAGAAGCTTGTCTCTCCTCACGACACCAGCCTGATGAAAAGAAACAGAGTGCCTAAGAAAAGATGCCACCCTTTCACAAAAGGCATTGTGCTACATTTACTTTGGGCAGGGACGGTGGAGAACAAATCGGGAGCATCTGAGGCTTTAGAACCACACAGGTTGACAAGACTTAGTGAGGAAAGTGGTCCTGGGGTGAAGCCCCGTGTCAGAGCTCAGGAGATGGTGGTCTCTCAGCTGCAGCAGCAGCCTCACAGCTGGTCAGTCACTCAATCTCTCTGAGGCAAGAGGAGCGAAAGGGGAACTCATTTCCCCCTCTCTCATTTTGCCCACACACACACACCCACCAGAGGTGAGGTGAGGATAAGCTGATGAACACACACAGGGTGCTTCAACCCTGCAGGGATAAGCAGCAGAAAGGTCCCACGGACACAAGAGAAGCAGGATGGCAGCTGCAGTTGCCAGACCTGAGCACACATCCAGACCCCAGCAAGAGCTCCCCATGGCTTTTAAAGGACCTGCTCTCCTAGGGCTGATTTGTTTATTCCCAACCCAATACGTTATCTTTACATCGCAAAGTTTATTTCTGAACATGTCAACACACTTCTGAAAAGGTCAGACATATGAGGGCACGCCCCCGGGGTGGTGCACAGGGAGGCACAGACACAGCTGCATTCCTGGAAATCACGATTCAGAGGGTTTTCACAGCAAAGTCTGACGCAGCAGCTGGCTTGGCAGACACACGTAGGCAAGCCACCAGCCTCCCCCTTTTGTTACCACTCCATTTCATTTCTGTGCTTTGCATGAAAATCTGAGGGTTGCTTCTAAGTATAGGTTTTGCTGGCTTTGTTTGAAAGCTTGCCATAGCTCTCAGACATGATAACACCAGCAGGGTGCTAGCTGAACTATATTTATCGATGTATTTCATAAAGGAAAAACTTAAGTGATTTTGAGAAGTTGAGGTGTTTTCTCCCTTTCTTTTCCTTGCAGCAGGCAGCTTAGTTGTCACCCTGACAAGTAAGATGATATTAAAAGAGGAGACCCAGGATCTGTTTACAGGCAACAATGCTTTGGATAAGCAGCTCATGCTTAAATGAGACTTGAGAAACACGGTTATTTAGTTTTTCCTCTCCTTTTTTTTATTTTTCAATAAATAAAGAAGCAAATCCTTTGGTTCCTTTCATCCCTCAGCCTACAGCTTACAGGTTATCCATCAACTGCGACAGCCCAGCAAAGCCAGCTGATGGCTGGGGATTGCTGTCTGCTCACACCAGGAGCAGTGACAGTGCCCAATCCACACCTTTAAACAAGGCACTGCAAGCAGGGCTGTTTAAAATAGCGACTCAGTGAAAACAGCCTTTAAAACAATAAAACAAGTGGTACCCTTTTCCAGACAGCAAACACAGCCCAGGGAGGCCACAGGTCCCACTGGGTACCTGGAGCTGAGCCACAGCCCCACGTACTCCTCACCTCACAAGCCCCTGCACGTTAGGGGACATCTCTTCTCCAGAGCTTGGTCTCCACCTTCCCAGCCTGAGAAACGCAGTGGGGAGGGCAACAGAGGGATTCCTAGTGCCACCATTTCCCCCATTAATGCACAGTTCTACCCCACTCCAAGTGTCTGGGGGAGCAGGAGCAGGAGAGGCTGAAGAGGAGCATTTGTATAGCTCTGCTTGGGCCTTTAGGCACAGAAGCATGACTTTGGCCCCCACCCCAGATAATCCCAGGTCTTCCCGACCACACCTCTACTTGGCAGCCGTGTCCCACCAGGAAGGCAGAGCTGGAATCAACAGGAAAAGCTCTCCTTGGGAGAGGTGACAGATAAGAGAGTGCTGAAATGCAGGCATTCAACTTGTCTGGTACGTCAGCAGGTCAAGGCTACAACACTGATGAAATGTCTGCAAAGGGGCTGGTGAGAGGAGCTGCCTTTGGCACTGGGGCACTGGGGCCTTATCCAGAGCTCCCAAACACTTCCTGCAAGGGATAACTGAGGGTGTCCATGCTTGCTGCCCAGAGAGTGTGGGACACCCCTCGGGCCTGCCACAGAGCTCCCCCATGAGCTGCTCTGCCTCAAGCAACCACTCTCAGCATTGCTCATTCCTCTCCAGGTATTTTGATGAATGCTTAGCATTAGATCCAGTAAATGTCCGAGGAAATAAATCTCAATTGCCCAAAGGCAACAAATTACAAGCATAAACATTTGTGTCATCAGCCTTGGAATTTCTTTGTTCCATGTGATAACCAAATTGACCCCATCCATTGAAAGGAACAAAGTAGAAACACTAGAAAGCTAGGAATTTTTTTTTTTCACAACAATATTCCGATTTGCTCCATAGGAAACAATTCAAATATTTGATAAATCACAGAATAAACACGGAACCATCTGCAGAAAATTTTAAAGATATACCCATGAAAACCTTCACTGTTATTCAGAAACATATCATTCACAATTTCAAACCATTTACAAGCTGTACATAGAGTGATTAACTTGGCAGGAGAGCAGGGTCTGGATGACACACAGCAATGTGTGGGCAGGAAAGTATTCCACAGCTCTTCATCTTGAGGTTGATGTCAGTGCACTAATCGATATTTTTTCTACTTGCCACCTCTCACTCATGAGGGCAGGCTGTGCTGGCCCACCCGGCTGCCCCTGCCACCCAGCCACACCACCAGCAATGAATGCTGCCTGGAGAAAAGCACATGCTGGGACACAGATGCTTCACAAATGCCAGGCACTTGGCCTGATGCTCACTGAGCTTGTGCTCTGTGTGAGGATGAAGAAGGGGCCTGTGGATGGGCAAGAGACATATGACAGCAACAGCAAGACTATAAACTGGTCCCAAATCAGTCAGTTACATTACATGCCTCTAAATCATTCCTTTAAGTTGCAACACTTAGTTAGGAAATCACAAGGAAGATGCCATATCTGAAACCTGATGAATTTCCACTTGAAATCAAAGTTGACAAACTCATTAAAAATACCTACATGCTTTTCTTTACACACAACTAAAATTACTCTTGACTTCAACGCAACTATTCACCTGTCATAAAATCATTTGGGAGGCCACAGTTTTGTTCTGCTGAATGTTATTTAACCATCATTTTGTTCCACCTCCCAAATGATCACCTCCAAAAACGAGAAAAAATTATTTCTGTATAATTTTATCCCCCTAGAGTATAGGCATTTGATAAATACATATTGCCTTTCTATGGTCAATGACAGCTCACCCCCTTTAAAGTAATCCCTATTCCCCAGCCCTCTGATTCTAAGTATAGAATGTTTAAAGAGTGAGACTCGATGTTTGCAATCATTTCAGACTTATCTTTGGCAAACAAGGAATTGACTCCAGTATAATACCCAAAAGGAATAGATCTGTACTTCCAAAATCCACATTCACCCTGGCTGCCGTTGTACTAAGAAATTCAGGTCCAAATCACATGGCAGCTATCATAAAAACTGCAATTTAACCTTGAGTTCACTCTCAGTTTACCTTTTAGAGGATGCTTTAGAATTAGTACCAGAAGTGTTTTTACACCAAAAAGAAACAGAAGTAACCATAACGTAAATTGTTCTTCTCCACAACTAGAAAATCTGGAAACTGCAGCATTCTAAGAGCTGAAGGGGTGTGAGGGAGGCTGAATATATAGCTATAGAGATCTAGCTATAGAATCTGTCTTGGTATAAATCCCTCTCTACTACTGCTCAACTGCATGACTACGCAGACGACATTTCACTTTTTGTGCCTCTCTCTGACCAAATGAAGCTTGCCTACAACCAAATTAATATTGTTTGGGATTAATTCAGCAGCATATCTGACACTGTTTAAAAGACACCACGAAAGAAGAGAGCCCCTACCCAAAAGAGCTCTCTACATCCATGCCTCCAGAGACAATGGGTAGGTGGGAAAAACAAAAAGGGCATGGGAGGGATGGATGAAACCACAATAAAATGACAAAGCTGCAGCAAATGTTACAGCACATCATTAAAATTAAATGCTGAACTGATCTTACCCTCAGAGGGTGTCATTAAGCTCCACCCAGTTTAATGGATACAGTTGTTTCCATAGCAACGAATTCTTTTCAATAAAAACTTAAAACCCCAAACCCTATAAAGCCAGGCAAAGATGGGACGCGCACGAAATATCGGATGGGACTATAAAAGTTTTACCACTGCTTGTCTGGCATAACATGCACAATTCACCCATGCTTCTGCCACTCCTATTTATTGTGCTCATGGCTGTAGAATTTTGCAGCCTCCTCACAGCTCAGCAAATCCTCTATGGATCTGTCTCTTGCAAACACACCAAGGGGAAACGTGTAAGTGCTAAATCACAAAGGCACTGCCTCTCCCCTCAAATGAGAGAGCCACATGGAAGAGCGGCCTTAAGCTAAGCAGGATTGTGGGATGTGCCTCCTTTTCAGGTCGCTTTGTACTGGTTCAGTGTCTGCCCTTGTTGGTCTTGGCCCAACAGAACAAACAGTCACCAGCAGGGAGCTCATCCACTTGGTGGGCGATGCTAAGATGCTGCCACCTGTGAAGTTTGCTGCAAGCACTGGAGCACCAGAGCCAGGAAGGTCCAGGACATCTGTTTCTGTGCTTGCAGCAGTACAAACAGAAGATTCGCCACAGGGTATTGGCAATTCAGCCTGCTGAGCATCGTCAGCATTCACATCACAACCTCTTGGTGGGAATGAGAGGACTGCAGTGGCATATCAACTGTGCCCTACACATCAGGTAAGGCCCTACTCAAGGTGTGCAAAAGCCAATCACTCCCCAGCAATGCTTTGCCTTAGCAAGAATTGGTTTGCACACTTTTAAACGTGAGAGCTTCAGGAAATTTTGAGCTTAGATTTATTAGATTGGTCTGAAAGCTTCCTTCAAGACACGTGCTCACAACACTTGGGACAAATCTATGGACTCTTAGGTCTATGAAAGGAAAGACTCAGAATTTAATCCCCAGATTTTTTGCAAACCACAGCTCTCAGAATAGGAGGGTAATAGGACTTCCACCACTACAGCTCAACCCAATGCCACCCTTATCTTCAGCAGTCCCACAGGGTGGGTCTTCAAGCCACAGTGATGACCTAAGTTCATTTAAAACCCATTTAGATCCAGCATTCTTTTTTCAGAACATGTTAGAGCTGGAGCCAGGAGGGTACTGAAGACTCACTGCCCCTAGCAAAGGCAGTGTGATGGAATTTGTATTCAGTGCTTGGTAGGATCAACTCTCAGTGAATCGGTGTTGCAGGCAAGAAAAATCATAAACTCTACACAAGCAAATGGCTCAGAGCCTAGAATCAGCCTGGACAAGTGCAACAAAACTGGTTAGGCTGTTAAAGTATTCCCTGTTACGCTTTTGGCTTCTGTAACTATTTCTCTCTAACACAACCTCTTAGAACACCCCCAAAAAGCAATCTGTCCACAGCCTTCCTATCCTAGGTGTTAAAAACATTTATAACACAGGCACAAGCTTTTGCTTGGTAGTCCCCTCAGCAGCCGGTGCTGCTTCTGGATGCAGTCAGCTCACCAATCTGCTGAAAGGCCTTAGAGTCTTCCCAAGATCTCCCAGACTCATCTACTGGAAAGGCTGATGCCTTCTGAGCTCACGCAGGCAAGTACTCCGTGTGACCTAAATGTGGGCTCCAAATACAATTGGAGTCAGACAAATAATGGATTATTTGGGAAAACGGGGGAAAAAAAAACCAAACCAAACAACAGAACACCCAGAAAACTGAAGAAGAAAAAAGAAACAAATCTGAAAACGCAGTCAGGTTTTACTTTCTGTTTAAAATATTTGGTTTGATGAGACACTGATTTGCGTTCTGGTTATGGAGGCCCATTGTTTATTTATCAACTTGAGGAAGGTGGGGAGTGACACTCATTTTATAAAAATGACCCTGGTCTCTGCTGATACTGTTCTGTGATCATGCACATGGGAAATGATGGTTGTATGTCCCACTTTTCTTAGACAGAAAAACCACTACGGACTTCAGAAAGGAAATGTAATTTTTTTAATGACCTGATTTAGTAGATAAATGTTTCTTGAGAACCTCATTTAAAAAAAATAGAAACAGCAGCAGGCCGAAGAAGCCATCTGCAAAATAAATATAACAGGTCAGATCCTTCAAATACCATAAAATAGATTCAACTTCTGTAATTTCAGAAGACCAACCCTGCATTTGCAAGAGCCCCAGGGCAGAGTCCTGCCTGCCTCTCATGTGATCCATACAAGCTTCCTGCTGATTTCCCTGTGACTGCAAAATACCAAGCCAGGTGGAATCTGGGCCTTCTGTATTTGCCTAGAAGGGAGAGTAGTTCTTGTAAACCTGCCTAGTGAGCAACAGCTGCTGGATTGTGATCATCCAACCATCAGCCACAGATAAATCTGTTACTCTCTGAAGCATGGGACAAACTTGCCCTGCTTTTTGGGAGGATAAAAAGAGTTTCCCTTTCACCAGACAAGGATGTCACCCAACACAATCTGTGCAATGCTTGTCTCTTTGTCAGGACTGGCCACCATTGGGTGCTGAGATACACTGAGCCCGTGAGCAGCTCAAATGGGGCTTCTCTTCATTTCAGGAGCACTGGGGACCATGCTGGAGCTGCAATGCAGACCTGGGAGGCCTGAGAGCAGACTTTGCCAGAAAGGCTGAGACAGGGGAAGTGCTGAATCCCTTGGTCTTTTCAGTGTCCTTCATCACAGTATCACCAGTCAGCAACAGTTCTGCTGTCAGTGTAGCCTTAGAAGTGCCCTTGTTGTCCTTCATACCCTTCATCAGTTCTAACTCCACACAAGGCTGGGCCTGCCTGTTTCCATCCCAGCAATCCCAGGAGATGCTTCTACATGCTCAATGTCCTGTCCCCTTTTCCAATTCTTCCTAGTGCTGTTTTGTTCACTAAATTGAGTTGGGGGTTCCCTGTTCAGCCAAGGTGACCTCCTACCACACCAACTCATCTTCTTGCAAATAAAGCGACCAACCATGCACCCCAGGGCAGCCCAAAATAGACTGCCTTACTGGTGGTTTTCCTGGGATTGCTTCTCCACTGGTTTAAAGCTCTCCCTGTGTCTGTGCTAAGGAGGAATCACTGGTGGTGTTTGCTCCCACAGGAGAAAAGCTGTCCCTCCAGGCAGGGAGAGTTTGAGCTTCCCTATGAACTATTCTCCCCTAAAAACAGTATCAGTGTAGCAGTCCCACAGACAGAACGTAGCCTCAGCTTTGAGACCCCTCCATCCCTAGGTGGGGAAAAAGCTCTCCTTCCTTCCTTCCTCCCTTGTCAGAGGACTGATAAAATCCACCCTTAATTAATTTACAGGAAAGGCAGCACAGTTATATTCTGTTGAATCATATCACAGAATCTCAGAGTACCAGGCTGGAAGGGGACCTCAGTGATCATCTGGTGCAACCTTTCCTGGCAAAAGCACAGTCTAGACAAGATGGCCCAGCACCCTATTCAGCTGCATCTTACAGGTGTCTAACTTTGAGGAATCCACTTCCCTGGGGAGATTGTTCTAAAGGCTGATTGTTCTCACCGTGAAAAATTTTCTTCTTGTGTCTAAATGGAATCTCCCCAGGAGCAACTTGTACCCCTTACCCCTCATCTTTTCCATGTGACCCCCTGTAAAAAAGCGAGTCTCCGTATCCTTCGTAGCTACCCTACAAATGCCGGAACAACAGAGCAACAGAGACACCTGAGACCTGTCAGCAAGGTCCTTTGCCTCAGCTGAGCTGATGGATCACAGCACTTGTAGCAAGCAAAAATGAAAATAGCTATAACTAAATCCTCCCTGATCCTATTCACTGTTCTTCTCCAAGTGCTTACAAATTATGCCAAAAAACAGATGCCCGAGGTCAAATAAGTGGCCCTGGCTTGTTGCTGTACACAAGGCTTTGACATAAACCCCATGTAAGAGATGAAATGGGCAGAGCTGTGCCCTGTGAGGGCACTTCTGCAGCGCTGGTGCAGTGACTCAGCTGGCAGCAGTGGCCTGCAGCGCTGCTCTGCTGCGATGCCTGAATCTCAGCTCTGCCGGCTGCAGTCAGGGCTCCAGCTGTGGCTGCAGCAGACCTCAAAAACACTTCACAGCACAGACAGGCTCTTCTCTCCATAAGGAGTGAGCTGACCTGTGAGGAAGGGAACGGGTATCAGCTGGTATTATCTTGACCTGGTTTGATCTCATCAGAACCACGTGGATAATTTAGAAAGAAATATGTATCAGCAAGCCTACAATATGGAATATATGTATTCAAGGATGCAGGAAGACTACAAAGGGTGATTTTTTCTTTAGTCCCTCTGTATATGATCAATGTGTTTTCCTAAGTGTTTGAAGAAGTGTGTACAACAAATTTTTCCATATGGATAAATGATTAACACTGAACATTGCAACTGCATTAAGCTGTAAAGAGAACTTAAGCACAAACAATGGAAAATATAGTGGTCATCATTAAAAAGTGAACATTTGCCAGAAAAAGTACCATGCTGTGGTATATGAAAAGACCACAGTTACTTCCTGCTCTGAGTATAAATGGAAAATGTGGTGTCTCAGATGCCAATAGGCTGGTAACTGTTAGCAAATGTTGACTTTTCTATGGTATCCCAAACAGAATCTAAGCCTTTTCTGAGGTCCAGCCATTGCTATTTTCCAACCCACAACAGACGGCATTTCACTGGTGCGTGAAACGATCCCTCTGCCATGTATTATAAGTTGTGCAACCCTTTGACAGAGCACAGAGAGCGTCCCTGTGTGCACGCACCACTGCCCTCTGATGAGTGCAATCTGAACTGCTCACAGAATCACCTAATCCCCTCCCACCCCACTTTCAGCCACACTCCCCTGGTCCAGGACGCTCTCGAGGCCAGCAGAGTTGTGCTCCTTCCCATGTGTGCCATCAGCTTCCAAGCAGCCTCTATGTGAGACAGCTAGAGCTGCTTGGAAAAGTCGGGCTGGAAAGATTTTTGATGAAAAACGGAAATTGTTTCCCAATGAAATCTTTTCAACAAAATGTTCTATTTCCTCGTTAACTACAGAAGTGGTTGGAAATTTCCATTTAAAAATCTTTCCAATGGAAACCAGGTTTTTCACCCCCCGCGTGCTCCTTCCTATCCTGCGTCACCTCTCCTTTCCAAATAAAAAAAAATCAGTGGAGAACAAACATTATTCTTTAGTAAGGTCTTCTGAGGATCGCCAAATTTTTCAGTGGTTGTGGATTAATCCTTAAAATAGCACCCTACATCCTCGAGCTTGGTTGTTTCAGTTGTTTCCAGTTCCATTAGAAGATACCATGTTTGATTCATTGAAAAAGACAAAAACCATCCCACCTTATTTCTCAATTGTTGCTGTCCCAGTCCACTCCCAGTTCTGGTTACACACAAGTTTCTTTGAAGTTTTGCTTGCAATGCAGTGCATCAGTTTCATGCCTCTGATCCCATGGGCAGTTGTCTTTATTACTTGTATTACTGTTAATTTGTTCTTAAATGTACTGATTTTTCACCAGTTACACTGGAACCTTAAACATCATTTCAGATGAAGATCTCCAAAACCACCCCAACTAGCTTAATGTTCCTTCAAATTGCAGGTTGTTAAAAATATAAACAGTTTTGGCTTTATGCACTCATCTTTCCCAAATGCATTTTATGCCTAGACTTTCCAACAAGCAAAAGGGCCATGACATCTCTCTCTCCCTGAACACCCTAGTGAGCCATGTTAAAATTAATCTCTTTTTAAGAGGTACATACACACTCCTGAGGATAGGCTCATAACTGGATTTCTTTTGTTGGCTCAATGGCAAATGCAGAACTGCTCTTGTGAGGAGGGGGAAGAAAGAGACACAGTTTTATACTTACTCAGAGGATATGAGAGGTGCCAAGAGCAACATAATAGGAATACAACCTATTATACCACATATGGCCTCACTTATCTGTTATTCATGTAAGAATTCCACATCTTTTGCAAAGAGCAAATAAGAATTTGAGAGCAAACGAACAAGTATTATACTTGAGGAACTGAAGACTCCACTCTCTTCAAGCAAGCCAGTGTTGAATGTGGAAATCAGATCTGACACAACCTTCTAGCAGCAGTTATAATAGGATTTAAATGTGAAACTTTCCTAATGGCCTTCTCTTATTGTTTCTGCTTCTATCACTCCCTTTATGCAGAGAATTTAATGGAGACTGACACCCTCTCTGAGAATTTTTTGACCAATGTGGGCAATACCACAGAGTAGACCCCTGCTTAAAAAACAACTGCTTGATTTAAACTCTTGAGAGTCTGTCAATTGCCTTCCAGATTAGCACTCTTATTTTCAATTCTGCAGGATCGAAAACCTCTAACAGCACATTTTATACACTTGCCAAAATGACCTTTCAAGGGAAAACTGTCTCAAGGAGAGACAGCAAAATTTGGATCCTGCTCTGTTGCCATTCCCAATCCCCAAACCTTCAAACTCTGACCTGCAATGAATTTATCATGACTTTACACAGTACTGGCCACCAGTCAGCTCATGCAAACCATCCATGTGCTGGCTTTAACTTGGAAGAAATAAAAAGTAACATGAGTAAAACCCTGGCAAGTTTGCACATTGAAGAATTTAAGCTTAATCCCAGTTCCTGTTTCCTTTCCACAGGGTCGTGGCTGTGTTCAACTGAACCAGTCACAAAAACCAGATTTCAAATGTCCTTCAGGAATGGGCCTGCTGAGAACCTTCTCCCACTCCCACATGAAGTTCTGGACATGTAACTCCACAAACAGTTCTTCTCAGCTCAAAAGCACTGACTTAAGACCAAGCTGCAATTCAGGATGAACAAGGGTGGTGGCTTCCAGCTCCATACAACCTTGGGAAGATCCTTTCTCCCCTTGTACCATGGAAGTCCAAAGCATTACTTTTGTCTCACTTGACCAGCTTGCTTTCTCGATGCTCTTTAAATCCGGGAGACAGCTTGTTTAGTTTCTGTGCTTACTTGGCATTACCACTCTACCTAACAGTGCTTCCTACGTAGACACTTAAGGAACTTAACACTTAAATTTAATGAAAATTTATTTGTTCACATGCATGATCTTTTCACATATTTATGGCTTCTTTTGCTTGTGTTTTGTTTCTTTTAAGTAATACATAGAGAGTAAAAACCTCATTAATTTACAAAAGAACTGGAAATAATGGGTGTCTGCAGTCTGCTACTGAAGAAATCTATTTCTAAGTGTCCTGCTGTGACCCATTCCCTTTCAATAGAACAAGTTGCTTTTGGATGGGTGCCTAATGCAAACATATTCCTGCACTGAATAAACAAATGAGTAGATAGTTGCTTCCAGATCTTCAATTCTTTATAATCCCAAAGGAATAAAGTGAGCAGAACATGGCCAAGAAATACAGGCTGCTCTGATCTTCAGAGCTCTAGTTAATAGAAGCTTATTTGCATCCCCAGTTATGGTTGTGTATTTGTTTTCTTGGCATTCATAACTGCTGTAATACTCATTGATCAACACAATAAGGCAATGAAAACTTTCCTTAATATCACTCCCACTTCTTTTCGTTTCATCTTTAGAAAAAATACAAGAAGAAAAATGAAGCAATTGATGCATTTTAAAATACACACATTTACGTAAGATTATTTAGTAAAGGGCTTTTATGCAATGTATGTAGTGGAGTCAATGAGCTCCTGTCTAGTTTTTGGAGCAGGTATAGCCTGCAGGCCACACCACAGCAGAGGGGGACTGCACTACTCTGCTCAGCCTGGGCTTCATTCTGAAGAAAATATGTCCCAGGACAGAGGCAAGACCAAAGCCTCTGGGACATTTAAAGAGTCCACAGAGACTGACGGTCTTGAATAGTCTGAATAATTTGAATAAAGGCAGAATAATCCTGTGGGGTTGTACTTTTGCTTCACTGAAGTCAACTGTCAAACTTGCACAGCTTCAGAGAAGTTACAATTTCACCTCTGAGCTGCTGGGAGGTGGCATGGCCCCAGGATATTGAGTAACACCCAGCTCCTGGGTTGCAGACCCTGTTTCCAGCTCTTCCCAGTTTTGTTACCCTCAGCAAGTTTCTTAATGCCTTAACATCTTCATTTTTAATTGGGATGGCAGTAATTAGCTTTTATAAAATCCTTTCAGTCTGATGGATGGATAAAGTCATGGAGAACATGCTGCTGTAACTCATCCCGAGCTTTGCAGCCCTTTGCTGTAAGCCCAACAAACAATCTAACCTGAAACATCTCAATCTTACATGATGCTACATCCACCAAGGGCTTTGGTTGGGGATTTTCTTCTGAACTTGGCAGGGGCTGATAGTATTGAATGTTCAGAATGTCTGCAACTAACCAAAAACCTGCAAGACTTCTGACGATATTCCTAGACCAAATAGAGCTCTTTGCCTTTCTTTGACAGTTCCCAACATTGTAAGTGAAGTTTGAAAGACCACTTCATCACTTAGAAACAAATCCGTTCAGCAAAAGTGCTGTTAAAGCCTCTCCTGTCGCCAGCAGGATTGCTTACAGGAAATATGGTGGCCGTAAAACACCACTGAGTTCCTCAGCATCGCGTTGGGGTGTCACATGCCCTCGTGTAACAGGCAGCTAAGGACACTTAGAGGGCAAGATCACTGCTAAGAAAGGAAAGGGAATTGAGGCAATCATTCCAAGGTGATATGGAGAAGAAAATTTGCCAGGCCTGGGTAAATTTGCCAGGGAACCCTGCTTCTTGTGGGGAAAAGCTGTTAAAACACTTTTAAAAATATCTTGCCTCAGTTCAGTTACCAAATGTTTTACATGGAAACAAAACCACACCTACTAACACAGAACTAATGTCAGGGAGCTGAATGGCTCTGAACGAAAGACATGGTTGTACAATTACTCCCTCCTGTACAATTACACCCTCCTCATGCCTTTTTTAAAGTTCATTTGTTTAGCCCTTTTATCCCTAGCCAGAACCTACAGAATTAATAGGACTGTTGGGCACTAGCCTGGCAGAAGAGATCACAGCTTGAACTTGGCTGGTTTGTACCTACACAGCTTGGTCTTTTACGATGAAAGATGTGCAAACAAGAAGAAACATTCCTAGCGCAATGTCCAGAAAACTGGTAGGGATTGACAATATGAATATCCCAGACAATCTGCTGTCCTGTGTGCAAATCAATTAAGGTTAGCAGATGCTAAAAAATTTCAGTACAATATGCCAGATTCCATGGAGCCCTTGATTGTGCCCCCAATACTGACCTTAGCATGCTCTTTACTTAAAGCTGGATATAAACTTTAGTTCTTATCACTGTTAGCAACAAAAGCCCCCACTGACTTTGCTATAATGCCTCACATATACTACAAGGAGTCTATAATCTGAGTGGTTGCCTATTACAAAAAAAAGCCAAGCCACCTGACTCAGTGAAACAAGTCCCCTTTTAGAGGGCAAGTGAAGGGAGAGGAGGCTAGCAACAAAGTCCTAGGGCCTGGCTTGATATGCTGGATACACTTAACTGTTGCACCTGCATTTGGGAGGTTGGTGAGAACTGGCCTGAACACAGCTCACACTCACCACATGCAGTAATTCAATGTCACACAATGTGCCAGCAGGTGAGACTAAGGACTGCCAAGCTGCATCTTCTCTGAACTCTAGACAATGATTATTTGTCTACAGCAACTTTCTCAGTGCCTCTGTTCCCTGTCTGAGGTATGACAGCAACACACTGCCTTGATAACATGAGATATTCCTGGTACCTGGCTAAAGCAACTGATGATCTTTAGCCTGTACTGTCCCATGGATCCAAACGGGCCTTTAGATGCATATTACCCCACTACTCTTCAGCCCTCTTCCTGCCTGGAAGACTTTGGACAGTTTTCCCAATATCCCACGAGTTCATTCTGAATGGAGTTCCAATAGGTCCATAACAGAGGCTTCAAGTAATTTATATCTGCGATAGTTTCCCTTTTTAAAGACACAGGAGCTTAAGTTCAGCAAGATTCAAACATCTGCCCCTGCTGATGTACTTTCCACAAGGCTGGAAGCAGGGTCAGTTCATGGTAGTGCTACAATCATCTACAATGAGAAGCTAAGTGGAAAGTTATGCTGATTTCTGGAGATGTTCTCTGAGCCCCCAAACGAAGGCCATGATAATCTGGTGCTCACTTCACAAAAAGGGTCTCACATCTATGTCTCCTGTAACATATACAGCCAAGAGTGAAAACACACAGCAGACATTAAGACAGGGCTCTATTCTTGCACAGGCTCTGTGATAGCAGGGTATTTCCTACCCTAAATAAAAATCACGATGGCAGTTGCTTCATGAATGTTCAGCGGCAAGAATGAGCAAATGTTGGATAATTTGCTTTGAATTTAAACAGCTTCTTGCTTGGGAGGGATTTCAGTAGCTTTGGAAATAACTAGTCTTGTATGAATGGGCTTCAACCTCTCTCTTTATCTTGTTACTGCCCTTCAAAATGATTTCATGCAGCAGAGGAATGGCAGGTCCCCCAAAAGTGTGCCTTGGAAATGAGGAGGGAACTATCACATTCTTACTGCAAGTTTTAGATGTTTCCAAAAGCAAGTAGAATAGACAGAATAAAGGACAAGGCAAAACATGACACCAAAGTAGAGCTGCTTCTGTTGTGCTGTCCCTAATTCACTGTATTCTTGTATTCTGCATTCACTGTATTGGGACGTAACCATGTGTCTGCTGCCCAAGGGTTGTTCTTTAACTCCCAGGATTGCTGCCATTTTCCATTCTGCCAGCCAAATGAGCACTGTGTGAAGTCTGTCTCAGCAAGTGGACTCAGTAAGTCCTTTTATTCTTCTCTGACCCTGCTAAAATGGTTGTTAAAGCTACCCACCATTTGTTCCCTGTGAGTATTTCATGCTTTGGTTTCTCATGACTCCTGCAGCTTTCACTTCTTTCTTCCCTGCAAAGGCAAAGCAAGACTCTTCCCCTCTGCAACCCCACTATCTGTTCCCTACTGAAGATCTTTCCCTTTTGATCACTTCTGTTATTCACATCCACTCAGCCAGCTCTAGAGCAACAGATTTGGGGGCAGTGTGTTCCCCCCACCTCCACTGCAGAGATCATTGCCTGCCTAATTGAAGGGGATGATGTCATGCTGGCTGCTCTTTTTAAGGCAAATAAAAATACATCCTGTCCCTCTGGATGCTGCTTTTGAAGCTCAAACCTAGCTGGAATCAAGAAATGGGTTAAAATCCAACAATGTGCTCATACTATACCCAAATCTACTGCTAAATCTTTTTAAAATGACACAAACCTACCGACCTGCTGTACAAGCCATACTCAGGACCCCGTGGAAATGACCTCACTTGCTTGTTGGGCTGTCACAGGTTAGGCAAGACACAGAGTCCTGAGTTTGCTTAGTGGCTTTGCCCTGACTCACCCTCTGTGTGTCCTTCAGCAACGCTGTGCCTTGGCTTTGTCATCACTGAACTGAAGGCAGGATGTACCTGCCTCACAAGGAGATGAGCTCACCTGCAAAACTCCGATGAAACTGCAGCACCAGCAAGTAAAAAGTAATCTATTAAGGCTGGAAAACACAAATAAGTATTCATGAGAAACAGGAGCCAGGTCCTCTGAGTCATTACTAAGAGGTAATTTCAGAACCAAGAGGTAATTGATTTAGGCTGATTTAAGCCTGATTTCTTGTTTAATTCACCTGAGTATTTTTACTACAAGGCTTGGAAATTTTTTTGTTCTCTCTCTTATCATCTGTTCTGTGGAATCAAAGGAAATTTATCTCAACTCAGAGTATTAAAAAATATACCATCATAAGACAAAAGACTGGAAGGAAAATGTATTGTTTCATTTCAGTAAAGCAGAACAAAGCACAAAGTCACTTAAACATTTAATAAAATCACAGAATTCAGATGACATTATTCATTCAGAGCAACTGTTGCTGGTGTGCTTTTTCTTGACTGCTGAGAAGTAAGGCTTTGTTGGCAAATATTGTCATCTTATTTCATTTAATGGAGTGCCTTGCTTTCCTCGTCCCAGCAGGACAAGTGAAGGCAAGGGCTGTGTGCTTCTGCTCACATAAATTTCTTTCTTAACCCCAACACTACATATTATCTGAGGTGTCTGGTCCACACTTTACCTCTAGTACAATTTGTGTCATGAAGACAGAAAGACATAAAACACTCGGTGTGAAATCCTCCATTCCATTGTTCTGCTTTACCTCCACTGAAGCTGATAATGTTTTGAAAGAGAGCCAAGCCTCCAGAGACCAACACAGAAAACATGGACCACCACTTCAGGACCAAAAGTCGTGCCTATCTGCAGACCTCATTTCAGCTGGACCTTTTATGTCCAAATTCTGGAAAAATGTTTCATCAATACTCCCTCAAAAGTGTTGAGATAAGGAAGGGAGGAAATCAATAGAACCACTCTGCAAACACCAGGACTAGAATTATTACGACTATTGCAGCTAGCACAGATGTGTTAGTGATGTCACTGAAATACTCAGAGAAGAGAAAGGTGGAAGGAAAAAGGTGACTCTTCAAACTCACAATGCAGCAGAGCTTGGAAAACAATCCCCAGATTCCATTAAGTCACTTCCTAACATCGTGTATCCTGAGCAACTTGACGAGTGTTTTATACAACACGGTCAACGTGGATCTGTGCTGCAGGCATCTAGGGCTAGAGGTGACTTCATCCACACAAAGCACCTGATCTCATGCAAGCCCCAGGACTCCAGGTGAACGATCCAGAGCACAGCATGTTGAAGTGAAGGAGTTCACAGCTCCCCCCACAGCTGATTTACTATTGCAGAGATCGAGGGAGAGAGATGGAAAAATACCAGGAGCTAGAAGCTGTCCAATATTTACTTTGGAAACAAGTTCAACCCATTAACTGTGAAACTGGGCAATGTCTGACATCTTCCTCCACTCGGTTGCTAAAGAGAGAGTGACCAATAAATTAGATACAGTCCAAAGCCTGCCATGGGCTTTGAGGAGTTTACACGTAACTGAGCGTTGACTCTTGCTCACTGGGGACATATCATCTTCTCAGAGAAAAGCAAAGCCCCTCTTCCTGAGGGTGTTTACAATATGAATGAACTTTTGTCTCCATTTCAGGTCAGTTTTCCTGTGGCATGTATTAAAAAATGCAGCCTTTATAACGAAGTGGCCCTTCTGTTCTCCAGGTTGTGTGATACCTGCTTTGGAAATAGCATACTTGTGTAAAATGAGTGGTGCAGGTCTGGCATTTCCTGAATAACATCCTTAGGAGGGTTTCCTCACTGTCCCTCTCCTCTTATTGGGCTGCTGTTCAGCTACCATTAAAAACAGATATCAAACCTGTAGGAAGCTGTTATCTTTCTCCATGGCCAACACTGGAGACTTTGCCAATGCAGGGGAGTGCTGCAGAGGTGTGGTAGGTGGCGTGTTCTTAATGAGACAATTGGGAGAGCAGCACACAAACATATGCTTAGGACTTTGCTCAGTCAGATCAGGAAATTGGAGTTGAGTTGTTTTCAGGTCTTCCCACTTTTCTTAACCCACAAGAGAGGGAGAAAGAAAAGCAGCAGGGGAAAAAGACAACATTTAGCCAAATAGTGGGTATTATCTCCCATTTAAAAATAACAAAACAATGGATTTACACACGGAACTAATTGAAATAAAGTATAACTCGCTTCTGAACAAGGAGGCAAAAATGCAGTTGTAGCAATAAAGGCTGAAAAGCATTGTCTCACAGGCAAAGAAGGCCAAAAGTCCTGCACTCCACAAGATGTGCCTAAGCTTTCCAGCTCTGGAGGAACAGGACAAGTCATGTGTTCGCATTAGGGAGCAGTGTGCAGCACTGTGTCTGGGAAACTGGATGCCACCCACCTTTCTGCCTCACAGCTGTAAAAGACAGACAACCCAACCACTGTCTGCTTAGCATGTCAGGCAGGAAAAAAAGCAAGTATTTTCCCTAGATGCAGTCTCCAAACCCAGAGCTGTTTGCATCAGATAATAATATGGACAGACCTGGACACCACACATTTGGAATTATGTTTCCAGAGCTCTTCTATACTGTTTACTCAGTATTTTGCATTCATTGCAGGGGGGAGGGGGGGGAATGGTTATGTTTTTTCTAATTTTGATGCTTTTCTTCAAATTTCCTGGAGTGATCAATACCCCTTCACCTCCTGCAGTGCAGTTTTCTTGTCATGAAATGGTATTACCCCAGCAGGGCCAAACCCAGGTTTAGGCATGAAGCAGTATAATTCCAAGTGAAAATCCAGATTTCTTCAGCAGAGCATTAGCCCCAGAGATTCCTTTTGTTGTTATTTAATCATTAGATTGCAGTAGCAGACAAAATCCCCATGAAAGAACCCCAGCAGTACTAGGCACCATACACCAAGCCAAAAAAAGAACTTGCCTCCCTCAAGAATTTGCAATTTAATATAAAAAGCAGGTGTGCCATATAAGCAGCCAGGAAGAAGAAGTTAATTGTGGCAAAGGATCTCTAAGTGGATTCAAACTGATTTTAAAAACCCAGGACATAAGTCAATGCATCTCAGAACTCCCTCTGACTCACATATTGCCCAATGGGGCACTAACAGGCTGTCAGTGCAAGGCACTGCTACCGTGGGCCTTTCCCTTCCCTTCCCTTCCCCTCCCTTCCCTTCCTTCCTTTCCTTCCATCCTTCCATCCTCCCATCTGTCCCGCCCTCCCTCCCTCCCAGGACTCACAGCACAGCTCAGGGCTGTCCACACACCTCCTGGGAGGAACTGCTTACTAAGACTATCTCTGCTGAAACCTATACAATAACATAAATATACAGAAAATCATATCAAAGGAAAGGAAAAAAACCAAAGCCCTATGATTTCCTATTGCAGGCCTCAGTCAGATCTCTGCTCTTTCTCTTGCAACAAAATTATAAAAGTTGCCTTAACTCTGCTATGAAAAGAATCCCAGTGATAGAGTGCTCATGTAAATCAACATGGGTGTCTCAAGTTGAAAGCGAAAATCAGCAGTAAGAAAAGCAGTATGAAAAAAAAATCTGCATTTTTTCCTAACTTGGTTAAGATGAATGCTGTAAATCCAATACACTATCCAGGAATAACCTGAATTGTTGACATTGACAAGATTAAGTTGTCCAGATATGAACAGCAGGGCCTTGCCTTGCCTTGGTGACCACGCCTTGCCTTGGTGACCACTTGCTACAGTCATAACACAGATGATTTATCGAGTCCTGTGGCACCTTCTACCAGCCAGAGATCCAAGACAGGCAGTGAACAGCTCTTATTTCTGTTTCTTTGTTTTCATGTGAATTTATTAAAGCTTTGAAACTTTCTGATTGTATTAAACATGAATGCCAATGATAGGAAATACAGAAAATAACACCAGGACCTGGAATGTGCACGAATCCAGCATGTTGGACAAAGATTTCTACAGTTTCAGGTCCAAACAAAACATTTCAACATTCCTAATAGTTTAGGTTTCCCATCAACTGTAATTGAATCATTTCAGAGCCTCCTATGAAATGGGCTCTGGCGACCTGGAAACCCCAAGAGTGTCACCATCATATGATGTACAACAACAGCTAAGGTGAACACAGACAAATGACAGCCAGACCTAAATCAAAATTTCATAGCCTCCTGGTGGAGAATGAAAACATCTGTTTCTCCTCAGATTGCCTGGACTTTGCAGAAGCCATCACTCCCACAAGAGACTGCTGAGAAGTTTCTGCCTTCACTGTTTTCCACTGCAATGTTTATTGTTATATAAACTTTCTACATGACTGTACAGACCAGCTTTGATGACAATGGCCTCTGGTCTAAACTTTAATTTTCTCCATACTCCCTTGAGCAAAGCATAGCACAAAGTCTAGACAACTCACTTGAGCAGCAGAAATATGGCATTCAAGTGCTTGTTTTGCCTAACTTCCTCTAGTGACTTCCAGGTGAGCCCTCAGCTCCATGATCTGCAGCATCCTTTGACCAGCATGCTACAGGATATTCAAGACACTGTGAGATCTCCGGATGAAGATACACTCCTGTCCATAAATGATCTTATTGCAGCAGAGACTTGTGGCTCTGTTAGGCTGTGGTTCCAGCTCAGGTGGTGGGTGATAAAAATTCTCTCCCCCTTCCCCCATCCCCTCTACCTGCTGTGTCTTTCCACAGGGACCTCAAATGCATGTTTGGCTGACTGAAAGCTGATGAGTGAAGAATAGCCAGAATATTCAGGAAATTACACCTTCCAGACAGGATACTTTCTCACATCATCTTTGTTTCTTTCCTCTAGTTAAATCTGCAGCTTAGGCTATCTGCTCTGTTAACAGGGAAATAATATTCAGGAGGGTACCTGTGTATTGCTCATTTTCATGCTGAGCATAAATGCCTTACTTGGTAAACCAAATAACTCACTTAATAGGAAACAATATAGCTGATAAAGAGGATCCAAGGGAGATGCTGAAAAACAGAATTGGTGAAATATTCTGGCTACTCTAGTAGAAATAATGTACAAGTTTTTGATTAAAGTATAATTTATTGTCTTCAATGATGTGGGGAAGGGGATGATAAATTAGTTCCTGGGATGAGAAATCAGCTGCCACCAACATCGTGCTTTCTACATAGAAACAAATCAGCCCCTGCTATAATGCCTCTTTCAGCTCAGGCAGCATTTGGTGGTTGGGTTTTAGGGGGCTGGGTTTTGTCATGCAGTCAGAAATGCTTCCATAAAGTGTACCCTCAGTCAGAGGCCACCTCAGGTATGGGGTCCACCATCCTCCACAGCGCGTGTCTTGTGAGAGAGAAACTGGGGTCAGCCTAAAAGGCCTGGTGAGAACCGACCTACTCCATTTGTTAGGAGTTTCATTAAAGCAGCTCCATTAAAGCCCCACCCTCCCTGGGGTGTTACCCCTCTGCACAGCAAGAAAGAACAGGATCGATCGGGAGGTGTTTTACATCCACTTTGCGTCGGTGAAAATCAATAGACAGCACTGACTGAAGCTGCTTCACCAGCACTCTGTTTCTTCCCCAAACAGAAAAGCATTTGTAAGCCACTACAGCTGCTTGTGCTTAGCTGCAGCAGCTTTGTGCTGCCAAAACAGCAAAAGGCTGCCAGAGGGTATTCAAGAATGAGTGTGATCTAAGCCATAATGACTTTACACTTCTTCTTCAGTTCAGTTCTTATTTAAAGGAATAAGACTTTCCCTGGTGTCATATTTAGGTGTGGCCTGCTGGCTGCCCTCTGCCAGGAGTCTGCAGGCTGAGTGACTGGGCCACAGGACTGGGCAAGGGGTGTTTTGTGCCTCTCTGCTGGGTGTTGGTGCCCACGCCACAATCACTGCTGCTGGATCTGCCCATCTTCCACCACATTCATATCCCATCTTAGTACAAGTGGACATGCCCAGGGCTATTTTCACTTGTCTGACTCGACTCAGCGGCATTGGGCTATCCTGAAGCATCTGAGACCTCCCCACAGATGTAGCAAGCACAGCACAAGATCCATGAGAGGGGTTCACCTCTCTGGAGAGACAGCTAGAGGTCAGGTGCTACCCTACAGATCCTCAGATGACACTGAACACACAGCGCTAAGTAACCCTCACTGTCTTGCTACAAGTGGCAAATATTTTTATTGAAAGCCTGTGAGGATTTTTTGAAAGTACACATTATTCTGGGGTTTTGCTACCAAAAGAAATCAGAAGTCGAAAGAATTCATCATGCCCAGACAGGAGAAAATGCACGACGGTTCAGGGGAAGTTTGCCCAGAACCAAGCCCACCTTCTTGACAAAATTTAGAAGAGCATTCCCAGCTGAGAACACATCTCAACTGTAACACCAGTGGAGCAGCTCCAAGGACTGTCTTCCTCCCAGCCCTCTGCTGTGTAGCTTAGGCCCAAGCCAGTTCCAGGGTTACAACATGGTCCTGTTCAAGAGCTGATGGGAAGCCAGGCAATTGCAATGCAATTGCAGGAGCTGCTGGGTCACTGAGGTCTGCACCGCTCTCCACCAGACCTTGCTGGTTTTGTCCCCACACCAAGCAATGCAGCCACAATGTGATGAGGGCATGACATGAAATCAAGTTGTCATTTTTCAGAGTGATGGAAATCCTCCACTCATTTGTGGATGGTAAAAAGACTTTAACACGAATGCTGCCACAGAACACCAGCAAGAAGCCTGCACTGAGAGCAGCAAACTGGGAGTCTTTACAAAGGAGGTCAGGAGCTGCATAGCAGCTCTTAGAAAATGTTTTCTCTACCCATCAAAGTCCCCTCTGCCATCAAAGAAGCTAGACAGCAGGGAAAACAGAGTCATAAATCACATCCTGAGAATCTCACAGCATAAACTTCCCTTTGATTTTTGTGTATTAAACTATGGCTACACAGCTTTTTTTCTTTTTCCCTGTCTTTGCAGCAGAAAATACAATACAGGAGGGTAATTTCTTTTCCCTAAAAACACAGACTTAGGAAGAGCTCATTTTAGCATGAACCTATTATCTATTTAAGTTTGCATTTCTTTGTTCCTTCTGTGCTGTTCTATTACCTCCTTCTATCAGCTCTATTCAATGGCTTCTTAAATTCTGCCTCCAGCCACAAGGAATGTAAGCAAGTATGGCTGATGTAAAATGACATCCATGCCTTCATTCACTGAGCAGTGATTGTCTGCTGAGTACTTGCAGGGAAAGTCTTTCTCTTTTTTTTCTCCCCAATACAAATCCCAAGGCAGCTGAGGTTACACAACCAGCTTCATACTTAGTCTAAAATATGTCTCAATTTATATGCCATCTGCAGCACTCATCATTAAATGAGACGGCCACAAACAGGAAAACTCACAAGGATAAATAATCAAGACTCAAATAAGCACTCTAGTTTGAGGCAAGAATCTGTGTTGATCAAAATGCTCAAATTGGTGCCAGCTCAATGAATGGGACAATCACATCACAAACCACTTGTCTGGGGCACACGGCCCACTTTCCAAAGTCACGGATACGTTTTCTGGCTCAGGAAATTCCTGACCTGCAAATCATTAGAGAGTAGAAGCAGCATCATTAGATGTTTGCCCTTTTCTTTGCTCTTCCTGAGGCATCTGCTTTAGCATCATTGCCAGAGAACAGATGTGGAAGTAGGAGGGCTTCTGACCTGATCCGCTGTACTTGAGGATTGCTGTGGTCTCGGGCAAAAATCCATGGGGCTGGGAGCAGGGTATGGATGTGCTAAGGAAAGCAAGAGGCAGAGGGCAGTTCAATGGGTGTCCTCACCTTCCCTCACAGAATCCTGTGTGTCCAAATTACTGTGAATTACTTCATTTACTTACATTCCTACTCATGCAGGAAGAAATATGTTGGGAAGACTTGTTACTGAAAAAAGAAAAAAAAGGCAAATCAAAGATTCCGCATTTAAATCTTGACATGACCCAGTCAGAGGCTGCCCTGGTACTGTTCACAGAACAAAGCACTCCCCACAATGTCTAAATGCATTACAGAAGTCACCCTTGAGTGATACCATTATAAAAATATGCTGGACTCACAGAAATTGGAGCCTTCATCTTTGAGAGTATATAAACCCAAACACATCTATATGCCATGATGAAAATTACAGGACAAGTGGCATTTATTTGTTTGCATAGTGAAGACCAGGCAACGTAAGTCTCCTAAGATTTCCACCAAAGTATGTTGATTGCCTTTGGGATTTAGATTTGCAAGCGGTTTTATGATTGCATTTCAAGGCACATTATATGTTCTGGGGAGGCACTATAATTTTTTTTTTTTTTTTTTTTTTTTTTTTTTTTTTTTTTTTTTTTTTTGTGGTTTTTTTTTTTTTTTTTTTTTTGGTAAGGCCCCAGGAGGATTCCTAGATTTTTGAAATTAGAGATGGAAAGATTTATCTTTCCCTCTGATGAAACCCCCACCAGTACAGGACTCACTCTAAAGCGTACTGCCAAGGACTTGCCTAGTCTGGAATGACAAAATTTGTATCTGAAGGCAACTCTAAAATTTTAAGGGTCTCATATTATAGACCAATCATCAACATGACTGGTCCTATCATCAGCTTTTGTTCATTAATCCTACTGTTTTAAAATCTTTTATCCTTCCCCATTATTCAAGGAAAATTGCTGAACTTCAGAAATATTTGTAGAAGAAGGTACTATGGTAAAGCTGGACAGACTTATGCTCAGTGGTACCTTATTTTCTAAATAAATTCCTATTGAGGTCATTAGGGATCTCTGTAGAGTAAAATCAGCAGGCTTTGTCCCTCGGAGCTCTCATGCAAGAGGAATAAATCAGAAAGCAGTGGAGCAGAATCTGTTCTTGTACCATTGTCTGCTTTTTTTCTTGTTATTATTTTCTTTGAAATCTCTCATGCTTGATTAAAGAAATTTCTCCTCAGTTTTCTCTTCTGTTTTTATTATGCTTTTAGAAAAAAAGCCTTTGCACGGCAGGAAGAAGAGCAACAATTTGCCAACTCAAGCTGCATTTACCATCTGGTACACAAGAACTTAGCAGACTGCCTGTTCCATCCGTGCAATAATATTGTCTTGCTTTAAATGACCCCATGCTCTGATTTGAAGATAAGAAAGTTGGACTCAAGATGACAGATAGGGACATTCAACTCCTGTAATAACCTGCATTTCCTCAGCTGCCATCACCAATTACCACAGCACTGATCACAGACTGATAACAAAAGATTGTTACCATTTCAGAAAAACAGCTTTCTCTGCTTCTTCCTTTTTGTGTTTGCTTTATTTGGGTGTAGATGCCTGCAGTGCTAGATGCAGACAAGCTGCTCGGAGTGAGACCAGAGTCCCATTTCCCCAGAGAAAGCAGAGGAGAGCAGGGCCCTTGTCACATCACTGGAGCCAAAATTTCCAATGGAACCAGCATTTCTGAGGGCCAAGTGTTAGACACCTTAAATAAGTCTTATTTCTCAAAGGAAATTATTCAACATACTGCAAGAAATGATAGTGGCATTTTTGAAACCTGGCTGGTCAATGATTGCCTCTGACATTAGACCTCCACAGCTGTGCAGCAAGTGAAATAAAGCATAGATTTTCTAGGAAGAGCACTAGTGTCTGAAAACCTTCGAATGAAATTAAAGGAACACAGCTTCTCAAAGCATAGATTTTCTAGGAAGAGCACTAGTGTCTGAAAACCTTCGAATGAAATTAAAGGAACACAGCTTCTCAAAGCATAGATTTTCTAGGAAGAGCACTAGTGTCTGAAAACCTTCGAATGAAATTAAAGGAACACAGCTTCTCACCCTCTTGATGTCCAGCTGGGGGATTTAATCAGCAGTGGCAAAGAGGAAAACTCAGTGATAACACACATAATTCCTGAATCTGGCACTCTTTCCTGCCCATGTACCACTGCTTCTGCCTCCAGTGGTTCCTTCTTACTGGAAGCCACTGCTTTCTCCTCTTCCAACTCCACAGTTCCTCATCAGCTTTTGCTGCAGTGAACAGGGAGTGTATTGTACACTGCAGTGTTTTCAAAAATCAGCTTCTAATTTCAGGGACAAGGATGAAAAATTGAACACGGAGGAACTGTTACTTTTATGCATAAACTCTGTGTCTACTATTCACCTACTACTGTATCACCATGCACCAAGTGATAACACCAACAGCCACAAGTCCCTGGCCACTGATCTTCCCCATAGTCAGTAGGATCCTAAATAATGAAAACACAGTATTTGGGGCTCAGGCAGAAAGACACTAACAGAGTGCTCCCTGCAAAGTAAGACTTGGATTTGCTGGAGTTGTACACTGAAGTGTCATCCTTTAATAGACAAAGGAAACACAGGAATAATCAGACTATCATAATTCTTGGAGACTTAAAAAAGCCTGTTAAGCCTTACCCCCTGCCAGGCCATATAACAAGTAAAACTCCCTATCCCAGTCTCTGTATTTACCAAATGAGAGAAGAGACAAGAAAGGTGGGCTGCTTCCCAGGTGTTCACAGCTCCCATCACATGATGGTGAAGGAAGGAATACAGCAGCAGAATAAGAGGCAATCAGTCTCAGCCATCCCCAGGCAGAACATTTCCATGGAATATGGGCATGTCCCTTACAAAGCATGAAACACATATTAACCAGTCATATTTTTGCCACGTGATAAGGAGAAACTATAAGGATGATATTAAGGACACTTTTATCACTAGCTGCCACAATAATCCCTTCCACTATAATACATTTACTAAAAAGAGGAATGAGTAAAAGCTATAAGGAAGGACAGATACTGTCTCTAAGCAGGAGTCATGAATTTTGAGCCAGGTATTAAATCTTGGCTCACATCCACAGGATAACCAACCTCACAAGCATCTACGTGATGAAGCAAGGGAGCCCACAATGTAAGTGAGGTGTTCACAGTACACCCACTGACGACAACAAAGATAAGATCCACAGTGAGATATCTGCACAGCTTTGCTATGAAAATAGGCACAAGTAGGATGTGGTCCAGGAAGGCTCTGGAGAAGGAACTCTCCAGCAACAATGGGAGCAAACCAGCTGAAATATCACAGCTTTTAAATACTGAGTAACAAATTGTTATGTAATTCCTACTAAAGTTTCTAAATATTATGAGTTATTGTGCCATGTCTATTTTATAATGTCAATGTTTTAATTAAAATGGAATCTTATTTATGACTTGGAGGAGTATCCAGCTTTATGAAGACTTCTCAGATTCAGCCACTGTATTATTGGTCAGGAGAGACAGTGCAGATCCATGGAAGGAGTTGTACTCTCAGAGCAGAGCTGATCTAACTGACCACTGTCAAACAGGGCTGCAGCTTTCTTAGCTCTCCTGTCTAGGAAAGGGATGTAACATCCTCTTATTACTCTCTTGAGAAGAGATGAAGGGAATAACTCCCATACTGACCTTGACTTAAACGCCTGGAAGAAGGCTTTTTACAGTTATTTGAAAGAGTGCCACAGACTTCATTTTGCTTTGTACCAGTTCCTAACAGAAAAACTGATCATACCATAGCAAAATGCAGGGAAAAATATATTAAAACATCTCATTTAACTATTACCACTCCTGCTAGAAATGCCAGGACTAGCTGGGATCCTTATCATCTAAATAAGGATGATTTCTTCCATCTTGAAGAGTGACTGAATAGTGCAACACCCTAAAGCTATTAAAATTCCTTTGTTCATAGCCTTGTTCTATGCAATGGTTATTAGAGAAATGTCATTAGGGAGAAAGAGATGTTGCTCAGTTTTCTGGAACAGGAACTTATTCAGGAGATAAATTCATATCATTATCTCTTCCATTTTTCTCTAGTGTGTTTACTGATGTTCTGCCCACAGGAGAAGCCAATCTTTCTTGATGAAAGAGTAAGCTGTTTGGAAACAAAAAAAAGCAGATCAAAGAGGAGAGCAGCTCAGTGATGGAGGATGTCAGCTAGAGGAGGGGGTGAAAACTAATGTTCTGCTGATTGAAGAAGCCATTTTCGTTCAACTCCATGTGCACAAGATAAAAAGCAGGACTCGCTTTCCACATACTTGTTCATTTCACAAATTGTACAAAGTGGTAATTTTTCAGCCCACCTATTGAAGCAGTTTCTTCATCTATAAGACATGCATTAACCTGTACAAAAGAAAAGGCATCACACAAGCAAGCAGGAATGGATTTGCCCGGAAAAGGCGATGGTTAGAACCCTTCAACATCACAGACACCGATTTTGAGGCTACAGCTCAAAATAATACAGGATTCTTTGTAAACTGTTGTTCTCAAACCCCAAAAGTTCTCACAGCTGTATTTGTTGGCCTCTTCACCAAGAGACCCTCTGAAGTGTTTCATGAAGCCATGTCTTGTTCCTAATCTCACATCTGAACTCAACCTCAGCACAGGGACACTTTCTATTTTCAAACATCCCTGGAAACCTCCCTTTGCCAGACTTGCTCAGGGAACCTAATTGAGCTGTATTTAAAAACACACATATATTTCTTCCTATCCTTTTCCAGGCATTCTCAAAGCTCCACAAAACAGGGCCATTTTGTTTATATTAAACCAGGCACCTGGCAAGACATTCGGAGCACTTCAATAAAAGATGAAGAATGAGGCAATGCTGTTTATGCACAAAGTCTCTGTCCCACTTGGCTTAGCCATTTAGCATCTTAGGTTAATTACTGATGGGTCCACTAAAGCTAAGTACCAGTCGCACACCATTGGCTTTTAGAGCCCCAAATACAGATTTTGGATATGGATCAACTCACTGCAGTTGGCTGAACAGCATCACTTCATCTACCACTGAGCAGCAAAGGGAAAAGAAACTAAAATGTGGGTGCAGATGTGAATTTTGACCCTCCCCCAGATTCTTCTAAAACCTCCTGGAAACAGAGAAATCAGAACTTAAAGTTGCTGGTTTGCTTATTTTGGTGTTCATAGTCACAATACCAAACAAAGCCTGTTGGAAACCTGGCAAGAAGAATCTTTCTGCAGATTATGCTCCTAAACTGGAGTCTGCCACAGCTTGATCATAATTCTCAGACTCAATCATGTAACTGAAACTAATTCTTTTCCCTTGAACTCCCATGACCCTGGAACACAAACCCTCCCTCCTGATTGTAACATTTGGATTGACCTCCCACCACAAAAGTTAGCAAAGCTGACCAAGAGATTTATAAAGATCGGGGTCACAAAATCTAAATTAAATGCAGGAGAAGAAGATGCATCACAATTAATGGTTTATCCGTGTTCACATGCAGTGGCAGAGTCAGCTAAATTCAGATATCCTCACTTGAAGTAAGATGTTCTAGTCATCACCTTATCATTACAAACAAGGTAATTACTGGAGTACAACAGGTGCATGTGCAGCCACCTACAATAAGCAGGAATGCCAAAAGGAAATTGACTGCATGAGTAACCAACCCCAAATTCACACTACCTACATCAGCTGGGAGTAAAATTTCCCTGTCTTCTTAGTAACATCCATTGAGATTTGAAACAGGACAGTGCATAGTTATGCAATCCTTCTACTGAGGGCTGCTACTGAAATATTATTTCACATCGTTCACTCCTGCTATGTGGCCTGGAAATAATTGTCTGGAAGAGGTTGGATTGATTTTTTTTTCCTAAGGAGAGAGCACTTCTTTTGAAAGAGTGGTAACATTAGCTTTAGCCTATGTGTAAAAGAGGGTTATATAAAACTCAGTATTGGTGCATGTGTTTTCAAGGGATGGCCTCCAGACCTCTTTGGGATTCAAGTGGTCCCCCATGGACCTGCTGTGAATCTAAACAGAGTGGTGTTGCACTATTGCAATGCATGATGTGGCATAAAAAGTGGCACTGAAACAACTTCTGCAAGAAAAGCCAGAGGGAGAGGGGGCAAAGGAGAAGGACATTGTAATATCTGCTTCAACTTCTAAAAAAACTGGCATCCTCCTCAGGGGCATTCTGACTTACGCTAGCTGTTCAGCTTAATATAGCAGATTCCAGCTATCCCAACCTGGGATTTATGGGAAATTGTTTTATGAGGCAGAGTAAAACTTCATCTTTGGCTCATGCAATTATAAAGCAACATATTGATTAGTAGTGGAAGAGTGAATAACCCAGGGAAATCTTAATAGTTCAGTAATCTCCAGTTCTTGACTTTCTACCCTTCTCCTACCTTGCACAGCAAAAGCAATTAGCCTCATGCTTATCTCTGTTTCATACTCACCTGAGGACAGGAGGCTTGGACAGATAGGGAATATCTAACCCAGAGCCCGTTTTCACCAGAACACTCACTAGAAACCCTTTTGCAGCAAACTCTTGCAGTCAGAGTACTTTGCAGTTTGTCAGCCTGTCCCTGATGAGGTTACGCTGTGTCCCAAGATACACAGCCACCACTGAATTCCACACCCCCCCCAGAGACAAGCCCAGCATTAAAACCTAGGTTAGGGGGGACTGGAGGAGAGGGCTATGCTGCAGGTTGCAGAGCCTGTCACAGAGAGATGTGGAAGCCCCATGGAAGAGGGCTCCTCATCTGGCAGCCATCCTTCCAATCTCACATACACACTGAAAACTATTCCCAACAGGATTTACTCTCTACCCTGCAAATTCTCAGATGAGCCGCTGCATGGAAGACACACAAGTATCCCCTTTTTTCCCTTGGACCACTTTGTTCCACCTGCTTCTGATGCTTTGAACAGTTCTCTTGAAGACTGAGGGAAAGCTGGAGTGAAACAGCAGCAGGAAGATGGGGAAAGCAAACCACAGTGTGACCTTTCACTCCCAGTCAGCCAAGAAGTTGCTTCTACTCCCAAGAGGACACCCACAGCACGGGCAGTCCTGCCCTGCCCCAAGTGGGACATGCAGGCAGAGCAGCAGGGAAGTGAGGGGGGATTCCCCACTGTGGCCTGAGCCCCCTTTGGTTTGCAGAGCAGCACATGGCATCACCCCTTTAGAATTTCCACTGCTGTGATCCCTCCCGTTGAACACCGTTTGATCAGATTAACGAGCAGCGGCCCTGCTCGCCACTGAATGCCAGCATTAACTGGAACACAATAGGAGCACAGGCCTAAGCCCATTTTTTTGCAGACAGCAAACCTGTCAGCGGAGCAGGAGTGTTGATGTCATCCTCTGACTCAGTGACAGTGCCTGTTCCTGGGGTCACCCAGCATTCCAACACCATCAGCATCCCCTCTCCAAATCTCATCTATTATTTGCTCATTGTGGTTAGATTTTGCCTGGAGGAAGAAAGGAGTGACAGGCTGACATCACCTGCTTATTAATAGATGGGTAGAGAAGAATGATCTCCTATAAAGGCTTGGGTGAGGATGTTCTCTCAGGGTGTGCTCAGAGGGACGGTGTGCTTGGGAGCCATACATGCTGGTAACCCTTTAAGGGAAGCAGCTTCCTGCCCCAGTGGCTGCTTCTGAACCCCTGAACAGCAACTTGCTGGTCCTTCAAGGGCATGGCCAACCCCCCACTGGAAAAAATAGTGCTGAGGAGAACTGGCAGCAGACAGGGTCCTGTGTGGAGCAAGGTCATTTGTCTTTGAAAGGAAAGTAACATGGTACTTCAGGGCCAAGCTGAGACTCTGAGGCCCTACGGAGCCATGGCTCCCACCACAGATCCCACAGCCATCAGTGACACCAGGTAAGGGATCAGCAAGGAGCTCCCCATGCAGCCCTCGCTGCCAACTGATCTCAGCCTCTGGACTGAGGCCTGCAGCTGGATACAAGTTGCAGTGGGTAAAAAATGCGAAACATCTCATTCAGTCAGTAAATCTGCCTCTCTCTGCTTGCATGTTTCCTGGTAACAAACAGTAAGAAATGTTATCAAAGGCATTTGTTATTGAAAACTGTTTGTGTTAGAAAAAAACCCAGACCCTTGAGAAAGAATTCTTTACTGTAGTTAGGAATGATAACGCTGGTCCTATGGGATGGGTTTTTTTGTGATGTTTGAAGAGTTGTGTGTGACTCTTGGCATTATGCTTCCACAGCAAGATCACAGGGCTGCAAGTTTAAAATTCATTTCTCCTGGGTCAACTTCTAGGTTAAGTTCAAATGCATCTTTCCAGGATACTTTCTGTCAAGGAGGCTGCTAACAGAAAGTAAACTTGGAATAAATGGAATCCAAGCAAATTCGTTACAAAATATAAATACACATTCTTACTTTTTTTGTTTCTCCCAGGCTGATGGGAGGAGCTGTCAAACATGTTTGAGTTAGCCAAAACAGAGACATTAATACCTACTCATATTTCTAAGCCTTCTTTCACGTAACTCCTACATATTATTCCCATTTACCCACTTCCAAGCCATGAGGACTCCAGCACAGAGTCTCCTCTCAACAGCAGCACTGAAAGATGAGAGATTTTTTTTGTTTCTATCAGTAAAGAATACTATGGTATTCCCTCCCATGTGAACAGATCAATTTACCCACTCTTGGCTGCACCTACCATCCCTCATGAATTACCAGCAGAAAAATGAAGCAGAGAGGAAAAGCAGCCTGAACCTTACAGCTCAGAGGTAAAGGTCTTCCCAGCCAGATAGCACTGATGCTGCCAGGGACATGCTGGCAGCCCTAACACACAGCAGAGCAGCTCTTTCAGGGCGAGCACACACTCTAAAGCACAGCACTAAAACCTGAGGCACCCAGCAGCACCAAACTGGTAGATTTTCAGCGTCATTCTGAAAGCACCATAATTTGAATGGCTTAGTGAGGAGGAACCCTGTTAACAAGAAAAGGGCTTTATTCTTTGTGTTTCTTCTTCTTTTTCAGATGGATGGTAACTGCAGAGGAAGCATTTGCAGAACATCAAGTGCAGCACGTCCATGTTGCCTCCGTCCCACTACTGACTGCAAACACGAGAACTCACCAGAAGTCACTGCTGCAGTGACTTCTTCAGTGACATGAGTGTCCTGCTCCACATTCTTCTTGGGTATTTCTGCAGGCAAGCCTGCCTCTGCCTCTGGCTGCATGTCTGCCTCACGATTCAAAACACTGAAGTCCTACAGAACATCATTTTCTTTTTGCTGTCTGATTAATTTGCCTGCTTTCATCTATTTTCAAATAAACTCTTAGCATCCTCCCTGGGATTTCTATCAGCCAGTGCAGGAGGGAGGATGCTTCTTCCCAATGCAACGTGCTCTGACCTTCACAGCACTGCCATGCCAGGAGAGCTGGGCCTTGTCCATGGCAACACAGGTTTGCAAACAAGTGACAGTGCCACCCAACAGCTCTGTCGTCCTTCCCGCAGGCTCCACTCACGCCTTGTGCAGAGGAGGAGGACAAGAGCCTCACTAGATCACACTGTACCCAAAAAGGATTGAAAGTTCTCTCTCTCCATTGCAGAGGGACTTTTAACACCCCCAAAAATGAGAACTGGTTGTTTCCTCCTTGGTCCACATGCCTACAAATATCTTTTCTCAGTCATAAAATCATGAAAGCGTTTCAGTGTTTATGTCTGAGCTGCAGTGAAAAAGAATCAAAAGTTAGCAACCAGAGGGGATCAGGTTTGCATGGATGCACCTGTACATCAAGTATGCCAAAAATGCCCATTCTTCTCTATCATCCTTCCTCCTGCTGTAACTTGCACACAAGCTTGGAAATACTGAGGTCAGCATTCCATGCCACACGATGGAATAGGATCTAAGTGACCAGGTTTTCCTTACATTCTCCATTGTTTACAGCCTAATAAGGGAGAGAGAGAACCCAGGAAGAAAACACAACAAATGGTCACTGTTACCATTTGTACACCAGGTTCCTCACAGAGTTACCAGCATTTTATAAAACCCGAGTTCAGAGTGAACAGTAAAGAAAATAGCAAAGTTTGTTTCACCTTTTTCATATTATTGGGATAATACAGTCTACCCCACACTGGTAGCATCCAAGGGTGACAGAGATTCAGATTTGCAGACTTTGGGGACTTTGCATCTAAAATCACATTCAGATCGGAGCCAAGGCCAAATCCAGAAAATCAATCTGATTCAGATTCCAGTAATAAAATCTCTGCCCTTTGCTTACTTGTGAATTTTTAAAGGGTGTGAAGCCTACATAAAATGTAGCTGGTTTTCACAGCTTTATTTTTGAAGTTTGATAAGTTTTATTCCAGTTCAAAAGAAACACAGTGAATGAGAAGCTCTCTGTTGCTTTCCCTTTTCTTCAAGAATGACTTGGTTTGACTTCAGCAGTAGATGCAGTAATCACTATTTGTGGACAATCCCTGTAACTCGTTGAAATTCCTGACCTGAACTTTGCAGCTCGTCTCTTACAACAGCATACACCTAAGCCCAGGGTTTGAACACCTGTTGCTATGGAGAATTTGGATCGAGAATTATGCTCAGACTTTACTGTCCAGACCCACTTTTTATCAGTATTATTCAGCTGGGAAATCAGGATATTGTCCTACTCAGTGGTGATCCTACTCAGGATATTGTCCTACTCACTGCTGTGCTGTAAGATAAGGGATCTTCCAGAAGATTTTTGTACCTGGGTATGTGGAAGAAGTAGGTCTTCTTAATTGGAGACAGGCTCAGGCAGACAAAAGGGAAGGTAAAAACATTTCTTCTAAAGCACTGTTCTTCAGAATCTCAGTCTGGCCAGCTGTGTTTCCCAGCCCACATTCATTTAGCAATGGATTCCTCTGCACAGTGATGGTGGGAACATCCCACTAGTGTGTAGTAAAAAATCCAAAGATGTGTTACATCTTTTTCAGTAGCCACAGCAAGCCACTCTTCTGCTGTTACCAAGGATGGGAAGGCTATAAAATTCAGATCTAGACTCGAATTGTGAATATTAAGGAACTTCTGCCAAAGCCCTAAGTCACATGTCTCATCTAATGGATGTATTACTGCTTTACAAGTGAGTTGTTCTGATAACTGTGTGAATGTGCCATCAAACAGGCACCAAGCTATGCCATTCCTATTTGCTGTGCCCAGGAACTGTTTACACAATCCTTCATACACAAACATCTATCCAAAGGAGCTTTGAAATTGGCTAGAGGCCAAATGTTTGCAGATGGGTTTCATAAGACAGGATAGCTCAGGGCCTGGCTGGACACAGTTCTGCCCACAATCAAAGCCTCCTTGGGATTCCAGTTCTGCATCTAAGAGTACAAGATGTCACACATCAGAAGAAAAAGATGCACTGACCAACATGCTCAGAACCATCCCTGCCTCTCAGTCAACCTGCTCCCCCATCCATTCCCCAGCTTACTTATTACTAAGGTGTTTCATTTTTAAGGAAAATGGGAAATTGTCAAATATGAATTTACATTTACTTGGCACATTGCCCCTGAAAAACAAAGATCTAAGGTGCATATTCAACGGAATTGAAACTGAGCATTAAATTGGATGTAGAGCTCAGTCTGGTCCTGCAAATCAACGCTCCATTTGCCTGCAGGATTTTCTATTTCTGTGCTGCTCAGGATAACAACAGATGGGACCCCTAATTCAAAGGACAATCTCGAGGCTAGAGACAACAAAACTGGACCAGAACATAAAAAACAGGGTTGTTGCAGATGTGGGAGAAAATGTATATTTTCAGCTGGGAGAAAAAAAAAAAGGATGGAATGCAGGCAGCAGCGGAGGGTACTCTGGATTGCTAAAAACATCTCAAGATCTCACTCTATTTGTCTCCCTCAAAATCCGTGCCACTGGTTTCACTGAGGAAGCCTAAATTAACTAGGAAGGCAAAAAAGGAATCTTATCTACAAGACCAGAATTGTGTATGAAAATTTGCCACCAGCTCAGAGAAAGAAACTTTCCTTCTGTGCTACCAGAAGGGCTGGTTGGGTATTTTCTTCCAATGCCTTCTGAATGAAAATGATGTTGGCTTTATTTTCATTATCATCATCATTATTATTATTATTATTATTATTTTAATCACAAAACCCAATGAAAGCTTTTGTTCCAGGACTTGTTGACCCAATTGAAACACTTCAGCTGACCTATTTGAAAACACCTCTTTTTAGGTCAATTTTTTATTAATCTCTGTCTGCCTCAGACACCACACTGTCTCCGAAAAGTGATGTCTCATGTTCTTCCATTGTTTTTTCCTTTACCTCTTCCTTTCCCTACATTCTCTGCTTGGATTTAATCTGAGAGGGTACTGTAGGATGTCATCCCCACTGAACCATTGCTGTGCATCATGGAGATGAATCCAGCCACAAATCAGAAGGGAAGCCTAAGGCACTACGATTGATCCAGCGGATGTGGTCAAATCAAGCTGAAACAAAATGCTTTGACTTTCAGAACGAACCGTTTGGAACACGTGATAAATTAATGACAAATTTCAGTATCCACTTTTTGTCGAGCCATTAGACCAAAAGCAACCACTGATGCATCCATTTTCCACAGGACTTGAATTCCAGCTAACGAAAAAGCTGTGCATGACCATCCCAGTGACCTGCCATCCAAGACCTCTTGGCTGCTTCTCCACCACTTGCCCTGGCTGGCTGCAATGCACTGTCCTACCGTTTTAGCTGCTCTGCTCAAGCCTGCCTTGGATTTGGGACCAGGGAAAAGCAGTGCTCCCCCCAAGCAGGAAGCTTCTCTGAGCACTGCTTGTTGTTCCCACACCAAGACGGCCCAGAGCAAACTGCCCTTTCCCACTCCAGCACATTCAACTCCACTCCCGCTCCAGCACAAACATCTGAGTTGTTTGTGGCTAAAACATCTTTTAGGTCCTGGCACTGAACATCTTCAGAGCTATCTGACAAGCTCAGCCTCACCACATCTGTCCAGAAGGCACAGGGGATGCACAGGGCAGCACGTGCACACTGGAAGGGGAACACCCACAGGAGTGCAGTGATCCATCTACAGCTAACATGGCCTCAGCACAGCACAGGCAGCATGCAGAGTGCCAGGCCAGCTCTGGGACCCCAACGACATGCTCACTTGGAGGGAGAGGCACATCCTGGGACAGGGCCAACCCTTCCTGCCAATTCTGTCACCAACAGCCACGGGCAGCGGGCAGCCAGGAAGGCAAAATCCAGTATGCAGAGTGGGGCAATTCCAGTGCAGAGCCAGGGATTCAGCACTGTACTGGCAAAGCCTCCTAGTTCATCCTGAACAGGATGAGAGCAACACCAAGGGGTCATGAAGGCAGAAGGATTTCTGCCATGAAAGTGCTGAGGAACATGGCCAGCAGCAGGGCAGCAGTCACTGTCATGCCTCACAGCTGCTGTGCTCTCCTGCAGCCATATTTATCTGGGCAGGCCAAAAGAACACAGCAGCACTCACAACATTAGTGTCATCCTAAAACTCGTTCTTCTGTAAGATTAATAGCTCTTCCACAGGCTTCCAACATGGCCTTACAAGCAACACTAAGAAGCAGCACTTTTCTAATACTGTAAGCATATCCACCTTCTCCAGCACTTAGAATTCTACTCTTCTTCTCCATGCCTTGATTCCCCCTCTGTATGCTTCTGCCTGCTCTGGACACTGCTTAGGGAAGGGAAGGAGTGTCTCTCAGTAATGTCAGGGAAAGGGTTACCACAGTGTTGTGAGCACTCCTTAGAATTCTGGTTCTGTATATTTTCACTGGATGAATATTTGCTTGTACAGCATCTATTCAGCTGCCAATTAGCAGAGAAGCAAGATGCCCCAAGAGCTGTATTAAAGCGTTTTTTCTTTTCATGACTGACTTGGATCTGTTCCTTCGCTGCTTATAGACGTGCTTCCCATTCACGCTATAAGCACAATAATCTCATGTTAACAAAAGACAGCTGCCACCTGGATTTTTTTACTTCAAAGTGCATACAAGCTATACCTAAAACTATGTGCTGTGCAATCAGAGTGACAGTCAAAATATTACTTACATATTTTGATGTCCCCTAACCACAGTGAAATGCCCATTGAACAGCTCCCTCCTGCACACCGCGGGCTGGTGACCACAGCAAGTTTGCAGCACCCTCTGGAGGTGAATCCTGGGCTTTTGGGGGGAAAGGAAACCATCAGCACTGCTCTTGCAGGATTTTTGGAAGGCTTTTACAGAATGCGTTGCATAGCATGAGGAGCTGCCGATGTCTGGGCTCCCACTGGCATTTGCAGTCAACAGGATGTGTGCGGAGCACGGGTTTCTCGTAAGCACTGGCAATAAAATGAAGAAATCCATATCGAGACTTCTTTGCTTGTCTGTAACTCACTCTCCAGCCTTTACAGAGATCCAGATTAGTGGTTAGAAGCACAGAATTTGGACCTCCAGCTGAAATTCTGAGCTGTGTAATCAGGACAAACACCCAGAAGAAAACCTTTGAAAATCTGGGAGCCCTTTGGAATCACCACCACACTATGCTGCTCATATATTTCATCCGTGCTCTAATGAAATTCCTACGTGAGGTCATTGTCTTTTTTCCATTTTCCATTTTTAAGGAAAATTTGAATTTCTAGGTGCTGTGTAGTACTGGAGGAGGAGCACTGAAATGTTAAGAAAAATATGAAACTTTTCCTATAGAATCCTTTTTTCATCTTATAGGGGTTTGGCCCAGAAAAATAAAAGCACCAGAACTGTTTCATCTCAGACTTGGAATATCTCAAAATACTTCCAGCCTGGATAGCATCCCTAGCCCTCACAAATAAAAGGAATAAGAAAGAGATTCAAGCATACTTTAGATACCACTGAAATTTCCTAAGGATATCTGCCAGATATCTTCCAAATTAAGAACCTTTCAAGTCTAGAAGGAAACATAACCAAAACCAAGGAGAATGGGAACAAAAGTATTTCAAAAGCTGGTATTATTTTGATTCTTTTGTCTGGCTAAGAGAGCACCACAAGCGGAACGCCTGATCCCTCCCTCCTTGGAATTTCAGATGAGAGATCCCGCAGTTTGCAACCTCAGGCCAGCCCCATTACTAGAGATGAACACTTCATTGTAAGCAGAAAACTGACCTTTTGCCAGGAGCATCATGTTTCTGGAGTTTGGAGCTAGAATTGGGAATTGTATTACAGCCCTTGGAAAATTGTGTGAGAAAAGCTCATATATAACCTCTGTTTTTTCTCTGATACTTCCATTGCTTCCAAAGCATAATTCTTAGCTTACTGTACATACCACATTTTCCTAATTGCCATCAGACAAGTAGATAAATGATTGACCACAGCTGCAATTAACTAGGATAACCTATTATTAAATGCCTCCACTATTGCAGTGTTTTATTTATAAAACCATAAAAGTGCTCCCTTTTTTCTGGGACCATCCTGTCTCTGTCTAGGTGTGTCCTGTTCAGTCCTTTAGACTCCCTATGTGTACCTGGGCACAAGAAGTACAGGAACTTAGGCAGAGCCTCTAGATGTCAACACAGGTAACAGTGAATGCTTCAGAAAACTGTCTGTATGCATTAGTGGAGAAGGGAAAAGGGAGAAAGTGACAGGGGAGAATGAAAGAAAAACACTTTCCATTTATCAGCCACTACTATTCAGCTTTTCCTCCCTGAGGGGTCGTAACATCAATAATCTCAGGCAAGTAAGAGACCCAGAAACATTTTCCATTAAATAATTCATGCCTCTTCCTATTCTGATGCAAGAAATGGGAGACAGCTGGGAAGAACAGAGAGACATCAACTTAAAAGTGTGCACATGAACCTTCCCCCTGCCTGAGTACACAGGTAAGACACAGAGCTTAGCACATGGCTTAAACCAAGGCCCAGGTGGTAACACAAAGAGCACCTGGTTCACTGGCAAAGACTCAGTGAGAGACTGGCACAGTCTTCACAGACATAAATACGACAGCTGAGGAACATTTTTATCTCCTAGCCCAGACACACTTTAAAAGGGAAAAAAAGCAGAAAGAGGATTTCCAGGAGTCTCATGTCCACAGCTTCCACTTCACCTCTGGGTTGTTCAGGATGCACTGAGATCTACAAGGCAGAGATCACTATGGCAGGAGTCACCAGCTTCCTCAAAGGGCTGGATCCAGCCTCTGTGATCTACAGGAGCACAACTACAGGGAAAAGCCTGCCTTAGAGAGCTTTCCTGTTTTTAACACAACAGATTTTGGCCCAGAAACAGATTTTGGCCCAGTAACATGCCCTTAACTGGAACAGGTTTATGGACTGCCATGTTTCAAGAACCTGGAAGGAGAAGGAAATGGTGCTTTAAAAAAAAAAGTAAGGTTTTTCTGCTATCCGCTTCCCCTGGGAGATAAGCCTGACATTGTGGAGAAAAAGGAAAGTTGCCAGGAAAGAAGCAGGACATGAGCATATTTTCCAAAGCCACACTGAACAGACCTGTTATATTTCACAGAGACTAAAGCTTAGCAAATGCTCATGCCCATAAAAACTCATATTAGGCAGCAAGTAACATGTAAGGACAGGAAACAATATTTCTCTGTTGTTTTACAGGGATTTTAAATCTTGACATGCATTACAAGATTCCTTTAACTCCACGCTGCCACAGCCACCACCAAATTGGGATGATCAGGTGGCAGGTAGGAACTAGGCTAAATGAAACGACAAAGAAGAGCAGCCACATGAGCAGGGTTTGCAGCACCATCTCCAAGTCAAAGCAGTAATTTCACAAAAGTCTGGAATTAAAATTGTACTTAATGTTGATTATGGGGTACACAGACACAGGACAAATAGGGCTGATGGGAGGGAGGTGCACATTAATGGGTTTCAAAGGCTAGTAAAACCAGGCAAAGCAGGGAAGCAAACTGCGGGGTGTGCTAAGCACCAGGATGGTTTGTCAGCTTGTTTTACAGACATCCTGGGAAACGGTGGATATTCCACAACCACAGAACAAGCCATGAAATTAGCCCCAGCATGCCACAAGGCAATGAAGTGACTGTGGAGGGCAGAGTGTCAAGAAAAAACAAAGCTTTAGAAATATTTCTGAAAGCAAACATACTTATCTCCATAGCAGGAGTAAGAGAAAAGAAGCAGAGGTCCTGTGCACAGCACATGCTCAGGTTGGAGAGGTTTCTACCCCCAGACTGGGCCTAAAATGAAATGCACGTTGCATAACTGAAAGCACATAAATCAGTATCAATGTTTTTCAATATAGCAAATTATGCTGGCTTTATAACCCATGAAGAACAATTATGGATCTAGAAAAGACATTCTGATTAGAGAAATAATGGAAAGTGGAACAGAAATTTAGTTCCAGGTGATTGATGAGTTGCCAAGGATAAAATGGTCCCGAAAGAAAACATATCCTATGTTTAGAACAACTGCATGCCCACTGCAGTAGTGCTCAGATGGAAGAGCAGCATGAATAATTGGGGACACTACAGTTCCTCTTGTTTCTGGAAGCAATTCATTTGAATTATTCTGCTTGTTAAGGGGAAAGAACAAGTCACTTGAAAATATCCAGCCTGTCATGTGACCAAGATAACCAGGGAACAGCATCCCATTATTTAATTAATTTACACTAAATGCTTTGCCCAGAGCTGGCTACTAATAAACAAATTAATATAGTCACAGAAAGCTGAACCACTACATTGCTTGTGCTGCCAGACTAAAAGCTGGAGCATGCAAGACCTACTCTTGCATCTGAGCTCTGGCTTTGCCACTGTTCCTTCCTGTCAGTGCTGCACCAGGTACCTACACTGAACAAGGCCCAGGGGAAGCTGAGGATAAAATGTTGCTGCCCTGGTGAAAGCATAAGCTGGAACAAGTCCCTGTACCTTTCTGGAGCATCATAGAAGATGGGTGCCACAGAGAAGGGAAGATTGATGGATGCACTGTTAGACAGACTGGTGTTACTGGTGTAACTGGCACTTGGAAAGACTGGTAACAGAGGGCTCTGGCCAAACTGAAACAATAAGAATTACATCAATGCATCCTTTTTCTTAACAAAATCATCAAGACATATTCTCTGCTTCTGAGGACATGTACCAGAAATGCCACTATAACCAACACAAGGGCAAGTAGTTCCTGCTGGCTGCAGCGTGCATGCTGAAGAGGAGATGGAATAATGAGGGTATTATCCAGCTCAGTTTGTGGCTGCTGGAAAGCTCCAGGCAGGAGGTACAGGAACTCACTGGCATGAATCTGAATTGCCTGTGACTGTCCCTTGAGGTACTCTGCTACCTTTCATGCAGTACAATAGGCTTTAAGGACAATCTAGGCTGAAGACTCAAACGAAACTCCCTAGGCAAACATTACAGTCAAGAGCTTTCTTGTGCATTCCCAGAGCATTTTAATGAAATGCTTGACTACAGCTTGGAGTTCTGAGGAAACCATTACACAAAAAAGTTTGACCAAATATATTTTGGCTTCTGAAGTCCTTCTTGTGTTCACAGCCGAGTCCCAGCCTCAAGTGATGAATATGTCCACCCTTACAACGGATGCTGTGGTTTTCAACAGGCCTTCCTGCTTCATGCCAAAGGGGAAAACAATATCATTTGTGAGGACTAATGGCTGGGTTAAAAATCACCAAGGTTAAGCACAGGAGAAGACACTCTCTTCCTTAGTACTATACAACATCAGGAAACTGTTCCTGACAATGCCATACATTATGCAAAGCAGTGGAAGGGGCTGGAAGTGGAAAAGACTGCAGATAGTGCTGGGCTGGTAGGGACTGCTGACAGCCTGTGGAGAGAAACCCCTGCCACCAGTCTCCTCCTTTAAAACACTAGTCTGATTATCTTTTGAGGCACAGTAAAATAATTTTGTATATAGACAGCCAAGTCTCTCTTTACTGTGCAATAAATGGTTTCTTTCCTGTTTGCAGCAGTAAATGGTTTTGTTAGAAAATGCAGAGATGGCCAGAACCTTCTGGTCACATGAGGATAAATGAGAACAGGAGGGACCATAAGCACATACAGGCAAGTAGGGGCACAAGTTGGATTGAACTGGAATTCCCTGATCTCTGTTCCATGTTCAGTCCTGAATCCATATTGCCTCAACAGCTCAACAGGGGGAAGGTTTGACTCCACACCATGGTATGGATCTCCTGAGAGCTGGTCTGTGGCACTACAAGGCTGGAAAGCAGCTGCTACAGACTGGTCACTTGCAATCAGAGACTGCAGGCTACATTCATTTCTTCTTCACTCAGAACAACTTCCCCTATTCCATCAGGAAAAGGTGTCTGTCACAGTCATCTTTCTACCTGTCCTCCCTTTCGGGCTGTCCTGACATTGTGTTCCCCTGCTAACTGCATCTCCCACAGGAGTCACACCCAGCTGCAGCAGTGCTGGGATCTGTGCTCCTTGGCCAGAGGAGTGTCTAGGGAAGAGCAGAGTGGCCTCCTTAACCTTCTACAGGCTCACAAGGCTTCAGTCACAGACAGCCAAGGAGACCAAGACCTCATGCTGGTCCTGGGCTCAGTCACCTGCAAGGAAAATAGAGAATTCTGCCAGAGGTCTCTAAAGGAGACATTCAGACTTCTGCTGCCAGCACACAGATATTGGGATGCCCAGAAGAAAATACTGAAAAAACACAGTTGCCCTTTCAGGAGCCTGGGTTTTTTTCAAGATAGGAACAACCAAGAATGCTCCACTTCAGATAATACAGACATCCCACATGTTTCAATGCCAGCTCTGCCCCAACTAATTTCCTGATGGGGAAATTAGAGCTGGCATGGATTACTCAGTCTCAACTCTTTCCCACTCTCTTTTACATAGATAATGAGCTACATAAATGGTCTGTATTTTCAGAGAGCAAAAGAAAGGAAACAAAATTACTGAGTATTTCAAGAAGCTGGATTATGGACTGAGTTTACATCCACCTAGTCAAAGAAAGGAAACTTTCTTTGTTGTTGAGGGCAAGTCAAATAACTGGGTTTTCCATTGCTATTATTTAGCATTTCTTTCTTTTGCACTTCCTGTAGACGTAAAATAATAACCATACATTTGAGACATTACTTGAAGCTTTTAATTTATGTTATTGATATGACTTCATAGATTTAAAAACTGTAAAAAAATATTTTGGCAATGATAGATCACATGCCAAGACTCAATCCAGCTCAAATTAAATATATTCATTTTCCCCAGCCAACAAATGGGAAGTTGTTCTGACTTCCAGAGTAATCACGAAAGTCAGGCAATCTTTAGTTACTGGAAATGATGCACTGGCCCTAAATGCATGCATGTGCATGATCATATGAGAATTTTTATTCACTAGTCAGACAGAAACTCATTCCATCTTTCTCTATGATCACAAAACCTCTGAATGAGAAGTTTAAGAAAGCCATCAATAAAAACTGCTAAAAATACTTAGCCTTAAATTCTGTAATAGTTAAAAGACTGGCTATAGTCACTGAGTGCAACAGACCGAGAGTACTATATTTGACACATAACTTTTAACCTCCTCTGCACTAAAGAATTTCAGGGAGCAGGTCCATCAGTACAGTAGATTTATTTCCTTTAAACAGGGCAGGCTGCCCATTTTTATCCCCTTGCATTGTGCTTTCAGTCACAAGTGTTATATAAGGATGAGTATTAATTACTGAGTGGAAACAGCCCTAAAAAAGGAATTCAAATGCAAGTGTTCCCAAGCATTCAAGGGAGACAGTATATTTACAAGCAGTCTCTAATGAGGAGAGGCACTCTTTCAAATAATTTAATCCTGACTCCGAGGGAATCCAATGTTCAGATTTTACACCTTTCCAAAAAGGGAGATAAAATTAATTTCTTTTTGGTTTAGGTGGGTGTGAGGTCTGTTATTCTTAATCCCCTAGCCATTCCACAGAATCGCAACAGAGACGGATGACAGCATAGAGCTGAGCTGAGAATGCAGAAGTTGAACAGGAATTTATTTTTTTAAATATGAAAAGGAAGAATACAGATTTAGGGTCTTATGGGTCATTCTCAAACAAAGAGAGAAAATCCTGCAATATGCCAGATACTGGCAGGGTCACAAATTCTAAGCAGCTTAAGATAAATCCAGTTTACTAACATTTTTTAAAAGTAGATAAAAGCTAATTCCCTGCTAGGAAATTAATCACCAAATTTATACTGCAAAAGCACTTCTGTGTTGCTTTTTGCTTGACTGGTTTTTCTGTATCTTACAGGACAAAGTCTGAGGTTTCTACTGCTTGCCCTCACTTCTTATGTGTGCATTAGTAGCTGAGCTTGCACCAGAAGTCCATTACTCCATAGCTCAAGAATGCAAGAGAGAAAACACTGAATTTCCTCCCATCTTTAATATCTTCAATGCTATATCGTGCCATCTATTTTATGTTATGTCTAGAGGTCTGGGTAATAGAAATGACTCATGTATCCCATGCTTAGTAAAAAAGCATGCTTGCTCTGGGTGGATAACCTGAACCATAGCAAAGCTATCTGACCCTTGCACTAAACTATAAACAGAAATTTCTCTGCACACCCTCTTAGTGTTGGGTGGTCTTTGTACAGGGATAAGTTTTATAGACTCAGCTTTGAATCTGAAAATACACTAGATCAAGTGGTGCTTTGGGAGGAGCCTGGTAGTTTCAGAACGCTTTTACGGATGTCCCAAGTGACTGAGCAGTAGTTAAGATACAGCCTCACTCCCGTAAAACCTGTCTCTTTTTTCCTAGTAATGCATCTACTCCACAACAGTCAAATCCTGTGGGGTCCTTCCTTGGCAAGCACAGCTCTGAGCAAGAGCATGGTGAAAGCTGAGTCGGCTCCATCCCTCTCTGTGGCCAAGCTTGCAGGAAGAAGTAAAGGTGTAGAAAGTTTTCTAGAGATGCTTTTTAATAGCATTTCCCTTCAATATGTCCACAGGGGACAATAAGAAGGGGGATGAGGGGACAGGGGGAAGGTTTTGCCTCCCTGTTCAGGTCCTCCAAACTAGAGGAGCTAATGGAATATACAGAAGGCTAAAGCCAGCTAGCCCAGTAGCTTAGGGGTTTTTGCCAGCTTTACTCAACCAGGGACAAGTTTCACACCAGAGTTCATAAGAAATGACCCACACAACTGCAATTGTCACCACTTTCTCTGCCAAATGCAAAACCAAAACTGCTTCTCAAAGATAAACATACAATGCTGTGTTTACATAACAAATTCTTAGTGCTCCTTTTCATATGCATGAGGAAGAAGAGGAAGCCAAGCCACTGATCACTTGATATGTTACTCCCACACGATTTAATGTCCTGCTGCCAGGCACTCAGACACCAGAGTGACGGGTGCAAGCCGAAGGCCAACATGAAACACAGGAGAAGAGATCTATGTATTAATGCAATGGTGACTTCATTGTTCTCTCGTTGGAGCAACCTTAGTTTCAGTATTAACCATCTAAATGTTCACTCGGGGTTCAAGGGGCACAACATCAACACAAAGCTGACATAAGCCCTAAAGACTTTAAGTGCTGCTGCAGCAGAGAGAGGACAATAAATCCAGCTCTGCAGACCTCCAGAAGGAGCTGGGTCATCCTGCTACAGCAGTGTTTACAAGGGGCAGCACTGAGATATCTGGAAGCAGGGAGTCTGTTTTGTTTAGTGATCCCAGACTTAAGCATAGCAGATGGAACAATCTTTCCAAACTTTCCTACAAAATCTAGATTTTCTAAACTGCAAGCCAATACTATTTCCTTATATCAGCTACTGTTCATGAAAACAAACTGCAAAAAAATCCCTAACTGACCAAGCCATTTTCACAGCTTGCAGAAATGCTCAGTCTCCAAGAGTCATGATTTACAGTCAAGGGAGCAAGTTTATTTATACATTGTGTAGGTAACTGCAATTGCCTCACAACTCAGCAGGCCACCATGAGAGGGGGTAGCTTTAGCAAACTCCATTTCTACAAATTAAACCTCAGAGCATTTTAAGCCACAACGGTTTTTTACAGTATAACTAAAATGAACCAGGTCCATTCTGCATGTTTGCAACCACACTGAAATACCTTCACACTTAAACCTGCTCACAGGCAGTTCTTTTTGTCCAGAGGGATTCTCTGCCAAAGTCAGGTTCCTTTTACAAGCTTCCTTGCTTTTGCTTGGCCACATTAAGCTGGAGCCAGGGTTACAGGGAAGGTTCCCCAAAGATCCTGAATTTTGGGGAATACCAGAGGCACTGCACAATAACACAGCCATCAGGCTAATGCAAAGTATGCAAGAAGACAGTCACATAAACACAGCTTAGGGACTGTAAAGGTTATAAGAAGGCAAAACAGATGTTTGCTTACTACTTATCCATGCCAAGCAGTTCACTAACTTTTAAGACTAGTGAGTCTTAAGACTTTTAAGTACTTTCTTCATTGGATCATCTTACATTTCTGGCCTCTCTGAAGCACCCTAGACATAGCTACAACAAAAAAAACCTCTCATGTATAGGACTGAGAGACAAGCTTAAAAATAACCCCTGTGCATGAGATGTGTGGATGCCAGTGCTGCTCTGCTGTCCCCTCAGAGGACATCCCAACAACCATGCTGGGGTCATCTGGTTTTGAAGGCCTTTTCTTCACTGTAAAACAAGGCAACACAGAAGAATTCATGTAGAAGTTCAGGAAGGCACTCCATCCCCTTCTGTCTCCACCCTAGACATGTTAAGACAAGGCATGTTTATGGCATGAAGGTGCAATAACCTTTAGTTTAGGGATTAGCGATTACGGCAAAGTCCTGATTATCAAACCAGTTTCATCTCACAGAATCATACAATGGTTTGGGTTGGAAGGGACCTTAAAAATCATCTAATTACAAACCCCCTGCCATGGGCAGAAGCACCTTCCACTACAAGTAACACAGGCTGCTCAAAGCCCCAACCAACCTGACCTAATCTCAGTCTCATCAGTTCCTTCACCCTCATTTTTTCACCTGTTGCTCTGTATTTTCTCTCCTTTAGGTTAGTCTTCATTGCTTGCCTTGAAAGCAGCTCCTATTCCTTTCCTCCTCCCTCTGTGCCCTCCATTCCCCAAACAATGTTACATCAACCTCCCGGCTCTGCTTCAGCAGCACTCCCTTGGCACTGCCCACCATGCTTTGGCACACAGGAGAAAGTTATCATGTCGAACAGTCATGGAAATCATATTCCACAAATACAATTTACATTCCGTAAATGGCACAAATGTCCCTTCTCATGCCTGCCAGGCAGGCAGTAAATATACTAATCATCACCCTCCCAGTCCCCATCAGGTGTAAACTGGTGTAGCTCAATCGGCTCCAGTGCTGCTCCCCATTCCCAGCAAGGCGAGGTCATTACTCAAAGCCTGCAAGCGGCAAGCAGGTTGGCTTCCACATGGCCACCCACAAAGACAGGATTTGAGTGACGGCATTTGATTCCTCAAGTCCAACGCACATTTCTTTCAATAACCCCATCCAGATTTGTTTTATGTCAGCTGGGAAGCCGGCTCCAAGCTTTTCTTTTGGCCTGGATAACAGCCATAAGAACCCACTTGACTTTAATTATGGGGTGTTTCACATGTCCAGCACGCTGAGGCCATATGTACTTGTAAGTGCTTACAGTGTTCTCAGCAAAAAACACTTCTGCACATGGTAACTTTGGGCCTCTGAGTTTGGGCTGCACAGCAGCAACTCCCCCCTTTTTCCAGGCCTCCAACTCGCTGCTGTTTTCCTTCCATTGCCTGTGGGATATGACGTTGTTACTGCCAGCTTGCTGGCACAGGCTGGAGTGCTTCGAGCTCAGCTCAACAGCTGTTGACTCATTCGTGAAGTATCAGTCCTGGGTCTGGAAAAGCAAAATGCTCTCGCAGAAGGGCTTTTTATTAAGGACAGAGAATGCCACTCCAAGGAGCTGCACCAGTCCCATGACTGCAGCCTTATGGCCCTGTTGGGTTGCCCACCATCAGATCTAAGGCTGCTAATTGTTCCCCCAAGCTTAGATACTGCATGGTAACAGGTACTGAGGTCAGGCAGCTGTCATCCCTGAGTTACATCACAGCAAAGTTATTTCTACAATACCCTGACATATTTCTTCAGTGATAGTACAGATAAGATCTGCTTGAAACTCTAGTTAATGACCGGGCATCTTACAACTTCTGTTGGCTTTAGCAGAGATGGTTAAGTAACTTATGTAGCATCATAAAACACATCAGAAACACATTCAGAAACTAAAACTGGAGCAAACTGCTCTTCTCTGCTATAACACACTGGACTGAAGATGACCTGAACTTTCCTTGCAAGAGTTTTCTGATGTACCCATAATCTGAGTTCCTCCACCTCTCCCTAAAGCCACGAGCAGTAAATCAGAGAGTCTCCTGGCCCACCTTTGTCGGGAACTTATCCAACACTGTATAACTATTTCATCACCAAATCCAAACTTTCAGGTCCCAAAAGACATTGCAGTTTGCAGGGAGATGACACGCTGAGAAATTCATCCATGGTTTCCACTCACTCATTAAGGCAGCAAGGAAACAGCTGTATTCAATTCCTTGAACTGTTGAACAGTGAGGTAGAAGGAAGTGACTTACACTCATATTTAGAAAGATGAAGTCTGCTCAACAGATCAATTAGGGACATGAATTTACAGCTGACAATATCATCATAACAGGGGTTATTTAGCTCCTATTGACAGCTCAGAAGCTCTAGCATGTCAAAGTATGAGGCAGAGCTTTCTTTCTAACTTCTCCATTGACTGACAATCATTCAGCAAATCAATCAACTCTTTGCCAATTCATCCAGCTGTCTGACACAAGTGTGACCCTCCTCATTAGAGGGGACTCTGCCAAGATATATTGCAGTCAGAATCGGGGTTTGTAGTTGCCATTCCCTCTTGCAGAGAAAAGCAGAAGTCTTTGGATGAAAGCAAACAGTGTAGCCATATGCTTAAACCAGGGCAAAGAGCTTCTACTAAACACAAGATTTCATTAAATCAAGGCATTATTTAAAAAGTGTCTATCTACTCCACACAATTTCAAAGATCAGAAGTCTTTCCACACTGCTTTATTGATTACTTAGAGCCAGACTGATATATTTAACAAAAAATCAATGGGAAAAATAAAGGACTGCCTATCTGACTCAGAGGAAGAATTTCATTCATGGGATAAGAGACTCTAATGAGGCAATTCAGTATTCAAAGGGAGCTATTAGCAGTGAAGGAATGAAGTGGTTGTGTAACAAAATGATGAGCACTGAGTGCAGATGGAGGAAATGGTGTTTTGTAAATTCAGAATCCGGGAATTTTTTTTTAATCTTTAAATACTTCATACAGATATGCTGTCTGCAATATTTAGCATGATTTAGAGCCTCATTCGTGGCCACTTTTTTCCCCAGATGGGGCAGCTGCAAAAATATGCTTGAAGCCGGTAGAAGCACTTGCACACTATTACAGATCACTTATTCATACGGGCATGCCCAGTACTTCCTCTTGTAACAGTCAACACTTTTGAGACTCCAGTGCTTCCCCCAGCAAAATAAACAGCTGAAAGAGCCTGTGGACTGACACAGCTATTATTTGTAGCTCCATCTGGACAAGAAATGCTGCCTGGTGCTCATGTTTTCAGCCTGAGGGAGGAGATCAGGATAGGAACTGAGCAGGGCAGAAGTCTGTCCTACCAGCAAACTCCAGTTGGCTGCAGATTTACAGGGCTTTACCTGAATGGAGGGAGCTTGGTGCCCACAGCCAGCCTGACTGTAGCTGAGGCATGAGTGAGGCAGCCTCGCTGCCACGTCCATGTCTTAGTAATCCAACTAAAATCAGGGCACACATCCACCTTCTGCTCTACTCACCTCAACTCTTGAGCAAGAGACTTGCAAGAACACAGCACAGCTCTGCTAAATATGAGCCAGATGGAGTTTTACTGGGAAGCAGTTAAACAGGGAGGGAACAGCCTTGGTTTACCATCTGCTAAAGCTTGGAAAACACACCTTGTCAGGCTCAAATCTTCACATTTACTTGGGCAACCAACAAATTGCAAGCAATGTATAGTCTAGGCACAGTTACTCTAAAGGTCTATGCACAGGAATCACACTCTTCTTCCACATCATGAGTGTAAAAAGCTCCACCAGACCCTCCCCAGCCCTCCACTGCACACTCTGGCCACTACTCCAGTTAACCCCACCACTCTGCTTTTATTACAACACCAGCATATTTAGCACAGCTCCTTATTTTACATTGTCTTCAGCATCCTTCTGCTTGATGATTTCTATAGGATTTGCAGCTATTCAAACACTTTGCAGGAATTCAACACAAACCATTTTTTCCTGGACAGTAGAACATAGCTTTTATGGTTGAGAAAACTGGAAGTCTGTCCAGCTTTTACCTCCTCCATTAGAGAAGCCCCACTAGACCTTAGCTGCCTACTAGATTCTAAGGCTTATAGCCAGACCCAATGCCAAATTAAATTACTAAACTTCTTATTAAATTAATTAAAACTCTGTGGGTGACACTGCACAGATGACTGAAACTATTAATCTGGATTAATAGGTCTCCCTGATCAGTATGGAAAACATGGTTGCTAGAAAAGGTAGAGAAAAGAGGATGTAGCAAGGGGACAGGCTGTTGGAAGAGACAGAAGGCAATTAAGAAATACCCCCTGAACTATAAAAAGAGGAGGCAGCAGAATTTTTGTGTTTCAGAATCAGGATCAGACTTTGGCATTTTCCTTTAGGATGGTACTGAGAGATCTGAAGCAGAGACATGGTTTTGGGAAATTAAAAAAATGCAACAACCCCTCCCCCCTGC
>WAAE01001644.1:0-18419 GCA_013400495.1 Nicator chloris | reverse complement strand
GAAAGAAAGAAAGAAAGAAGTAGCTTATGGTGTTTGGTACATTTTTGTATTTGTTTCAAAATGTTCTGGTAAAGTTTGGGCTAGCTAATGCTTGCTCAAAATTGAAGGTGCATTAGCAATTTCCTGTAGCATGTCAGGCTTACATAAAGAACAGCTCAGCCTTGGTCATGCTCTGCTTATTTCACAGAATATTATCATGTTGCTCAGGAGGATCGTGTTTACTTCATCCACTTCCAAATAAGTAATGTCTTTGATGTCAGCTAATTAGTTCTGCACTGTTTGAGCCTGTTTGACAACATTTGTATATCTGGGCTAACATACAGCTAACATAATAAAACCTTTCAAGAAACCTCATCTAAAGTACATTTCTCAGGTCATACTTGAGAGTGGATTTCATATTCCACATTTTTGTTTTGAATTACCTCCTCAATATGGTCATGATCTGACTGTGATTTCCATGTAGACAAAGCCCTTCTGGACTTGGTAAAACTCTTCTTAATCTTGGTCTTGAAAGGATCTTAGTACCCAAGATTTTACTGTATTTCTTTCCAGCTGTGACTCTTTACTTTGAGCTGCTCATTTGAGAAAGTCCTTTAGCTTTGACTCCAGCTAACTGTCTTTGAACAAAATAACCAAGGCAAAATCTAAGCAGAAACTTTAGTTACTTCTGGCATGTATCTAAATAAAGTAACCACAACACTTGCAATACATGCTCAAATGCTAATAATTTGTTATTGCAAATGTTAGTTTGACTGTTTCTGCTGAAAAATTAACATTAAAGGTTCAACATTTTCAAAGCTGCTGAAACTTACTCTACAGAAGGCCCCCTGGAAAGTTCAGTCTTTTTCTGTTTGCAGCATGTTGTATACTAGTGCCCATAGCAACCCCATAAGGAACCACTGCTCCAGGGCAGACTTCCTGCTCTGAGCAGAGGGTGAGGCAAGGCATTGATAAATGCCACCTCACTTGCCTCCCTTTCTCTGTTTTAAATATTGTTACTGGCCTGATGATCCCACATCAGAAAGTACTCCAAATAAATACCTGAAATACACTTTGAATTATCTACTTAATATAAAGAGCACTAGACAGCAAGAAAAAAAGGAAAGCAAATCTCCTAGATCAATAAAGGATTAAATGATTACACTTTACTAAGCTCAGTGCACAAGAAGAAGAATCCAAATCTAGGACATGAAAAATAAGTCATATTTTATTTGTTGAAAGGGAAATTCTAACTGAGACTACTCAGCAGTGGTAATTTGTGGCAGAGAGGAGGGCAAGAGGGCTTTGCTGCAAAAAAGGGTTAAAGTGGCTGCAAGCAGGAGTGCCAAGGGCAGAAGGGCTCCTTGACAGGGATTCGTTTCCCTTGGTGATGGGATAAGAAACAAGCCTCAAGCATGGAGCATGGACCCACGGCAGGGCTCAGGTGCCCCATGCAACTGCTCGAGGGGTTGGTGCTGCTGATGGGTCAAGTGCCTGTGAGGGGTCTGCGTGTGAAGCATCCTTGCAGACTCCATTTGTAGAACCATGTATTGCAGTGAAACTTTGCCCAAGTTCATTGAATTTTTGTTCATTGATTTTTTCTGTTTTTAGCACAAACATGTGTTGAATTGTTCTTGAAAAGTACCATAGAAATTCCCTAAAAGTTATCCAAACTGTCTTAAAGAACATGCAGTGGATTCAGGTGGTAGGACTGCTCTGCTTATGTACACCCATCTTTATGCTGCATCCAACTAAAGCAATACAGATAATACCTGTTACACTATTTCATATTTACATATGGCTTTTCACATTCTCATTTTTGCATAGATATTCAATACAAGAGCAGCCAGACTTTGCACTTTCATTTGTAAGCATCCCAGAATCTGTTCTAGTAATGAGAAATATTTGAGGACACTCTTTAAACAGATGGCTGCTGCCATTTTTGAGTTGCTCATTTTGCCTCTTTTAAGAGTCTACAGCTCAGGATTTCAGACTGTCGCAAAAGTATATTAAGATCCTGTTATCATTTATTCCCATTTATTCGCTGTCCTTTGCTTCAGGTATCATTAAGTTAATCTAGAACAAATCTAAAATACTTTGCTTACTTATAAACAGGACAAAAGCAATAACAAACAATTCACAGAATGTTTAGAATCTGCTGTTTCTCACTATGTATATTAGATTACTTTAAATTAATCCCTTTAATTTTTCTGTGTGCCAAAATTCGCTCTAGCATTTGCCAGCAAAACTTAAAGCAATTAAAAGTAGCTCTCTTCATTAACTTAAATTGCAGTTCCAAAAAGAAAGTACAAACAGATTCCATGTTAAATGACTTGACTAACCTTAAACATTTCAATTCACAGATTTAATATCTTTCTTCTCATTCTGGGATGTTTATCAGTTCAAACTGTACATATAAATGACCCTGTTGTATGTAGAATATTGACAAGCTAGAGCTTTATTTGGAGATTATGATTAAATCCCCCAGGCTTTATTAATCTACAGGAACTGCTGGTACTCCAAGAATGGGCCCAGAACACCTCTTTGCTTTCTAGAGTTTGTAACTCAAAGATTTATTTCTTTTAAAATCATTGCCTCTATGGCAGTTACAAACTTGTATTTATGTACGTACATCCATGCTTTGTATTCATGTAAAGCTTATGAAAAAAACTGTAACTTTTGCTAGGGCCCATTTTCGTCTGTTTCCTTAACAAGATACAGGATAGGTGTGAGTTAAAGAAGCCAACTATTTTAAACAATCAGATACAGTTTATTCACTCATGTAATACCATTTACTAAAGACAACTGCCTGATTACATGAGATTGCTCAGTCTCCAAATCCTTGCTTAAGCATCACTCACTTAGTAATTACATTTGTCATTACTACAGACTAGTAGTAATTATATCTAAACAACTGGTTGGGAGCAGAAATTAAGAGTATGAACTAAGCATTACAAGTAGAAAAAGGTTGGATTTTCAGCAACATAAATACTGAAGAGCAGGAACTATGCAGAGAGATCCCTCCCACTCCACTCTTGTTGCATTACAGAGTATTTCCAAACCAGCTGAGAGACTGCCAATGAACTCAAAGCAGCTGTCTTCATTTATGACTTCAGTGGAACTAAATGATGTAATTATTTCTAGTTCAGCCTGATAAGGTAATATATTTGCATATAAAATATCCATTAAAAGCTAACATAGATATGTCTTTTTTCCTAAAGTAACCTAGTCTTAAATATAACATATATGCTAATAACACTGGTGGGTGGAATAACCTACAGCAGCTGATTACAGGAGAAGCTAAGGATCTTCACACCTTAGTATACTCAGAATACCGGCTCTGCCATCCTCCCATTCTTTCTGTTCCAGCAACTGGAATTCTTCTGTGAGTCTTTACCTCAATAACACCTTGGTGCTAGCATGCAGATTTTGTATAGTTGTCTTTGTATAGGATCCACCATTTTATTTCCCTACTGTTAATTATGCCAGTTAAGATACCGGTATGATTAAAGTGGAAAATAGCTACAGTTATCAAATATATCAGTACAGGAATTTATGAAAATTTTAAAAATATACACATAAAGTACATGATTGTGTTGACATAGTGGGCTGAACATGATTTTGTGTCAGTATGAAATGTTAGGGTGAGATAAAGGCAGTCTATCCCTTGAAACACCTTCAGCTCAGAAAAAAAAAAGTTTCGGTTGCTAGAGACTTCCTATCCAGCTAAAAATCACATTGCCTTCATATTTTTAAATGTTATGCAGTATGAGTAGCAGAGTACTGACAGCATGGAAATGTACATACAGAAGTATCTGCTGTTGATCATAACAGCATACGTTAATCAGTCTTGGAAATTGAGTACATATCTTTTCTCTGGAAGTACTGCAAAACCACCCCCACCAAGCAAAAGCTGACAGCCTTTCTTATACATCTGAACATGTACAGCTGAAAAGCCCTTGCTGAGTTTTGAAGTTTTGGCTCACAACATGCACAGCAACAAAACCAGACTGAAGTACAAGAACCAAGAGGAAAATCCCTCTGACTTGCATTTTTCCGCACCCGCCTGATGTGTGTCCTTTACCTATCTGTGTGTTACGTATAGCTGATAGGCTGTAACACCAGCCAAAACCCTGCACAGAGGCCTCCTGCCTTCCTCTGTCAGAAGCTGCTGGTGTGATGCTCCCGGGGCGGGCCAGGCCTTGCCCCCCAGCCCAGGAAAGCTGTATCCGGCTGCCACAGCTGCTGCTGCGGGCTCTCCAAAGGAACAGCACGCTTCACTGCTGGAACATTTGTTCAGCTCTACTGAAATGCAACCCCTGACGTTTGTTTGTGCAAGGTGTATTTGCTCAGGAATTCACTGTGAGAACGTGACATAAGCCGTGACAGAGCTACCCTACAGCAGGTGACCTTCAGTTTTGTTTGCTTCTTTAGTCACAGCCTTGAGTTTCTTCTTTTTTTAGAAACCACCTTCCTTATTAACTATTCTGGTCATCCAGTGCATGCAGGTTTCTTTTGCTTTGTTTCTGTTACCCTTTGGTCTCTGGATAAAAGTTTGGTGATGTTTTTACTTTATTATACTTTGAGTTAAATTCTGGAGAACAGTGAAATAAATGTTCTTTGCCAATGGGAAACATTTGATTTTTTTTTTCTTCTTCAATAGTTTAGCTGAAGCAACTGAATAGTTTAGAACTGAAGCAACTTGGATGCACTGAGCAGTCCTAGTTATAACAGAAATTTGTGGCAAAGATCTGAATGCAGATGTTCCTGATCACAAACCTACAATTCCCGTGCATACACATGTGGGTCTAGGTGGTCAGAACCTCTGCTGAAGGAGGAGAGCAAAAAGCCTTTTTCACCACAGAAAACTTTTCCCAAGTAACATCTGTCATAAGTAGTATACCGATTAGATCCAACAGGATGGCACGTATCTATATGTTCTTCTGTAATAAAAGCATTTCTTGCACTCTTGGTATATGCTTATGTGTACATGTAGCTGAGTAATAGCTGCTTGGTTAAGGCAAGAAATTCATCAAAGGCTCAGTAAAAGCAGTTATCCTGTGGGAAATATCAACAAACTTTTGCAGGGACAGTATTACCTTGTATTTTACATACCACACATAATTTAAAATATGTGTCTCAATGCTACACAAACAATCCTGATCTATCTGGTTGATACTCCAATTGGTTGTGTGTTGTCAGACAGCTAGAGAAATGGGTAAAGAGGAATTTCATTGACTTCAGCAAAGGGGAAGGAAAAGTCCTTTTCCTGAGAATAACATGCATCAGAACAAGCTGGGACACAACAGCTGAGGACAAACTTGATACAAAAAGACTTATGGGTTCTGTGGGCAATTGAATATGAGTCATCATCATCATCATCACCACGCCTTTGCTGCAGAGATGGCCAGGAACCCCCTGGGCTGCATTAGGAGAAGCATTACCAGCAGGTTGAGTGAGGTGATCATTTCTCTCTATTCAGCACTGGTGAGATACACCTGGAAAACTGGGTCTAGCTCTGGGCTCCCCAGTATAAGAGAAGCATGGTCACTGACTCCAGCAAATGGCCACAAAGGACACTGATGTAGAGTCTCTGTCCTTGGAGATATTCAACACCCAGCTGGATATTGGCCTTGAGAAATCTGCTGTAGTTGTCCCGTTTTTGAGCGGGGACAGTGAATAAGGCAATCTCCAGAAGTTTCCTCTGCTTCAGTGACTCTGTGATTCTACATTCATCCAGGGGCCTAATTACTCTCCCAATTTTTCAGAAAGCGCTCTGATTTTTACTCTTTATTAAGCCTTACCTCAGCAATGTGAAAAATAAAATGCTTAGCTGAAATAATCTCATGATAAATGGGGTGACATTGCTTTGCATGTTTAAACTTACAAGCAAAGCACAATGCACAACCCTTTGTGAACACTCTTCAGCAGGAGAAGAATGTAGGCAGTAAAAGACCTCATCAAAAGCATGGAGAATAAAAAAGTAAGAATGCCAAAAGAATGAAGAAAACGAGCTCATACATGACATGTAGAAATAATATACGTTTGAGTTAATATCCCGAGTTACATTTTAAAGGTGAGTATAATGCATTAGGTTTTTCAGAGTCAATCTTTCAGTAACTTTGTGTACCACACAGCAGAGTGAATTGGAAATAAGGGAAGGTTAATAATCAACATAGACCCACAGGGTCCAAACTTTTTTTGGTAGGAAAGAGACATAATGTGATTTCCACCAAACTCTGGGATGCTACACTAGTTTTGTACTAGCTGTGTATTCCTAGGCATATGTGAAATCCAGTTCCACTTCCTAAGCTGATAAGAAGACAATTCTATGATTCCTTTTCCCTAGTTCATATAGCCTATTTAGAAGTGGGATGGAAGATACTAGAACATCACATTTAATGAAACTGATCTAGAGAAGTGAAACAGGAAGAAATAAAGGGAAGAATATTGAGCAAGTCTAATACATTGCTTCCTTTTTCATTGAAAAACCAGGATGTAATGGTTTCTGTTTTAATTAGTACATACAAAAAAAATTTAAATCAATTTTCGTCCTTTCGTAAGGTTCAATAAGGAGAAGTGCTCTTGAATCACAACCTGATTTAGCACTACAGGCTGAAGGAGGAGTGGGTCAGGAGCTGTTTGGCAGAAAGGTACTTGGGGGAGCTGGTTGAAGGCAGCTCAGTATGAGCCAACAGTGTGCCCAGGCGGCCAAGCAGCCCTGTGGCATCCTGGCCAGCATGACTAAGGCAGTGATTAACCCCTTGTACTGAGCACTGGTGAGGCCACACCTCGATTCCTATTCAGTTCTTGTCCCTTCACTTCAAAAGAGCCTTTGAGATGCTCTAGCATGTCCAGAGGAGGGCGACATGGCTGGTGAAAGGACTCGAGGGATTGTCTTGTGTGCAATCTGGGTTTGTTTATTCTGGAGAAGAGGAGGCTCAGGGGGGACCTCATCACTCTCCACAACTCCCTGAAAGGAGGGTGCAGTGAGATGGGGGCCCGTCTCCTCTACTGTGCTGGCAGTGAGAGGACCAGAGGAAATGGCCTTAAGATGAGACAGGAGAGATTCAGACATTTTTTTCACTTTTAAGGTGAATAACTGGAATAGGTTGCCCAGGAAGGTGGTGGAGTCACTATCCCTGGAGAAGTTCAAGAGAAGTCTGGCTCTATTGCTCAATGATGTGGCTTAGTGGTTAAGGGGTTGCTGTGGTAATGCTGGGTGGATGGTTGGACTGGATGACNTCCCGAGTTACATTTTAAAGGTGAGTATAATGCATTAGGTTTTTCAGAGTCAATCTTTCAGTAACTTTGTGTACCACACAGCAGAGTGAATTGGAAATAAGGGAAGGTTAATAATCAACATAGACCCACAGGGTCCAAACTTTTTTTGGTAGGAAAGAGACATAATGTGATTTCCACCAAACTCTGGGATGCTACACTAGTTTTGTACTAGCTGTGTATTCCTAGGCATATGTGAAATCCAGTTCCACTTCCTAAGCTGATAAGAAGACAATTCTATGATTCCTTTTCCCTAGTTCATATAGCCTATTTAGAAGTGGGATGGAAGATACTAGAACATCACATTTAATGAAACTGATCTAGAGAAGTGAAACAGGAAGAAATAAAGGGAAGAATATTGAGCAAGTCTAATACATTGCTTCCTTTTTCATTGAAAAACCAGGATGTAATGGTTTCTGTTTTAATTAGTACATACAAAAAAAATTTAAATCAATTTTCGTCCTTTCGTAAGGTTCAATAAGGAGAAGTGCTCTTGAATCACAACCTGATTTAGCACTACAGGCTGAAGGAGGAGTGGGTCAGGAGCTGTTTGGCAGAAAGGTACTTGGGGGAGCTGGTTGAAGGCAGCTCAGTATGAGCCAACAGTGTGCCCAGGCGGCCAAGCAGCCCTGTGGCATCCTGGCCAGCATGACTAAGGCAGTGATTAACCCCTTGTACTGAGCACTGGTGAGGCCACACCTCGATTCCTATTCAGTTCTTGTCCCTTCACTTCAAAAGAGCCTTTGAGATGCTCTAGCATGTCCAGAGGAGGGCGACATGGCTGGTGAAAGGACTCGAGGGATTGTCTTGTGTGCAATCTGGGTTTGTTTATTCTGGAGAAGAGGAGGCTCAGGGGGGACCTCATCACTCTCCACAACTCCCTGAAAGGAGGGTGCAGTGAGATGGGGGCCCGTCTCCTCTACTGTGCTGGCAGTGAGAGGACCAGAGGAAATGGCCTTAAGATGAGACAGGAGAGATTCAGACATTTTTTTCACTTTTAAGGTGAATAACTGGAATAGGTTGCCCAGGAAGGTGGTGGAGTCACTATCCCTGGAGAAGTTCAAGAGAAGTCTGGCTCTATTGCTCAATGATGTGGCTTAGTGGTTAAGGGGTTGCTGTGGTAATGCTGGGTGGATGGTTGGACTGGATGACTTCTTCCATGATGATTCTATGATTATATGATTAAATTTACCTCCTGTGTAAACACTCATCTGATCCATGCTAAACAATCTACTCAAGTACACCAGCTATTTCTAATAGTTGCTTTTCTATTGCCTGTCTTAAATATTTCTCTCTCGACTAAAGAAGAAACAAAAACAACAACAAAAAAAAACAACCAAGAAAAAAACCAAACCAAACCAACAACAACAAAAAAGAAGCAATGAAGTTCTCAAGACTTTGAATAAAAATATTAATACAGAGATATTATAGAGCTTTAGAGGATATGAAAAATACAGGACTCGTCTTATTTATGGATGTGGTTCAATGAGATAGAAATATTGATTAAAGGAATGTATTCTTTGTATTCTACCACCTCGCTGAAGAGTGTATTAAAACAAGACTCTGACAACAGTACTTTGATTTATTTGATCTGAATCATTCACAGGACACTCCATAAGGCAAGATATTAAGAATTGAGAAGAATATTAAAGCTAAAGGTAAGGATTAAGGACGCTGCAATATTAAAAATCAGAATTAAAGCCCTTGGTACAATATTCCTTAAAGATAAGAAATACATCATAGTAAATATAAGTTTAAAAAGTAAACTAATCTTGATTTCAGCTGTCCATTTAGGTAAGATGACTATGCAGCTCTGGACTTTTCTGAGTGCATCCTTGGACCGTTCACTTTTGTTCCAAAGATTATCTGTTTCAGAAACTTTCCTCTCTATACTATGTGACAACACTTAATGTTACCAAACATATGTATTTCATGCAAATCATGATGAATGTTGCTTTTAATAAGGCAAAAACAAAACTTCTCCTCCACTGTGAGATAACTGTTATTTTAACATGGTTTCACAGTTCTCCGTTACATTGTGCTGCATTAAAACCAGTTTTTGATGTCACCTCATGTGAACACCCAAGAACTGCATTACTTCTGATGATTTATGTACAACCAGGCTATAGACGTGCTAACATTAGAAATATACAAGCAACTTTTATGTGTTGTGGGATAACACTTCAAATTCAGAAATTGACTGTGCTGGAATAGATCAATCTATTAAGTATTTCCTTTTTTTCAAGTAATATCTTTTCAGCACAATGGAATTTTTCCTACTACTAAATTAAAAACATCAGAAAGTCTATTTATAACATAATTAATAATAGCCATATAAAAATGCATGACTTGTATTTAACAGTCATTACAAAATCACACAGAATCACAGAATGAGTGAAGCTGCGAAAGACCTTTGAGACCATCAAGTCCAACCTATCACCTAACACCTCCTCAACTAATCCATGGCACCTAATGCTCTTCTTCAGGAGGTGTGATCTGTTTACTGTTCAGTCATGGCAATGACTGTAGATTTGATCCTGCCTCCAGTAAAGGAAATTCTTTAATGGGGATGAAGAAGACCCTCAAGATGGAGAGCTCAGAGGATGACAAATGAAGACAGAACTGTATTCCTATATTGCCATTAGACTATATGCCCAACATGAAATAAATGAAATGATTAAGGTTTTTTCAATTACGACATTCACACAATTAGAATTGGGTATATGCACAAATGGATTCTCTCCAGTGATTTTTTAAAGGTAGTCAAACTTTGAAGTATTCATAGCAAGTAAGACTGTTGCCCTGGTTTTCCAGCCTTCTGATGTTTATACTTTGGAAATTTTTTTCTCACGCATTTTGCTGTAAATAATGGATTTGTTATATGTAATTTTATCTATGTTTACATTGTTTCTTGGAGGAGGAGTTTTCTTGGTGGAGATCTGTCTTGACCAATGTGATTGGAGAGGTGTTGACTTTGCCAACCAATCACTGGGCTTGTTTGAAATATTATATAAAGGAGTCAGTGATGTAATAAACTCAGTTCTCTCAGTTGAAAGAAGAGTCAGAGTCCGTGAGTGTTTTTAGTGTGGCAACAGTGACATAACACATCTTATTCAAATGTTCCTTTACTGTCTTAGACATTTAGAAAAAATTTCTTTATTTACTTTTAATCTGGATAAATAAGTTCTGGTTGTATGAATGTATGAATATTAAAAACTAGCTGACATTTAATTTGATATGTTAGAAAGCAACAGGCCTTTTACAGAGTATTCTATTGTTACTTTGATATATTGCAAATCAAACCACAACTGTGTTGACAATTATGTTTAAGTGAGATACAATGATACACAAAATTCCAGCTTGTATCAAAGTTGTATGTTTTCCACTGGTCAAACAGGATTGTATTGCTTGTTTTGAAAATCAAAACAGAAACTTAAATGGTACAGCAGAAATAAAACTATGAAAATATTTCCATAAACAATATATTGGAACAGAAAGGTAGTATGGGGTATTAATTAAAATTGATATTTAGTCCCTTAATCAGCTGTGAAACTTAATAAAAAGTATAAAACCTAATTTTAAAATAAAATTCTTAATCACAGTGCACTATTCCAAGGGTCCAATGAGTGAAATTCTCAGTCAAAAAATAGGAAGAAAGTTTTTAAACTGTTAAATATTGAACAAACTCTTTGATATAGACATATATACCTCTTCAAAATTCTTTTGATCTGGTAAAGCAACATGAAATCCCAACAACCTTGACAGTGAAATCCTGACTTTATTGAGATCAGTGAAAATATTTCTAGTAGTATGAATGCACAATCCACAGCTTTGTTTATTTCCCAGGTCCAGCTGAGTCTGTAAGCTTCAGAAGTACTAAATTAGCTCAGCTTTGGGGAACACAAGCAAGCTCCCCTGAATGAGTACTGCAGTGCCTCAATTCATATGAAACACACAATTTCTTGTCAGATGAAATTTATCAATCAAGATGTCATTCAAAAAGGATTATCATATATTTGAATTTGATGTTTGCATTTAAAATTAAAAGCCGCAATAAGGTTGATATTACACATATATTTTGTTGTAAATCTAGATTTAGATGGATCTTACAAAAGGAAAATAAGTAGTAATGAAAACAGCAGGAAGTCTGACCCATCCATTCTTCACTTCAACTTTCGATTTCAAATATATAGATAGCCTAGGTTAAACAAAAAGCTGCCCTGTTCTCTCTCTTACAACTTAATGCCAACAATTTTCTTCCAGAATGCAGTCAAATAAGGAACTGTTGCTATCATTATCCTGCATGGGACTGAATATATAAGGCCGGGGTAAGGGTTAATCTGAAAAAGTTTTCAGTGCTCACCTCTGTAATCGTGAATTCACCTTAAGATGAAGGAACTTCAGCAATGTCTCGTTCAGGTTGAAGTGCTCATTTGAAAGTAGACACTTTCAAGTAGATACTATTTTAAAGTACTTTCCTTGAGTGTTTGAGTCCTTGGAGTCCTATTGCTACTTTTTTTTTAGGAAACAAGGCAATAAAACATGTTACAAATTAATCAATCTCAATTTTAATGGTGAATGAGAAGGGAAGAGTGAAGGGGGGGGGGGGAGTGGTCTGATAACACATCCAAGGCTGATTTTGTGTTTTCACAGATATCAATTCTGCAAGTTAAAATAGTCATTAAAATAAATTCATTCAGAAGCTGCTTTTGGGACAAATTCTCCCAACACAAAACTGACAGCAGATAGTTTCAATGCAAGCCAGATTCCTTAAAGTCTGAAGCTTCCACAAGATTTAAAGCCACTAAGGTGAATTGATATAGATTATTAAGATATAGGTGAAAACCTGATTGTTGGCCTTCTGTTCCCACCTTGATGTCACTTCTTTTCCCAAGTAGCTCACTTAAGCAGGCTGACTCATATAAAGCAAATAAGAAGTCAGAGTTCACAAGTCATATGATATAATTTTTCAGGTTTAAGATGTGTTAGACACACCTTACTACTGACAAAGGTCTTCCACTTCCTCTTTCTTTGGCATTCCACTCATGGGCCAGAGGACACATGGATCCGGGTACCAAAGGAATCAAGAAAAAATTATTACTCTCTTGATTCTCTGCTCCAACGAAGGGTTCTTGCATATGTGCTGGCCTCAGGAACAACACCCACATCAACAAAGCTGCTGGGGTGAATCCAAGCAGTCTGCACAGCCCATCTGGTTCCAGCAGAGCAGGCAGCATGATCACCACAAGGCTCTCAGAAGGACAGCCAAATACAAATGGCACCCAACTGTTAAACATGGGAGAATTCCTCTAATATTCCCCTCTAATTTATGGGAAATTAGTGACATCCATACCAAAGTAGGCCCCAAATGAAATCCATAATAAATTAAATGTTAATAATATGGTTTTTGCAGATCTAAAGATTGCTACCTACAATTATAAGTAAGCTGTGTAAGATAGAGCAGGAAATTAAAAAAGGATTACAGAGGAGACAGTGAAGAAAAACAGGTCTTCTTGTTAGAAAACTTACTTGGAGGTCCTTTCAAAAAGTTACTTATTATTTCCCAAACTAAGATTCTTCCTACATTTTCCTTTGAAAACTCAAAGACTTGACATTCCCTACATGTTAAGGTTTTTTTCCTGACTATTTCTTAGCTCCTCAACTGATCTGTGTTCTCCACTCCCAATTTAGACAACAAGAATAATAAGGGGCTGATGAGCATTTTCTCAGTTGTTAGAGGTAAGAAAAATAACAAATAAGCATTTGACTCCAAATCTTAACCAGCACAGTAAGAAATGCAACCCAGACTAATGGATTTGATGAAAAGCAAGACAAAACAAATAACTTATAAATAATATGGGCACAGAAACAACACTCAAGAACATGGAAACTAACTTCATCTTGCAAACACCATCTGAGCAGTCAAGAAAATTATACTAGAATATTAAGCTTATTTATAATAACTCTTCTTAAAACCTGGTTTTCAGGTTATCAGCCCACAGCAGTTTTCAAAGCAAGCCTGTCGCACATGCTTTTGCTTGCTTGCCTTCTCCAAAAGTAATTCTCAAATATCCTTGGCTTTCTTTTTCTTGCTAAATGAAGCCTAAAACCAAAACCCGCTGTCTTGGATAACTTATTTTTGTGAGTACATCCTGTTCTCTACAAACTATTAGAAACTAATTTTCTTTTGTATCACCTCAAAGATTTTCCAGGGAGTAACCAGATACCACTACAATTTTATTGATGATAGTTCTTTGATAAAATTCAAGAGAACAGCTTGATATTACGATGCAGGTGATGATTTCCTTTTTGACCATTTCATGAAATGCATCAGAGGCCCTGGAGCTATTCATCTGACCATGAACAGAGCTGGCAGGAGCTTTTCATACCAAACTTGTCAGTAAAAAATCCTGGTCCATGAAAGTACAGTGAGACCTTGTTCTTTCTTGAGTAATTGGCTGTTCAAGAGAAAAGCAATCCCTTATAAATTAAATATTTCATCCTGGCATTTCATGCTTCATCAGCTACACAACTGTATTGGCTTCATTTCAGTTCCCTTTTTTTCTTTTTGTGTCTACTCTCCAGCATTGTTTTAACCTAGTATCAGATTCTTGATGTCTCCCATCCTACTACACAGTGCTCAGGAGCAGCTGCTTACACAAAAATGTAGCCACAGTCATTAGGACCTTTTAGAGCAATCAGTAAGGTGTATGCACATCAGAGGCCATCGGCCCTGGATGGACAGATTTCCCTTCTGTGATTCTGCCCAATATCCCCATTAACTTCTGGGACACCACAACTACAGCAGTCCTTCAGCAAATTAAAGATCACCTATTATTTCTGTGAGTTTGGTGAGAAAAGTAAGCCCAAAAGCACAGGACAGGCAGCAGGAAAAGTGACTAAAGGTCTTCCATTTGACTAAACTGGAATTACCTAAGCTGTGGCTAGCCACATTTATCCACGATACCATCAGCTAAACATGATAGCATAATGAACACTATTCCAAGTGGGGCTGGGAGGCATGGCCGAAGGCAAGCTTGACCTGCCGAGCAATGCATAGTGCCAGTGAGAGGGTGGTTAGAACCACACCAACTCAGCCCAGGACCCAAATGCTGCGTGGTCTCACTACGCCTTACAGACACAACCCTATCATATATCGGTGTATACTATACAGTGCAAACACAGGGACATACATGTCTTCATGGACCTGCAGGGGAACCAAAAATGGCAGAACTCTGACTGGGAAGGCTGTGCATTTGCAGCTCCATCCAGCCCCCATCCCCTTGGGATGGCAAGAAGGGATGCTGCTGGAGACCTTTGGCATTGTGTCTTCCTGAACCGCTGTAAGAGCTTATTCCCAGATCAGCCAAACTTGAAACACTTATTCCTAAATTTAGAAATACCTATTCAAACATGTTTGGAAATAATCATTTCGTAGCATTAAAAACCAACCAACCAACCAAACAAAACCCCAACAACAAACAAAAAACCAAAACAAAAACAAAACAAAAAAACTAACAAAACAAAACATAAAGAGCTCCAATTGACTAACCAAACAAAAACATCTACCAGAACACCCCAACCAACTCCAGAATGTAGTTGTTAGGAAAAGTGTTCCTGCACAAGACAACTTCATATGGTTTATTCTGTAGTGCCAGAAGAGGGCACTCTTGAATAGTACTTTTTTTTTCTTTTTTTCTTTTTCTTTTTTTTTTTTAATTGAGGCCAAGTGTTTGACAAGTTATTTTGTATTCAGTGATAAATACAGATTTCTGATCCCCAGGATCCCAGAAGATAAGGGCATCTTTTCATATTAATTCTATCTTACTTAAGCTGAAATTTCAGGCAGTAAATAATTAATAAATTTTGTTATTACGGCTGCTTTCAACGTTTTAGAAAACTAACAGGTGTAGCCCCTTATTTAAGTTTCATTAGCTTTGGTTCATAGAGCTTTTTCTTATACTCTGCTCACAACTTTACTCTCAAATCATATAATGTATTTTACACTTTACTTACAACATTGTTGGAAATGTTCTATTTCCATATGTATAAAACTCTGGTACCAATACCCATGTACCTTATCTTTACTTGCTAGAAACCGCTAGGCATGTATAATTTTTTATAAATTACAACTTAGGAAATACATTTTGAGAAATGTAAATCTATGTTCTTAAAATTAGTGATTGTATTAAGAGTATTGAAATAACTTCAGGAAATGTTGCTTCATAATCATTTCAAACACATTGGGTAAAAGTTTTTTAGATGGAACAAAGCAAGTGAATACAATATGTGAATTAGACATTAAAACATCTGAGGTGATGTAACCCAATAATCACTTTGGGACGAAAAGAAAGAAAGAAAATATCTTGCTTCTTTACGGTCAACTCAGTGGAACAGATATTTACATGTAGAGTCTACCTCCATTTTTGTTGTTATATTAGCTGGAGTAAGTCCTGTGGCGTGAACAAGAATGCAAAAAAATTTGAATGATAAGTTGCATGCATCTTAATAAACTGATTAGAAACAACAGAATTTAAGACATCTGGTGATGCTGGTTATATTTGGGTTAAATGTGTTTCATATTTAACTTCATTTTAAAGTCATAATGAAATTGAGTGATACTGTTATTCAAGCTGAGTAGTACTTTAACACCTTTACCAAAATGGTTAGTTGTTTTGAGGGGAGGAGAGGAACCTCATGTTGTGATTCAGGGGTGCTAAATTACACTTTGACTTTCATCATGGCAGCAATTAAGTTGGTGCAGGAGATCCCTATCACCTGAGCCTTGACTGTGTATCTGGCTCTGGGATGTTCTGCTAAGACTTGCTTAGGTCCTACGTATCTCTTCACTGATTTTAGTTCAATCTGATGTGGTACTTACCTTTAAAACAGCTTCTTCCACATTACTAGCTCCTGTCTGATTCATTACAGCTTTTCCAAAAAGCTAAATCCACCACACACTCACCATAGACAAGAAGGATTTGGAAAAAGAAAACACGAAGAAACTCATAGTAAAAAAATCTCTGAAGAACACCAAGTTTATAGCTGATAACAGCATTGTGGTTTTTGTAATTTCTACCTTTTCTTTTATAATCTATATGGAAGACAAACACTTGGATAAATACAGCTGTAAATAGGATTATATGCCTTACTTTGTATATCTTTGGAGAGAATATAAATACCATAATTATCAAGACTTTCTCATGTACATTCAGAGTTTTAAAATGTTTAGCTAGGTGTGCGGTCTGCTTTATTAACACTCAGTAGTGATTACATAATTTTAGGTTTGTTATATTCTTCTTTCTAGGTTGCTACTTTGTGATGCATTCCTCAAGCTTCTTGGGGGGAGTATCTTGTGATTTCAGAGTTTTGCTGATCAATTTTTACTAAATGCACTTCTTGCTGCCCTGCCAAGAGAGTATTCATAACGCCAGAAGTCAATATGCAAAGTACAAACATAAAGCCAGAGCTGTTACTCAGAGGCAGCAGTGACACCTGCAGAGCCAAAATCTTTGAAACAGGTGTTTCATAAGGGTCCTGATGTTTTATAAAGTTTCTCAGTGTGCTATTATAGTATAATTGTCTATAGTTGTGAGTTTTTAATAAATATAGCAAGTGCTGCAATGCAAGTCATAAACATTTGCACATATTACGCAGTGTTACAGACTTTAAGAAATCAGTCATGCTGTCCAGCACACAATATTCAGGAATAATGTGTTTTACATTATGTTTGTATGTGTTTTACAGCTCAGAGGCTATGCTGAAGCTCAGTACGATTGTTTGTACCTCCAGGGTGTGTACTAAATTTGCACATGAGAGGTGAAAGCAGAAGAGAGGCTTTGGAAATGACCTTTTGACAGGTGGAGCTTTGTGCTTTGTGGAGGGTAATTGCCTAAATCAGAACAACAAAGGAGACTTTGATCAGAAGAACAACACACACAGAGGAGGAAGTAATGAGTACATGTCTGGCAGTAGAAACTCTGTATTCAGCTACGGAGCTCCCTTCCCACATGAAACATGCCTGCTGTGCTATTGTAAGGGCACGTAAAATAGCACAGCTATGGGGCACTATGACAAGGGCTACTCACACACTGAAAGATGAATCCTTTCTTTGAGCACTGATAACACTTCATCTCATTAAAGGCATGAAGTTTTATCTCATTTCTGAGGTTCCAAGATAACTTTTAGAGAAAACAGTGTGTGTGGCAAAGGGCAGGGGGAACCACTGAAGAGGATGTCCCATACACCTAAGATCGCAAAAGTTGTGAGGATATAATAATGGTGTCAAATATATAGTAAGTAACATTTCTGGTGAGCTGTCCAAAGAAAATACAAGTCAGCTATATTGGCTTAACAGTAGGTTGAAATTTCAAGAGCAAGTTAGACAGTTATGAAGCAAAATTGACTCAATTTGTTTTTCACTACCAGTTGATGTTTATTTTGGTTTTATGCCCATTAGTGCAGCAGAGATATTTCCTTACATTACCTTTGTTATTGCAGTTCCCTGTGGTCATATCAGGACCTCAGGCAGAAATGGCACATGCCATGAGCTAGGCAAAGCCAGTAAAGCAGTGGTGATGGTCACTGCGCTACTGAGTTGGGTATATCCCGTGGTCATGCACCTTCTGAGTGAGGATTGCAGCTAGTGATTTAGCTCACAGGAAGAAGATTTAAGCAAACTTGGTGCTCAGAAGCCTTTGTTTTGGTTTTGGCTTTGCAGAAGTCCTTTTTTTCCCATACCCAAAGTTTATGTCATTGTGTGCACAGAGACCTATCTCGGGGAAGAAAAACCTGAATGTTCGAGAATCTGATGATTTGAGAAAACCACATGAGATGACGTTTAATTTTCGATTGAGAGGTTCACTACAGTAGAAGGTAATTCAAAAGTACCTGCAGCCCTATCAAAACCTCTCTTTATGGAATTATTCATGTGCATAATACTGAAACACAGAAAATATTTTAAAATGGATTTAGAACTAGGCTTTTCAAGAGACACTATATGCAGTAGAGCTTTTCATTACGAATTTGAAGTAAGATATATAGTATTAAAAATGAGAGGCTTTCCATGTTCTTCTCTCTACAGCTTTTTCTAGAAAGAGGTGCCCTATTCAGTCAACACATTTAATTATTCTTTTATCCAAGAAATACTTACTATATAA
>WAAE01001641.1:0-12433 GCA_013400495.1 Nicator chloris | reverse complement strand
ATGCAGCAAGTACAATTGTAGTTACATTTGTTTCAGGTTTTGTTTTTGATTTCAAAACTAAGAGGAGAATATTTTCCTTCCTAGATAAGAAAGACTAGGATTCTGAATGTTTTTATAGCTGGATTAAATTTGCTCCCAAATACAGTTTTCTTTTTCCTATTTGCTTCTTATCAGGACCTTCAAACTTTTTGTACCTAAGTTAAATTAATTTCTTCAGTGTACTTGAAAAATGGACAATTAGTTCTTTTATTTTTCTGACTGAGATTTTTAGATGTTGTTAATATGGCTTATATTATAAAATTAAAAAAAACCCAAAACCATTTCTAATAGCCCAACTTCTTATTAGTAATTTGATGTGAAAGAAAATATATTAAGTCAGTAACTTCTCTAACCTGCATGTTTCAAAAGAGGAGATGGAAAGAAGGAGAAAATGGAAGGAAGGAAAGAAGGAAAAAGAATAGTGACCCAAGTAATTGATATCTGCCTTTAAATGGGAAATTGACTAGCTTAATTTCTGAGCTGTGATACAAACAATTTTGTAGTTACATATTACAAGTCTTAAACTGTAAGCCCCAGACCGCCATTAGATCATGTTTGAGCATTTTATGTCATTGTGACAATGAAGTCATACTTCAATAAGCATTCCAGTGAGCAAAGAAAATTCTTTAATTTTTGTAAATCTTTGTAATAGCATATCTTCCAGGAAAATAATCCAATCTTGATTTCTAAGGTACCAAGGATTAGAAAGGATTCTTTCCTAAAAACTAGTATCAAAGCATTAGTCACATTTATTTTTAAAGCTCAGTCTTATTTCTAGTTGGAAGATGAAGCTGAACAAGGTGTTACCTTTAGTTTTGGTAAGAACTGTCTATTTTCAGTAGCATTTTAGTTGCTTGCTATTGTTCTCTTTTGACGTTGATGTTATTTGAACAGTTTCTTAATAATCTTTTCATTTAGGCACAGGGGCAGATCTCTTGGTGTAAGATGTCTCATAGAACCTGAAGCAAGAGTTTTTGACTTTGCTTGCAACATCCCTTCAAATACATAGAGATGTCAAAAGTTGTGGTCCTAGTATCAGTCTTACTATTGTATATAAAAGGCAAGATAGTTTGATACTGTAATTCATGCAAAGATTTATCCATGGCAGACTGCTGAAACCTACTGTGTTGAACTAGCTTGTCCATTGAAATTCTGTGTCATTGTTTCCAAAGATTAGTTTCCAGTGTGTTCTATATCTGGCATTTTCTCAAGTAGTTACCCAATTTTAAGGTCTGTTTTCAAAATTGAATTGACCCACCACACTTTTCATAGAAATGTTTCAGTGTTTTTTATTATAAGTTAAATGAACCCATAGCAAAGTGAGGGAGAGCATTTTAGGAGTTTATACACACTTGAGGCAGCTGATTTAACTGCAGCAATCCCTGCATTGCTACCAAAAAACTCATATCTGAGACAAGAAAGTGGGAAGGAAGAAATAAAACATAAACTTAGTTTCATCTTTCAAAGTATGTTCTGACTTTTGCCACATGAAGACAAAATTGATAAGTTTTTGTATATTTTGTAACTTCTTTAAATCAGTCAAAAACATGCTTACAACTATAGTAGCAATATTTTTTTCATAGTATGTCACTGATTTTAGTACAGATGTTCTTTCCTTAAATGGGCATTTAAGGATACAGACCATCAGATCTTGGAGATGTGTTACTCTTTACAGATCAGTGTAAATTTGACAGGACTTCTTTCTTAACTATCACAAATAACATTTTAAATACTGTCCCACTTAAATGCTTTCTTAAGTAAAATAATACACTGCCTAAACCAATTTCTTTTAGCCTATCATGTTATTTTGAACTCTATGAAACTTGTTACTTCAAATGTCCAGGTCCATCCAGTTAGTTAGTTATTTTGAGGGGAAACTTAATTTACATTGAATATGTACTATTACTTCCAAAACAATTGCATCAATCATGCACTTAAATATTTCAGTTAAAATTCAAATTTTTCTTCATAATGTAGTAGTTGCTCTGTTCTGTTTTCATAGTTTTTTCTTTCTTCCTGTTTTAGTTTTCCTGTCATTAGCCTCCTTCTATCACTCGTTACTTTTGTGAACACTTAAGCATTCTGAAACAAAAGTAACATTTACATCTCTAATTAGTTATAATGCTTTTATTTAGTATCTGGAAAACATCTGATGTTTAGGCTCTAAATATATTGCCTAGTTTTGCTTTAGTAATGTTTACAGAACTTAGTTGCAAAGTATTATCTGTAGGTCCAACTTTCAATATCCTAAAATATTCCAGCACTGAATGTGATAGTTACATTTTTGCTGTTGAAAACTTCTTCAAACCTATCAATCAGTGTTGTGAAGTTTGGATTGCTTTTGTTTTCTTCTATATTACAGCTTTCTAGGAACAAATTCTTTTTTTATGTAAGTGCCTTAGTTGACATACTTTGAGTGTTAATTTAATTCCAAACGTGATTTAAAGTGTCCTATCATGCAACATGTTTTACTTAGGAACAGCTTATCTTCAAAATAGTGAAAGATGAGGAAGTTCAAGCAATGTTAAATGAAAAGTCAAAGTATGTGAAAAACGAAAAAAAGAATGTACAATTTTAGATTAAAAAAATTATAAATTCCTTGTGATTTAGTATCAAGAAAAAATGCATATATAACTTCAGTTTGCTTAAGCAAACAGCAGTATATACATAGTTATATATTGTACTACATATTACAGACTTAGTGTGTTATATAGTCTCTTTATATTCTGCTTATGGTTTCATGTGTTAATCACTGGATTTCTCCCCATGAAACACAAAAGAGCTCTTTACAGATGGACCATGAGTCAGAGATTGACTGACTGTGCCCAGAATTCTGGGTGGCAGAGTGTGACTGAAATTCCCAGTCTCTTGGGTCATCTTCAAAACACTTGTAGAAGTGTTGACCCAGCCTTTCTCCGCTCAGTCATACTGCTCAGGGGACATCCTGGGTCCTCTGTGCTGTCCCGTGTCAGTTTAGTGCAGGGAAGGTCACTGTTGGGGGCAATTGCAGAGGTCTTCTAGTTATGTGACTCTGTTCTGAAATAGCCTAATATATCTAGGCATGCTGGAAAGAAACACTGCTGGGTTTTCCTAAAAATCTTGTTTGAAACTCATTTCACAGCCTACCTAGATAAGCTGAGTTTGTGTTCTATCTAGTTTTCTATTTAGAGCCTACATTTTTGCAGCCAACAGTGTTGGTTTTGAATATTTATGTTTGAAGGCTTGCGCTTTTCCTGTTTTTTGTTGACTGAATGAGCCCAGTTCCTTCAAGTTCTTTGTCTTGTGATTTAATGCCCTATTTGTTTTGCAACCTACAGATGTTTTCTAAGCTTCCAGTGTACAACACAGACTGAACATGTTACTTCAGTTTTGTCATTACCTGCACTGTCCTGATCTAAGGCCCTGCACCTTTTAAAATGTACCAAAATGACATCTTTTCGAATAGCATTACATTGATGTTACATGTGGTCATCTTCTGGTTCAGTTTAATTCCCTAAGCCTCCTCTGCAATGCTGCAACCTTGCTGCTTGTTCTCATTTTATTAATGATGCTTTGGAATTTTATTAGTTAGTTTTAATTAATTTTAATGGAATTTTCTTTTATTTGCATTTTAGCAGTTTTGATTTTTTTCCTCTTTGATTGGGTATGTTCTCTGACTTATCTTTCTTTGCTTCTTTTGTTTCCTGAGTAATCACTCTTCCTCTCTGTCAATGCTTAGGCCCAGTGATCAGAAAGATTGAGATCTTTGTGTTTGAAGTTTGGTAGATGTGGCTGTAGTTTGGTGTAGGATGTCATTGTTCCCTTCTCATCGCCAGAGTTCTTTGTGGGACTCTGCTGTTATGCTCCCATTTCATGTTTCACCACCCTTGCAGTCTCTGTATTCCACCTCTTTGATCAACATTGTCCTTGAATGATGGTAGATGCATCAGTATCCTTAGGCAATCTGTCTCCTCATTTGTTGTCCTGTTTTGTTGTGGAACATGTACTTGGAATAACTCCTATGGTTTTTATTCTAAATGCATGTTACTTTGTTTCTCCTGTATATGACTCCTCTTGTGCACTTTCATGATTATAATGGTTATAATTTCAAAAATGGGTACAATCATATTGTAAGTGTGATTGGAAGTTGGGAACTGAGGAACTAAGTCATGTCATTTTATGCTTGAAGAATTCGTGAATATAAAGCTGAACTGGCACACAAACCAAGTTTGGTTGCTGCCTGATTGTCTACTAGCAGAAGTGCTTCTGCAAATATTATGCTTGCCTTGTCTTAGAAACAGGTTTATCTTTTTACTAATTCTAAGTTTCCAGAAATATTGAGATGGATAGTTCAGAAAAGTGGAGACCTGACTTTTCATAAAGAATAATTAACTCTGCAATATTTGTCAAACAGAAGAAGAAATGTCTTCTGAAACGACTGTGGAATGTTGTATATCTGCTAATTATGATTTAATTTCTGGAATGCAGTAGGATGTCCACCTGTGCAAATTACTTTTCTTCATTTTTATGTGAAAAACTGCATTTCTAGACTTGTTTCTCTGGTTATATGTAGGACCAAGGTTTCTTTCTTGTGCATGTAGAATGAATGCGAACGAATGCATGGTGGTCTTCATGAATGAAATGGCACTGACTTACTCAGCTTGCATTTTCATGAGAGATACAGCATGAGTGCTTTTATTTGCTTATTCAACACTGGCTGAAAAATTTCTTAACACTGTCTTTGTAAAGATGCAGTAATTGTTTCTGAACACCAATGAATTTTTGTGTATTTTGAAGTATCTAACGTAAACAGTTACTTATGAAGCTTGATTTGTTTGCTCCTTGGTAACAAATTAACATACAATTTTCAAATATGTAACTGATAATATACAGTGCCTTGGAAAACTGAATGAAATGAAACTTGGTCTTTTATAAACTTAAAACTGAGACTGCACCTTTAAAATAAAGATTTATTAATAACTTTTATTAATGCTCTTATACAGCTATGACAGTAAATCACCAACAGCTTGCATTGCCAATTGCTGATTTTTTTTCTTTTAATAATATGCTGCATGTAGACAAAGATGACCTGTCCCCAACTGCTGAGGTTTGGGATGTAGACCAGGGACTAATAAGTAAACTGAAGGAACAGTACAAGAAGGAACGAAAGGGGAAGAAAGGGGTAAAGAGTAAGTGCAGATTCTGAATCTTGTAATGCAACACTTTTTTGCCTATCTATATAGAAGACATTTTTTTCTCACGAGTTCTGTTTGTTGTTTTTTTTTTTTTTCCATTAAGCATCATTTTCTGTAATGGGGGCAACCAACTTTAACTTTCTACCTGCTGAATGTGAATATGTCAAAATCTTTGACAGCCATTTCATAAATGAGAACTGTTGAAAGGACAAAAATTCAAGGTTAAAGAGGTGAAGAGAACTAAATGCATAGGCATGTTAGTGTAAAAATAACGAACAACTTGCATTTTGAGGGCAAAATTCCTAGTCTGAGAAGTTTTCTGAAAGATCTAAACTTCATCTGCTTCTTAAAGTATAATACTGTGATACTGTAGTGGAACTAGTGATTGTTGGGCTTTATCTGGGGCGGGTGGGTTTTTTATTTGCTTTTTGTTTGGCTTTTTTTTAATATGAGCTTGAATCAGTCTATAATTGCTATGTATGGGCTTTTAATCATTTTTACAGCCCCTGGCACAGAGAATTATGAAATACCCGTAATGTAAATATGAACTTTTTGGTGGCTTTGTTTAGGAGATAATTATTTTATGGTGCCCTTCACTTTTCTGTGCATTTACCAGCATTTTATTTGATATCCCTTTACTCTCTTGAGTTTTCTGGCAGTTGACCTATTTTTAAGTGTGTAGTTTAAACCAAACTTCAGGGTTGAACTACCTGATTAAAAATGCTTTTGGAAATTACATTATCAACTATATCAAGTTCTTAGTGCATAAAGTGGTATTAAATCTGTCATCTTAGAATGGTTTGGCTTGAAAGGGACATTAAAGATCATCTAGTTCCAATGCCCCTACCATGGGTGGGGACAACCACCAGACCAGGTTGCTCAGAGCCCCATCCAACCTGTCCTTGAACACTTCAGGAATGGAGCATCCACAACTTCTCTGGACTCCTGTTCCAGTGCCTCGCATCTCTTACAGTAAAGAATTTCTCCTAATCTAAACCTACCCTTTTAGTTTAAATCCATTCCATGCTTCTGGACTCCCTCCAGCAGGTCCATGTCCTTGCTGTGCTGGCACCCAGAGCTGGGTGCAGCCCTGCAGGTGGGCTCTCAGCAGAGCAGAGCAGAGGGGCAGAATCCCCTCCCTGCCCTGCTGCCCACGCTGCTTTGGCTGCAGCCCAGGACACAATTGGCTCTCTGGGCTGGGAGTGCCCATGGCTGGCTCATGTCCAGCCTCTCACCCAGCAGCACCCCCAAGTCCTTGTGGGCAGGGCTGCTGTCCATGTGTTCATCCCCAGCCTGTGCTGATCCAGGGGTTGCCCCAAGCCAGGTGCAGCACCAGCACCTGGTCTTGTTAAACCTCAGGAGGTTCCCATGGACCTGCTCCTGGAGCTTGTCCTGGTCCCTCTGGATGGCATCCCATGTTGCTTTACAAGATTACTGTGCTTTTATTTTGGAAGTATTTTTTAACATTTTCTTGAGATAACTAGTAAAAAATTTTTTCCTCAGTTTGAAAAATTGTGTGGGTATACACTAACTAAATTACATGATAACTAAAATGCTACACTTCCTGAATAATTCTGTAATTATTAAGATTTGAATTTACTTTGTAACACCTAACAATTAGAGGTCAATTAGTGCATGTTGGTTGTTTTTTCAGCATTTTTGCATGATTTGTACACACACATTAACATAAAAGCTTGGACAAAGCAAAGATTTTCACCTAGTCTTTGCTTTAATGAGAGCCTGCAGTAGTCATCTGCATGCTAATGTGTATCAGCATTTAACATGTAAATCAGCAGTTGACATAAAATTCGCATGAAGTATTTGGTAGGATTAGAAATTTATTTTTAATACCAAAATGGACTTCTTTTATTTGAAATTTTCTCGGTAAATTCTTTACATATTTGACGTTTTGAACCATAGTGGCTGCAAAGTAACAAAGTTTTCTTAATCTAAAGGAATTTTGAAATCTTTGGTTGACGGAAGACAGTGTTTAGGAGACAACTGTGTGTGACGGTGCTGAGAAGTGACATAAGTCATTGTTTAGTGTTTTAAGTTTGAATTCTCCTTTGGGAAACCCTGAACACATACACTCTTATAAGGTGATTTGTGAGATTTTTTGATTGTCACATTCATGATCGTTTCTGGTTAAAAATTAGCCTCTAAATCACTGAGCTAATTGGATGAGAGAACTCCACACACAGAGTAAAAGTATGCATTGAAGATTGGGCAGATTTATTTAAATATCATTTTGTAGACTTTTTTTTCCACTTTTTAACATTCTGAAACTGAAAATTATGTTGAAGGGCTTTTTTATTCCTGCTGCTCATATCTGGTCATTTAGGAACTTTGTTCTGAATATGTATCTTTTCCTTTATTTTCTGTAATTTTGAATTCTGTCAGAATTTGTTTTGAGTACCATCAGAACTTATCTGCATGGTAGCATATATAATCATAAACAGCAAACAAACATGCATTTAATGTCATCTCTTGCAATACTTTGAAGACAGCATAATAGGACAGAGATTCTGATGGGTTCTTTTGTTGGAGATGCATCTGGTATCTGCCAATCTGTATTTACACTGTAACATAACCAGGCAGACACAGCCCTGTGCCCAGGTATGGAAACTTCCATTCCACATGTAAACATAAATAAGTGAACAGAAGTAGATCTGATTCTATATTGGTATTTCTCTGTATCCCTACATTTTCTTCTGGGTGGAACACCTTCATTAAGGTCATCTTCTGTCAGCACATATGTTTTCATTAAGTAATACTCTTGTTTGCTGGCGAGAAAAAGGGTGTCTGTCCAGGCAGCCACCATGTTATGTGGAAATACCACCTCTTCATGAAAGGATCTTTAAAAATACCCCACAGAACAATAATAAAAATCCACCACCCCACACTTTGACTTCCGTTACATTGTCAGCTGTAAAATAATGCAAAATCTGTTTATTGAAGAGTTCTTGTGTTAAAAGACCCCGGGGGCAGAGAAACAAACCACACCTATCCTGGACTTACCGTGATACATAGATAAGGAGTTAGGTTTGATTTCTACAAAAGCAGGCTTCTCTTTTCAGTACTATGCTGAACTTAAGCCCTGTTTCTTGCCCAGCTTTGATAAGATCAATTTTGGCAAGTCAGTCAGGGCATGAGTGTTTTTCAGCTAAAGCCTGTCACCTTTGCAGGGTATAATAGCAGAGGTATTATATATCTCATTTCATTCTATCAGGTCAGCATAATGTGTTCTCAGTTTGAAAGTTTTCACATCTTGTATATATATGTATATATTGCTGTTGAAATGAAGATACTTTTCTGCTTTTCCTTAGCTTTTTGCGCCTTTTTTACTTTTCTGCTCTTTTCCTTCAATTTAATTGCTCTGTACTTATAAAACAGCATCTGTTCCATTCACTTTCTTACCCTTGATTTCTGGAAATAGTTTAATAGTGGACAGGAGTGAAAACAGATCTGAATATTACCATATTCATTACTGTCACCTGTTCTTGACATATAAGAATCTCTGTGTTATATTCAGGCTTCGGCTAATACATCTTGGACCTAATAGAACTCTGCTTAAGGCTTCTCAGACTAAAACTTTTCATCACTAAATATTCAGTTATCTTTTTCACTTTTGATCTCTGAAGGACAGTACACTGAGATGGTACTGTAACTTTTGCTTCTGTTTATACTAGGTCTATCAATTTTTTTTTTGTCCTTGCCTTTTTTTGAGGGTAAAAAGGTCATCCCATTTTGTGCCTTGAAAATAGTTGCTTATGCAGCGACGGCACATTCTTTTCTTTAGAAATCTCCTTGTAACATTTACAATACTTGAACAGTTATAAGAAGGTACACTTGCGCTTCCTTGAAAGCAGAAACTTGTGCAGTCTTCTGTAGCGGTGGCACAGTCTTGAATATTGACATAATTCAGCATGAAATGCACAGAAGTTGTTCAGAACAACAGCTGCTCCTTTGTAAGCTTCTCTCTGTATTGTATGATGATTGAGGACTGTTCTGAGGTTATGCCTGAAGGACAAGAAGTGCCCAAACATACTGAAAAACACTAAAAGGCAAGACTATCAGTCCCCTAATTAGTGACAAACTAAATGAATGGTTGCTTAAAGGTGGCAGATCAGAGGGGCTACTTTTAGTTTCTTCTGAGTATGCTTTGAGACAAACTTCTGATGCTCATATGTTTGGCATGAAAGCACCTTGAGAAGATGCCTTCAGTTCAGATAGAGTAAGAGTTTATAAGCCATTTTTGGCATTTTGCATCAATGTGTTGAACAGTTCATGCATATCAACATGTGGAAGACAAATGGTGTTTTCTCTTCTGGAAAGCAAAGGGTTTGCTAAAATAAACAGTTTAGGGTCCCAGTCATGACTTTGATCCTGTGATTTTATTGATTGCTCTATAATATCAGCAAGAATATATCTGCTGCTGGTCACAGTAGGTGCTTGGCTGATGGCTGATTGGAAAAAAGATGAAGGCAAGCTTTGTAGTCTGTATGGTATAGAGATCTGGCCATTTTAAGAGTGACTTTTCTTATGTGAGATCTCACCTGCTGACTGCAATATTAAATCCTATCCTGTAGAAATGAAATCCTTTCAGTATAGTGCCTGTTAGAAAAAAAGAATGTTGGTTCAAAAGAGATTTCTCATTATGTTACATTCACTTCACTAGCTGAGATCACAGGGGTTTCTAGACATGCTTCTACAGGAGAGTGAAACGAAACTTATCTGCTCAAGTGATCTGTTGTATGAGGAAAACTTTTGGAAGCCAGTGTTATTCTCAAATTGCTTCTGGGTAGCAGTCTTTGTATATTTAACTCGAATACTAGGTGTTCCATAAAGGAGAGAAAAAATATCAAAAGCAGACAAAACATAGAGAGTTTTATTGCTTTGCAGAATGAGAATTTTTGCAAGTATTAATAAGAATAGTTATATAGCATCCTTCTAGGGCTATGTGAGGTATACTTGCTATAATTCTTCAAGAAATATTTTTTGTTGTCATCCCTCTCTGCATGGAATTCTCCGTTATCTTTAGAGAATTCTGTTATTCATGGACACTTATTTTTGAACACATTGATTTAAACCAGTAAGATCTGAAATGATGAAATATTTTTGAAAGAGTATATTTTAGTGTTTAACTGTTTGAATGAATGGTTCTGATTTTGATAAGTCATCTGTAATCATAGTATTTACATTTTACTCTTTTGACAATAAAGGCTTTGGTTTCGTTTCATTTTCCTCTTTAATAAATGTGAGACACGTCACCTCAGTAGAAGAACCTGTTCACCAATGCTTCCTTTACTAAATGGTCTACAATATCTCTGCTTGCAGTCCAGGAAGGGCTGTTTTATTGGATAAAATTTGGTTATGTCTTTCATCATTACAAATTGTTTTCTTTAAAGAGGATCTCTCACTGAAATACACTTTATGATTGAAGCTTTGACTTCTTGACGTGGAAGCTATAAAGGTGAAAGCAGGAATGGATTTAGTAATTTCAAGATATTTTAAGTGATATTATTTTTGTTTGCTAATGTCTACATATTAATTTAATGTACATGTAATTCAGAATGCTTTGTTTCTAGAAGCTTGCTTTTATAATAATTGTAATATACATCTGCAGTTTCATACAGTGGTAGAAGCATTCTTCCTCCTGTGTTTAACAAACTCTTCATACAATTTAAATACCATTCAAAGCAGGGAAAGTTAATTGTTCGTTGCACCCCCATTATGAGTTGTCTGTAGTTTTGCTCATTTTTAAGCTTATTTTTAATTTGCACTCTGTTTTTTAATGTTAAATTGTTAATTATAGTTAAAGTTGTGTAATATTATTAGATAATGTTTAATTCATGTTTTTTGTTTAATAGTGAATGTTCTTTTAGTATTTGACTTGACTTTTCAGTAGGGCTGTAAGATGATTTTTTTTCTCTTTCCTACAGGAAATTGTAGAATAGATCTGCAGAACACAAAGGAGTTATTCTTTGATTTAGTGAATTAAAATTGTTTGCATGTAGTTTTCAGATTTGATGTATTAACTCCTGCTTTTGATTTCCAAAACTAAACAAAAGCAAAGCACTATTTATTTTAGGAGGTCCCATCAGTAATTATTCTTATTTAATGGATTTTTAGACTTCAGTCAAGTCAAGCGGTAGCAATCAAATGAATTTTTGCTGCTGACATTAATTTACAGGAGTCAACAGGACAAAACTTCACGACATGATAGCTGATCTGGGCGAGGATGAGATACCCCACATCCCTTCAGGAATCATTAATCAATCTAGGTCACCCTCTTCTAGAATGACTGATCATGAAGGTGCAAGAGCAGAGGAAGGTACAAAAAATTCAGCTACTTACTATATTTCAGGAGATTTCTTTTAGAAAGCACACGCTGTAATTTATTATCCCCTCTGTAAAGGTTAATGCAGTTGCAGATTGCCACATTATTATTTTACTTGCAATTCTTCCCAAATGGTTTTATGAGAATATGGCTTGAGTTTCTGTGGCTTATCATAACTCACCATTATTTCATAAGTTTTTTTTAAATAACTTCATGTACAGCAGTGTGTTCTGACACTATTCACTATTAAATCCCTGTTTGAACGTGCCCCCCCCACCCCCCCATTAGCAAAATCTTTCACAAATAGGTTGTTATTTATTGAGGGGAAAAAAGGTGAGTATTAACATTTGATGCACAGTTTGGATTTTAAAATTAAAAGTGGTAATTAAAAGTTATGGGACTAATTTGTCTCTTTTCCTCAAATTTAATGTTCTCTTTTATAAAATTCCCGTGGTCTACATACACAAGTTTACAGAGACACTATTTATTTCTTTACAAAATATTTAAGTTTCAGGATTATCTTTGGCAATGAAAATTAATGGCAAGCTGTTGTATATAAAGTCAAAAATCTTGTATTTGGCTTTTAAATTTTTTGTTTTAAAGGAATGATTTTCCTGTATTAGCTTTGAAATTAGAATACCATTATGTAAATTCTCCTCTACTTAGACCATGTTCATTCAAAATACTCAGGTTTATTCAGATTTGGCTCTTTTGGATGATCTTTGACCCATAAGCCCTGGCATGGTATCAGCTGTAGCAGAAATCGAATTTGCATTACTACTGATTCCAGGAATCTGTTGGTTCTCCTGTTCATTTTCACCCTTAGCCTCACAAATGCCTGTCACCAGGCAAGCAGAAAAAAAACCCCAAACCACATTTC